>JAWNMU010000251.1:0-39142 GCA_035043665.1 Drosophila quasianomalipes | reverse complement strand
GTGCTTGAGAGGAAGAAAGGGAAAGCGAAAGGAAAATGAGGGGAGACACAGAGGATTAGCTATTCCTTTCTCCCCACACTCCCTACCTCTCTCTCCCTGTTTCATCTGATCCCTCTATTAGGTCTATATTTTTTTCTCAGCAGCCCCACTCGTCTTCCAACTCCTCTTCGTCTTCGTCTTCCTCCTCCTTACTCCACTCCTCTCTCGATACCGAATGCAGCCGCCTCTCTCTTCCTCCTCCTCCTCTTCCTCCTCCTTTCTTCCTCGCCTTCTTCCTCTTCTCCTCTTCCTTGCCTCTCCCCCTCTGTACCCTCGATGGAGTTCCCCTCATCTAGTCAATCTTCAACCTCAAATTACTACGCATCCTCGTCCTCTTCCTCCTCTTCGTCCTCTTCATCACCTCCCTCCTCCGCATCTCCTTCCCTCTCCCAATTATCTCGTTCGGCTTCCCTTCTACCTCCCCTGTGCCTTCCTCCCTCCTCTTCCCCCTTTTCATCTCCTGCCTCTACCTCTATCTCTCTCTTTGCAGTCCCACGTCCACTCCTCCTCTTCCCCCTTCTCCCTCTGTCCTCGCCCCAGACTCTCCCCTCTGTGTCTGTATCTGGATCGTCTCATGGAACAATGCGGTTCCTAAACAAATTCACGAGTAAGCTAAATCACACTGTCAGGAACTGGTCAGGAGTCTCTTCCTCCTCCTCTGCATCTTCTTCCTCCTCTTCCCCTTCTGCGCCCTCTGTATCCTCCTCTTCCTCTGTCTCTGGGTCTTCAGTCCCTCACTACCATTCTCCCCTCCCCTCCACTTTCGCTGCTTCATCCTCCCTCTCGTCTGCCTCTCCCTCCGTCCTACCCCCTCTTCTCTATTCGCCGTCCCTTCTTCCCCATGTCCATTATCGGGGGATGACTCGGTCTTCTTGGGAGAAGCAGTGGGAGTGTGTGTTAAGAAAATCGAACGCATATGGGCAAACAAAAGGAAGCAGAGGGAGGGGAAGGAAAGAAGGCGGAGGGAGGGATGAGAGGAAGGAAGGGATAGAAGAAGCAGGTGGAGAGGGGGAGAGAGAGGAAAGAAAGAGAGGGAGAGGGAGAGTAGAAGGGAGAGAAGGGGTCCAGAGGGAGTGGGGGGAAGGGGCGAGGGAGAGAAGAGGGGACGGAGATTTGGAGGGAAAGAGGGAGGGCGAGGGAAGGAGGGAGAGGAGAGACAGGAGGAAGAGAGAGAAGGAGAGAGAGAGGGAGAGGGAGGCATGGACTGGGAGGTGATGGACCTGATTGCTGAGCTGAAGAGAGTGAGAGATGTTTTGTGCGGGAGCATCCCTGTTGATCAGATCAGGCCCCCTCCTCAACCCACCATCCTCACGCATGTATCCGAGCTCTTCGCCTCCTCAATCGTTGATGTCTAGCCAACAACGGGAAGCGAGGGGTGCAACCAAGGGACAAAGAGGGGAAGCAGGGAGGCCGAGAGCTCTCTCTCCTGCCCTCCCTCTCCTCCCACATCCCCGTCCTCTCGCTCTCTGCGAGGTCTTCTCCCTCCTCTTCCCCGCCACACTCTCCCTCTGCCCAGAAACTCAAACCCCTTTCCTCCTCTGTCTCCTTGGACTCCTCTTCATCCTCTTCCCTATCCTCCTCTTCTCTCCCCTCCTCCTCTTCCTCCTTCTTTCTCTTCTTCCTCTTCCTCTTCCTCCTCCTCGAAGCCTTCCTCCGTTCCTTTGTTTTTCTCTTCTACGGGTAGAAAGATGACGTATGAATATGACTTGGAGGATGGGAAGGGAAAGGAAGAGGGGGAGAGAGGGAGGAGGAAGGAGTGCAGAGGCAGAGTGGGGACGAAGAACAAAGGAGAAAGGGAAAGGGAAAGGGGGAAGGAAGAGGCAGTGTGTGGCAGTAATGGAGAAGGAACAGAGGTCAGGGGAAGTAACGAAAAAGAAAGAGAGTTTGGCCAAGGTGGGGGTGAGAGAAAGGCAGATGGGGTCAAAAATAACAAGGAGGAGGAAGGAGCGAGGAACAGCGAGAAGGGAAAAGGAAAGGATAGTAGAATCGTCAAAATAACTGGGCTGTTCGATGACAATGAAGAGGAGGACGAGTTCAAACCCAAGAAGGTGTCTGGTTTATCCTCTTCTTCCATCTTTGACCCCTCGCCCACCTTTCTCTCCCTCTCCCTCTCCCGCCCAGCTCATCTCTAAAATAGATGTATTCGGAGAAGAGGACATGGGAAAGGTGAAGTCTAAGGCGAATGCAGACAAAAAGGAAAAGAAGTCTCACTCAATCATAGAAGATCTTTTCGACGACAATGGGGACGAACTGTTCCCAACGGGGGGTGTCAAGGGTGGATCTATATTTGATTGAGCTATCAAAGTTGAGTAAGTTGTAACAAATGATATAGACCGCAGATTGTCTTACTCTTGTCTGTGCTAAATTTCTGGTGTAGTATTTTTGATATGTATATGTATGATGTTTGTGTATGTATATGTTGTGTTTCAGTACGTATATATTTCAATTTGATTTGTACATAATGTTGTAAGTCTTTTAATATAAATTGAATAGTTACTTAAATGTTTGTTTATAGACGTAATAAAGTTGTTTTATTTTGTTATAAAAGCGTATTTTATATCAAAAAAATACGTATAATATGCGTACATATAATTCTATGTTTATTTTGTATGTGTGGATAGCGCTTATTCTGAATATGAGTGTTAAATACCCAACCAATTGTATGAGTTGATGATGATAGTAGTTGTGTGAAACATGATTGATCTGTAGACAAAAAATCTACCTGCAAGAAAAATAACAACAGCAACTCTTATTAATCATAATACTTCAATGTGTATGTGTATGAAGCGTTATACATTGCGAATAACTCTGTAAAGATATGTTGACTTTGAAAATGGCAAAAAGTCAACTTTTAACATGTTCTTTGCAATTTCATATCTGAACGTGAAGAGATTTGGTTAGAGAATCTCGATCAACTGAAAAAGAAGTGGGAAAATGGTGGGGAAATGAGGAATATGGAAATATGAATATCGTGAAATGTCATGTTAACCGTATTTATTTGTCTTATGCGTGTATGTATTTGTAGATAATGAATTTCTCTTCAGGAAATGATAAGAACCCTTCGGTCTTTGGATCAAACTTCTCCTCTCTGGCTCTACTACTGGGTCTGCGCCTTCCTCGGGATCTGGATTTTCATTCTCTAATTCATCATCTGCCCCACCTGTAAGTGGGTTCTCTTTGGGTGCGAATGCGTCCTCTGCTCCTAGCTCTGGATTTAATTTTTCTCTAGGATCCAACGCTTCGTCCTCCTCCTCTAGCACTGGATTCTCTTTTGGATCCTCCACCTCTACCCCTGCCTCTACTGCTCCTTCCACTGGTTTTTCATTTGGTGGTGCTCCCTCTGCATCTAATACTTCATCTGGCTTTGGTGGATTCGGAAAACCAGCTGCTTCTGCTGCCCCCTCCTTCGGCTTTGGGGGATCTCAGGCCTCTTCTTCCTCCACCTCTATGCCCTCCTTCAACTTTGGAGGTGCCTCTGCTGCGCCTACCTCCTCCTCCGCTGCTCCTGCCTCTTCTGCTATCCCCGCTTCTTCTTTCTTTAAATCATCTGGCCCTTCCCCCTCTCCCTCTGCCCCCGCCTTCTCCTTGGGTGCCCCCGCTGCTTCCTCCTCCACTTCCTCAACCTTCTCATTTGGTTCCTCTTCCTCCGCAGCTCCTGCATCCACTAGCTCTTCTTCCATACCCTCGTTCGGTTTCGGAAAGTCCACCTCCTCCCCTCCCCTAGCTCCACAGCTTCCGGATTCTCTCTTGGAGCACCTGCCTCCACCCCCTCTACCTCCTCCTTCGGTTTCGGAGCCCCTGCTGCTTCTTCCTCCTCTTCTGCCGCCCCCACTTCTTTCGGCTTTGGAGGAGCCCCTGCCGCTTCTTCTGCCTCCTCTTCCACCCCTGCCGCCTCTTTCTCCTTTGGAGCTCCTGCTTCTACCACTACCCCCTCTACCACAACTCTCGGTTTTGGAGCCCCTGCTGCCTCTACTTCCGCTGCTGCTGCCCCCTCCTCAACCCCCGCTGCCAGTCCCTTCTCCTTCCCTGGCTCTGCTGCTTCTACCTCTGCTAGCTCCTCTACTCCCTCTACCTCTTCCTTCTCCTTTGGGGCCCCTGCCTCTTCCACCTCCACTGCTACTCCTTCTCCCACCCCTCCACTTCCTTCTCTTTCGGAGCTCCTGCTGCTGCCCCTACCTCTGCATCATCTACTTCTGCTACTCCTGCTTCCTCCTTCTCTTTCGGCGCTACCCCTGCTGCATCTACTTCCGCCGCTACCTCTACTCCTACTCCCGCCCCCACCTCCTCTACCTCTTCTTTCAGCTTCGGAAAGACCTCGACTCCCGCTGCCTCCACCACCTCCGCTACCCCTGCCCCCGCTTCCACTGGGTTCTCCTTTGGCGCTGCCCCTGCTGCTTCCTCCACCACTACCCCTGCAGCCTCTTCTTCTACCCCTGCTTCTACCTCTAGCACTACTGCTCCCTCCACCTCTACCTCTGGATTCACCTTTGGGTCCTCTGCTACCCCTGCCGCTGCTCCTGCTGCCAACACTACTACTGCTGCTGCTCCCGCATCCACCTCTACTTCGGGATTCAGTTTTGGATCCTCTGCTTCCTCCACCGCTACCTCCTCTACTTCCACCGCTGCTCCTTCTACTTCCAAAACGTCTGTTGTCCCCACTACTTCTACTGCCCCTGCTACTTCCACCGCCTCCCCCTCTACTTCCACCGCCGCCTCTACCACTACTCCTGCAATTGCTTCTCCCTCCGCTCCCTCTGCCTCTTCTTCCTCCACTACTCCCCCTGCCCTCGCCCCTGCCTCTCTCGCCCCTGCTGGGCCCACTGCTGGGCCAGCTGACCCCAGCGAAGTGTCGAAGGTAAAGATGATGTGTGTAGACGAGATCCTCAGTGTGTGGAAGCTGAACTTGGAGAGAGACGTTGTCGCGTTCATGGAGGAAGCGGACGAGGTCAGGAGATGGGAGCAGCAGATCAGAGACAGCGCTAACAAGATCTCCTCTCTTCAGAAGAGCGTTGTCATGGTTGAGCGCAAGCAACAGGAGTTAGCGTCTGTGTTGGATGTCGTCGAGTCCAGCCAGGAGGAGCTTGATCATGAGCTCGGCCTGCTCGAAAAGGAGCTGGAACTTAACCCCTTCTCTGTGACCCCCACCGAGGACGATTTGAGCAGAGAGGAGTCATACAAACTCACTGAACTCCTCGACCTCAAGTTGTCTCAGCTCACTGAGTCTCTGGGAGAGAGTGTTAACAGACTGAACCAGGTGCAGCAGGACAGGTTGGAGAATAACAACCCTGTCTCCCATATCGTGAAGATTCTCAACGCCCAGACTGCCTCTCTTCAGTGGCTTGAAGCTAAGGCAGACGCAATCGACTCTTCTCTTCAAGAGACTCAGCAAGCTGTCTATGATGCCAAGAACCTCGTCCCCCCACCAAGAACGGTCTGTAGGAGCTATGTCAATGAGTAAGCTCTGTTCCTGTTTCCGCTTCCTCTCCTGCTCCCTCTCCCGTTTCTTTCGTTCCATCTCCCTTCCTCCCGCATCTACATTACATGCCCTGTCAGTCTTCTTCATCCGCTGTTTCTTCATCCGCTGTTTCTTCATCCGCTGTTTCTTCCTCCACTGCTTCTTGTATATTTCCGTATTTGTTTATTTCGTTTCCCTATGTCTTTGTATTGATTGTGTTTTCATTGCCCCTGTAGTTTTCTGTAGTTTTAGTTGGATTAGATAAGGAAGGTATACGTTGAGAATGCGTCGCTTCGTGTTCGAGGTCTTTTCTCTTCTGTTCCTCAGCAATTAATTAAATCATCGCATACTTTTGAGTCATACTTCAATCGACTATTTGTTTGTTTGCGAATGTATTATTATTGTCAATAAAACATTTACTAGTTAAAATCAAAGTTCAACAAAGATATAAATCAAATCAGGATGCAAGAAATCAGGGTGCGCGACAAAAAAGAAGAAAATGCGGGATTTATTACATAATTTAGACATATAAAGCAATGCTGACGATATTTAGGGTCTTCCTCCTCTTCCTCCCCTTCCTCCCCTTCCTCCCCTTCCTCCTCTTCCTCCTCTTCCACCCCTTCCTCCCCTCTTATTAGACGTAGCAGGACGAGTAGAGGGCTTAGGAACAGTAGTCTTCTTCTCTTCTTGTAAGAGAACATCCAAATTCAAACTGTCGGGGAGAATATAGTAACGAATGGTGCTTCCACGCACAGACAGAGCCTTTAACGTGACAGGGTTCTTGTTCTTTGCTTGGTACTTGACGTTCTTCATGTGTGTGTTCATACTGTTATCTACTCCAACAATTACTCCATCCAACACTGTTCCATTTTTCAACTCTGTTGAGAAAAAAGTTATAAAAGAACACATATGTTATTTGTCAAGTATATATAATGTATGGTAAACATAAAATCATATATCACTGCCTATCTTCCCAGACAATTAATGATAACTCAAAAGAACCTTACCTATGACAACAGTCTCATTTGTGAGCTTCATTAAAAACCTGTCAAAAGAAGTAAGCATAGTCAATAGTTGTAAGAGAAAACAATTAGATCAACTGAATTGTGTAAGAAATCGAATAGAACTCTGTCTCTACAGTAAATGCGTATCAGTTGTAAAGAACACTAAATGCATACACCAACTGATCTTTTCGAAGAACACGGAAAAGGAATTGCTAAAAGAAAAAATCAACACAGTTTTAGATTCACATTACCTTACGAGTTGCTGCATCTTGGGAAACAAAATTCTATAATACGAATCTAGAGCGTAAAATGAATATGAAAGTGTTTTCCTCAGCAAACCAACGTCCCAAAAAAGATTCAAAAGATTATTTATATAAATGAATATATGCAGATCAACTATTTGTTAGTTTAGTTTTACAGAGGGTAGAGAAGAATATGTATTAATGGGAAATAGCGGAATATACTAATAATACAAATAGACCATATCCTATATTTTAGTAAAGAAATGATTGTAAAATGCACTGTATTCTGGATGATAAATTGTCTTTCAAATTGAGAATTGTCAAGCTATAACCATATTTTACTCGCATTATTGTGCATAAGCATTATTATAAACATTCTCATGTTTCTATTTTATATATTTTTATTTTATGAGTGTATCATTAATATGAGATAGTGGTAATAATGAATAATAATGTTAATTGCTCTTTGGCTTTTTTGTATAGACGATTCAGATATTTATTTTTAATCTCAAAATAACAACAACAACAACTTTAGTCCACACATACACAACATTTCCCCATATTTAATAAAGTACTTTCCTCTTCTCCTCCTCCGTAAACCCTGTTCTTTCGCTTCTTAGTCACCATATTGTGTCACAGATCATGCCTTCTCTCGTCTCCTCCCCCTCCCCCCCCATACCTTCTTTTCCTTCTACTCATACCTCCCTTAAGTCACATAATACTTTAGAAATACATTTCAGATCATCATGCGCATACTTCCCTTCCACTTATCGTCCTTGTTTATCTTCTAACATGTAAGTTAAGCTCATTTTGCTCTTTACATGATAACCTAATATCCAGTTAAGCGGGGAAGCAAGATTTCTGCTCTTGACGGCCACTACCGTGCTCACTTCGAAGTGTAAGACTTTCGTGTGGTTCTTCTTCTATACAGCCAAAGACACCTTCCACCTCTTCCTCGTCGCAGCCGTTGATTGTTTCTTCAGTGCTTTGTACTCTGACTCCCGTTTTCTATACTCCTCCGACTCACCTTTCTTACGCACTGGTTGTTTCAATGTTAGCATTTCCGCTAGCATTCCAAATCCTCCTCTCCTGCCGTCCTTATTGTAAGACATGACCACGGTGGACCACTTCCTTCTCCAAGGTTGACCAGTCTCAGTGGTGTAGAGTATAAAGAAAAGCTTCCTCTGTAACGAGCGGATCACTCTCTCCACTTTACTCTTCGTGCGATGTGCGTGGGGGACACTTGTGATGTTTCGCATACGCAGATAGGGCAACCATCGTTCGGAAGAAGTCTCCTCTGTCTTCTTTCATATGTTCCTTGTTGTCGTCCATCAATACCAACTCTTCATCGCCGTTGTCTTCTCCGTACTCCAGGAGACATCAAAGCAGCGCTATCTCCTTGGCATGTAAACCTTTTAAGGAGCGAGGAGCACCACTTGCGGAGGGCAAGAAGAAAGGCACACAGTTCTTCACGATGAGCAGGATAGTTTCTGTTAGATCGGTGAGTCCTTATATGTTTAGTAAGTCAGGTTAAACCCGCGATCTATCTTACGATAGGGAAGCGAGGTGAAACAGTTTATTGTATTATCTAGTATATCATTCGTATTTCCATTCTAGATGTAACAGCTTCTTTGGAAACCTTGGAAGACCCTGCTGACGCAACGTACGGGTACCCACATCTCCCTATCCACGTCCTTCTCTTGCCACAAGATGGCTGATGCAGCATACGCCGATGCGTCCGCCGATACCATAAGCTTCGAATTCTTGTACGCACAGGTAATCAAGGCATGAAAAACAATTTCCAAAGCTTTCAAAAACAGGTTCCGAAAATCATGATCGGTATAGAGCACGCAGATGACCACCTTCCCGTTTAACGCTGCTATGTGACCCCCATGCTAGAACATGAGCCTGTAGCGCCTGAACCACACCAAGAAACGTGTGAAGCTCCTTGAGTGTTGTCAGTGCTTGCAGTCTAGAGATATTGCAGAGCGGTTCACTTCTGGTTCTGTGCGTTCTTGACCAATCCTCCACCCCAGCATATTCACATAACGAAACAGAAATTGCGACTTTGCGGGGTTGATCTTGATGATGCTTGTTGAGTGCTACCAATACCCTCGTTGTCATATCCTTCAATTCACCCACTGTGTTGGTGCCAATCGTGATATCGTCAATGTATATCGATACACCTTCGATGTTTCATAGTACCGTCAATATCAGTTTTTGAAAGAACTGAGAGATGACCTTGAGGCCATATGGAACACGTTTGAAGCAGTAACGCCGACCCTCCTACCGAAAAGATACGTATTTACGGGAGGTGGGGGTGTAATGGAATCTGCATGAAAGAACCTTTCAAATCCAGCGCTACGAAGTACCGATGGTTCGCCCTATCGTGTATCTGTTCTACCGCGTCCGAAAGGGGGTAATCATCATCCAGGAGGGTATCATTCATCTTCCTTAGATCGACACACACCTTCAACTTCGTCTTCTCTTCCGTGATAACGTCCTTCTTAAGGACAGACACCAAGCTCATTAACTTCGGGTTCACCTCCGTGTTTTTCTCAATCGCTCCGAGGGAGTCGCTCTGTTACTACTTCCCTTCCCAGAATCATCTCCACGGGTATGTTGGCAATGAAGAAATCAACCCTGATGACAATCCCAATGCCCTGATGCATACTTCCTTAACCACTCCCTTGAATGCTGTAGATATGTTATTGCCTATGTTTGTATGGGAATAACTCATGGCTATGCAATGAGCTATGACGATTATCGTTCTTTAGTTAATAAAACACGTATTATCTCGAATTCGATACAAACGGCCATCAGGCTGTTGATGTTGAATAGCTCTTTGGCCTCTGTTATTGCTCGTATTATTTTAATCATTCATTTTACCACTACTTTTGTCAATTACCATGCACTCTTTCCCAACAAGGCTTTTATTAACGGAGTTCATGCCCCCCAGTGAATGCGGCGGCATAACTAGACAGCTGCATCGCATTTAACTCGGCGATAGTCGCTGCAAACATGAGAAAAGCGGCCAAGAGATTTACTGATTAAACAATAATAATAATGTTTACTGTTCTTTGGATCTTTTATTAAGACTAGACTCGGATATGTATCTTTCATCTTAAGACAACAACTTCAACCCATACGTATACAACAGTGTGCATTTGCGCGATATCACATAGTTAACTATACGAAGAAGTTTTTCTGGAGTATCGTAGCTTATTGAAGTAAGGAACATGTACAAAACAAAAGATGCGGCAAGGTTCTTAGTACTCTGACAGCAAAAAGTGTCATATGTATACACATTTCGAAAATATTTTACTATCTGTATGTTTGTCAAAAATCTCCTATCTTCTTTTTTTTTACAAGTATAAAAAAACCTAAAGATTATTTCACAACTCACTTTTATGTTTCTAAGAGTAAGCAATACATACATATGACGTATGTCTCATAACGCTATTACTGTCTATGTTCAATTACCATGACACATATTTGATACAAGTATGTTCCATTCATCTTTACGATACATCATATTTCCTCTCACACAGACACCCAACAAAATTTCACAGTAAATCTGAGCTATGCATTGACACGTTCGAGTATTTTTTTTTAACTGTGTGGCTGTTTACTTCAACAGTATGATTAATACACACAAAACTAGTCTGAATCATTAATTAACTGTCAAGTAATACTTTTCTCACCTTTTATTTATGTTGACTATGAGAAAAAAGACGTTTGTTTTGATATATTTTAGGAAAAATAGTGCATATTCTTGAAAAATTAGAGAATTCAGTCAATCGCATATTAATAACAAACATATATTAATTGGAACACATTTTGACCACCACATATTCTCAAAACCAATAAAAAATATTTTCGCGCACTAATTTTATATTTCAATTAAAATTATATTTTATAATTATGAATAAGTGTGAGTAACTGTTACACATATTTAAGAGATCCTTTAAAATAATTTCGAGGCAAGAATTACAAGTGTTCAGATAGGTAACAAATCCATTCTCGACTATCGTACTCGAGTTTTTTTGTAAACAACAATGCGTGAGGCTATTTCGATTCACATTGGACAGGTAATCAGTATTTCTTTTTTTCCGTTCCTTTTTTCAATTTCCAATGTTTCATTTTTCGTGTTCTTATGAATATCGCGAAAATCAATGCAACCGTTACTTTTTTTTTGACTTGCCCAAACACCATGAAAAATACTAACCACTCTTCTTTTTCATGTATGTATGATACACACAACTATGACTATGACGTACACAGGGAGGAATTCAGGTTGGAAACGCCTGCTGGGAGCTTTACTGCCTCGAGCACGGAATCCAGCCCGATGGACAGATGCCCTCTGACCAGACCATCGGAGGAGGAGACGATGCCTTCAACACCTTCTTCTCTGAGACCGGAGCTGGAAAGCACGTCCCCCGTGCCATCTACCTTGACCTTGAGCCCACCGTCATTGACGAGGTCCGCACTGGAACCTACCGTCAGCTCTTCCACCCCGAGCAGTTGATCTCTGGAAAGGAGGACGCTGCCAACAACTACGCCCGTGGACACTACACCATCGGAAAGGAGATCGTCGACCTCGCCCTCGACCGTATCCGTAAGCTCGCCGACAACTGTACCGGACTTCAGGGATTCCTCGTCTTCCACTCCACCGGAGGAGGTACCGGATCCGGACTCGGATCTCTCCTCCTTGAGCGTCTCTCCGTCGACTACGGAAAGAAGTCCAAGCTTGGATTCACCGTCTTCCCTTCCCCTCAGGTTGCCACCGCTGTCGTCGAGCCCTACAACGCCATCCTCTGTTCTCACGCCCTCCTTGAGCACACCGATGTCGAGTTCCTCGTCGACAACGAGGCCATCTACGACGTGTGTCGCCGTAACCTCGACATCGAGCGCCCCACCTACACCAACCTCAACCGTTTGATCGCTCAGGTCATCTCTTCCCTCACCGCCTCCCTCCGTTTCGACGGAGCCCTCAACGTCGACTTGACTGAGTTCCAGACCAACTTGGTCCCCTACCCCCGTATCCACTTCGTCCTCGCTTCTTACGCCCCCGTCATCTCCGCTGAGAAGGCTTACCACGAGCAGCTCTCCGTCGCTGAGATCACCAACGCTGTGTTCGAGCCCGCCAACCTCATCACCAAGTGTGACCCCCGCCACGGAAAGTACATGGCTTGCTGCATGATGTACAGAGGAGACGTCGTCCCCAAGGACGTGAACGCCGCTGTCGCCACCATCAAGACCAAGCGTACCATCCAGTTCGTCGACTGGTGCCCCACCGGATTCAAGGTCGGAATCAACTACCAGCCCCCCACTGTTGTCCCTGGAGGAGACCTCGCCAAGGTCCAGCGTGCTGTCTGCATGTGCGCCAACTCCACCGCCATCGCTGAGGTTCTTTCCCGTCTCGACCACAAGTTCGACCTCATGTACGCCAAGCGTGCTTTCGTCCACTGGTACGTCGGAGAGGGAATGGAGGAGGGAGAGTTCTCCGAGGCTCGTGAGGACCTTGCTGCCCTCGAGAAGGACTACGAGGAGGTCGGAACCGACTCCGTCGACGCCGGAGCTGAGGGAGACGAGGGAGACGAGTTCTAAATTTAATCTCTTCGTGTCTTTTTTTGCCATACTTATTTTTTAGATTAATCTTTTTTTTTGTAGTCTGCATTAGACAATAAAAGAATTAATGATTTAAACTATTATGCAACTTCGAATTAGGTTTATTTTATTTGTCGCGATGCACATGAATGAGCTTGAAGATTCTACTTCATGTTGACCCTTTTATGTATTACGAACGATGCTGTCATGCACTACGTTATTATCTCCAAGATCTATTGTCTATTGCTCGTTTATTTCAGCCTGTCAATGCGGTATGTACTCATTTGTGATCACGAGAGAATATTGATTGTAGCGATGCTTTTCAATAAATTTGTCAGTCGAAAAAAGTTTTTTCTATTAAATATATGTGTATCGTATCACTCAACAGACCATGAGTGCTTTTTGCTATTGTTTGTTACGAGTACCCTTTAGACTGGATTCCTGTGACGATAAGTACCGAAGCTCACGTTGCCATACATTCTTTGAGCAAATAGTAAGAAATATGATGGACTACTTTTTATTAAATAATTACTTATATCAAACATCATACACTAATACAGTGACTATATAGTGATGAATGTAAGGCGAAAACACTCGAACAACACATTCATTATAAGACATTTAAACCGATGTACACCAAGAGAAACGAACAGATCGAGGAACAACGTAGACATGCATATATATATGTGGAACATTTAGTATGTCGATGCACATATGACTCTAGTGCTTGCGCTATGGAGCTCACCACTTCAGCTGAGGAGCAAACGCAATCACTTATATGAACAATAACACACAATAAATATAATTGGGCAGTAGATAGATATATGTATAAAAAAAGTGAATATGAGTATATATGTATGTGTATATATCAGAAACAGACAAAACGACTGATAAAGCAAGAGAAACTAACATACGCGAAGAGAAGATAACAAATATCCACTAAAGCATACAATGGAAACACGCAAAGAGTAGTAAGTAGATAGAAGCGAAGAAACCAACACGAAGAGAGGAAATACAAAGGAAAGAGGGTGAAAGGAGCTTGACAAACGCGAAGTAGCGCAAGAGGCAGGCATCCACGTCCTGTATACTGCGAAGATACCACAGCGAAGGACTAGAGAGGAATACATACCACACAACGTACTACAAAGATATTTTGAAGCGAGGAGCTAAAGGAAAGGAGAGGGGGAAAGCGAAGGGAAAAGAAGGGTAGAAGGAGAGGAAGGAAAGAGAGTGGAGATGGATTGAGGATAGAACTGTAGAAATAGAACACATAACAAAACAAATGAGTAAACATTCGATGATACTCCAATAAATACACATGTTGGTAGATACAACAAACTTCACAGCCACCGCACCACAACGGAGAACAAGTGAACTTGAGAGTTAAATAATTAAAAACAAAAGATGTTCGAAAAGAGAAAAATAGAAGGCGGATGGAGATTAAGTTCTTCCAGGACTTCATAGCTCTTTAATCTGTTTCTTCTACTCGTTCCTTCTATTCCCTTTTACTTCTTCTTGCGGAGGAATGAAAACAAAGACTGCTTCTCCTGCTTCTTGTTCTCCTGTTTCTTCTTGTTATCGAGGGAGGAGGGGTCGGAGGGAGGTGGAATGGAGGGAGGGGGAATGGAGGGAGGTGGAATGGAGGGAGGTGGAATGGAGGGAGGGAGGGAGAGGGAGGAGTGGCAGATGACCGAGGTGCAACGGAGGGAGGGAGGGGAGGGGGGAGGAACAGTGGACATAGAGGGAGGAACAGTGGGCACAGAGGGAGGAACAGTGGACGCAGAGGGAGGAACAAGGGCAGGCGCAGGGAGAGGAGAGGAGGGAAGGGTAGAGTATCTGGCAGACTCAGAGGATACATCTGAGGTGAAGGAGGTACGGGGAGAAGGAGAGGGGGAGGCAGAGACAGAGAGAGGAGCGGACGTAGAGGCGGACGTAGAGGCAGACGTAGAGGCGGAGGGGATCAGAGAAAGGGAAGAGGAAGTGGAAGAGGCAGTCGGAACGATTGCAGAGGGAACGGCGGACGAAGCGGAGGAAAACGTGGGGGAGAGGGGGCGATCAGAGAGGACCAAAGGCTTTAAGCTAGAGGAGAAGCGGGGGGAGGACGAGACGATAGAGGGGGAGTTCGTTATTCCGTTGATTCGGTCGTAAACAGAGAGCGAGGAAGACGATGAAGAAGAGGAGGAAGAGGAGGAAACCAGGTAAGGGTTAGCACGAGAGAAAGAAGAGAGAGAAGGAGAAGAGGGAGAGGAGGGAGATGAAGGGATGGAGGGGGAAGCAGCTAACACAGCTTCGTGAAGAGACAAAGGACGGGGAGAGGAGGGAGAGGAGGGAGAGGAGGGAGAGGAGGGAGAGGAGGGAGAGGGGAGGGGCAGAGCTATGGGAGAGCTATCGGTCATCAGTGGTTGAGGGAAGGCTGAGGAACGAGAGAGAGAGAGAGAGGGAGAGGGAGGGTGAGGGAGGAAGGGGGAGAGAGCGGAGCAAAAGAAGGGGAGGTGGAAGAGAAGGAAGGGGACAGGGCCGGAGAGAAGGAGGATAAGGCACTGGCACCCACTGGTGTATTGGGACCGAATGAAAACAAGTCCGTCTCTTCGTCTCCTTCTACCTCTTCTCCTTCCCTTTTACTCTCTCTCTTACCTCTCTCGCCCACTCCTCTTCCCTCCCCTTTCATTTCAGCTTCGCCCCCCATTTCCTTTTCTCCCTGCTCTTGTTCCCCCTTTTCCCCCGCTTCCTCCCTCTCTCCCTGCTTCATAAGCCCCGCTTTGTTTAGTGAATAAAATAAACCACTAGGGACTGAGCGAGAGAAAGAGGGAGATACGGGAGAAGAAGATGAAGACGAAGACGAAGAGAAGGATGACGATGGGGATGAAGATGATACAGAGGACGATGAGCTTGAGTGCCTTGAGGCGTTGATCACCGAATTAGAGGAGCGAGCAGAATGGATAGAGGACACTGCCCTCATGTCATTCATTAGTGCAATACTCACCATCTGATCCACACCTTCGCATTCACTTGCCTTCCCCTTCTCCCTCTCCTTATCCATTTCTCCCTCCTGCTCCTTCTCCTTACCTGCCTCTCCCTCTGTCCATTTTCCCTTGTGCTCCCTACCCTCCCTTCCCCTCATTCTAATCCCCTCCATGAACATCCTTCGCTCTTCTTTTTCCCTCTCCAAGTCCACCTGCCTCTTTAGCGAACGGGCAGAGAATGTGGAGAAGTCGTTTCTAGGGGAGGATGGGAGGAAAGATTGACGAGTAAAAGAGGAGGGGGAGGGGGAGAGTGAGGGAGAGAAGGAGGGGGAGGGCGACGGAGAAGAGGGGAAGAGGCCCGAAGAGTGTCCCAGGAGTTGAGAGGAAGAGACGGATTGCGAGAGGAATCCCGAGGGGGAGTTAAGTACAGGCGAAGAGGAGAAGGAGGAGAGAGAGGAGGGGAGAGAGGCGGGAGAGGAGATAACATCATCCCCATTCTCCTCTCTCTCCCCCTCCGCCGAGAATTCATTGAGGTTGATTTGCCCATTCTTCAGCAGTTGCTGGAACTCTAGTAGGTTGTTGGCCGAGTCTCCACCTGAGAGCGATGCCCTTGCTGATCCGTTCCACATCATAGTCGAAGCCCTCCAAGAGCTAAGCGTA
The DNA here is from genome assembly GCA_035043665.1 of Drosophila quasianomalipes. Taxonomy (NCBI): domain Eukaryota; kingdom Metazoa; phylum Arthropoda; class Insecta; order Diptera; family Drosophilidae; genus Drosophila; species Drosophila quasianomalipes. Next base: position 23,169 of record JAWNMU010000251.1, on the reverse strand, counting down.
TTCCTGCCAAGAGGTCTCTTCACTACCCCCAGGGGGTGGCGGGGAGAGAAGGACACTGAGGGGGAGGAGGCGGAGGAGGAAGAGATGGAGGAGGAGGCGGATGACACGGAGGAGGGGGAGTAGGAGGCGTTGTACGAGGGGGAGCGAGAGGGGACGGAGTGGAGGGAGTTGAGAGATCCTGTGTGCTGGAACATTTCTCCTGCAGCTGCTGCATCTGCTGCTGCAAGCGAAAACCCATCCCTAGCCATACTCTGATAAGAAGACATACTCTGTCTTCCTTCTTGCGTCATTCCGATTCCCTTTCCCACCCCGATTCCCCCTACCGCCCCACCCGATTGGATGAGATGGAAGCTATCTGTAGAGGAGGACATGACTCTATGGTGAGATGAGGAAGAGCGAGAGGATCCAGAGAGAGAGGAAGAGAGAGAAGAAACACCGTTGGAGGGAGAGGAGAAGGACATCGAGGCAGACAGGGAAGAGGAGGAGGGGGATGAGGGGAGCGCAGAGGAGGAGGGCGAAGAGGAAAGAGAAGGGAATGATGAGGAGGAGGAATGGGGAGATGAAGTGGGGGCGGAAGCAAAGAGTCCCTTTCCTCTCTCCCCTCCTTCCGCCTTTTCTACCCCTGCCCTTCCGTCAATATCCTCTTCTCTCCTCTCACCCTCTCTTCCTCCCACTTCCTTCTCTCCACTCCCTAGCGCCGAGAATGTTGATACAGAGTGAGTTAAACCACCTCTCCCACACTCCTCTTCCTCTTCCTTCTCCTTCCCCTCTTCCCCTCTTCCTCCTCCTCCTCCTCCTCATCCTTTAGAATGATCACTGCCCCTCTCTTGGAATCTGATCCAGACGTCGTTCCCACCATCTTGACTGCTCCTCCCTTCTTTGCTTCCTTCCTCGCTTCCCTTCCCTTTCACCACCCACCTCCACTGCCTTTGTACCCAAGTGCACACTTGCTCCTTCCTTTTCTTCCTCCGCTCCTCCTTCTCCTTCTGACCCCAAGTCACTGTCCACTCCTTCTCTATCTCCTTCCTCTTCCTCTTCTTCGTTATCCTCCTCTTCTCCGTCTCCTTCCCCTTCTCTTCCATACTGGAGACTTCTCTTTACCTTCCACTCCTCGCTTCCATCCAATGCATAATTAGAGGGGTGGGGGAAGGGGGGCATAGACGAGAAGGAGGGGAAGAGGGAGGGAGCGCAGGAGAGGAGGAGGAAGAATAGGAAGAAGATGAGGGAGGAAGAAGGGGAAGAAGCGAGAGATTGAGGGTCAGAGGGATGGGAGATCGACCCAGCGCGCGGGCGGAAAGAGGAGGGCTGCTTTCTGAACGAAGAGAAGGCAGAAAGGTGAGGGGGGAGGAGAGGTGAGGGGGGAGGAGAGGTGAGGGGGAAGAGAGGTGAGGGGGAAGAGAGGTGAGGGGGAAGGTTTGAACTGAAGCTGTTTTTGCGACAGAAGGAGGGAGAGAGATCAGCAGGGGAGAGAGGCGAGGGGAGAGGGACGGGAAAGTGGGGTTCACGGAGAGAGGTCTTCCGCTTCCCACTTTCCCTCCGCTTACGCCTCCACTTCCACCCACACTCCCTGTTATATTCCCCCCTACACTCGAGCCTAGCCCGGACGATGATCTACCAAGAGGGGAAGCGGGGAAGAAGGAGGTGTGGGATGTGGAGGAGTGGGGAGAAATGACCGAGGAGCGGGAGGAGATAGACTTAGTCCTTCTCATTTCAATGGGGGAAGAGAGGGCGGGAGAAGAGAGAGAGGGAGAAGGAGGAGGGAGGGGTGAAGAACCAAGGAAAGGGGACGAAGAAGCATTGGAAGCAGGGACAGAGGGAGGAGAAGATGAGGGAGCGGAGGGGGCGAGGAAGAGTGCGTGGAGGAAGAGACAGACGAAGGCGTAAGAAGTATTTTTTCTTGTTCTAGTTTGTCCATTTCTTCTGTGACCCTGCTTAGCTCAATGCACATCTCACTCTCATCCAGCTCGCAGAAGGAAAAGGGCTCGTTTGCAGTCCAGCACGCACTGTCATTCCCACCAGAAGAGGGTCCGGCACCAGCATCTGATGGTCTCTCCTTCTGCCTCTGCCTCTCTCTCTCCTTCTGCCTCTCCCTTCTCTCTCCTAACGGCCTCTCTAAGAGAGTGAACCTTGTCCGATATGTTATACCCGACATCTATCACTTCCCTGAAGGCGTTGGTTGGGATAGCTTGCTTCCACTGAGAGAAGGAGAAGGCAGAGTAGTCGAGGCACACCACCCCGATGTTCTTCACTGTAGCCCAGAGAGAGTCGTAGGTTAGGTTCCGGTGGTTCAGGAGGGATAGCGAGCGAAGGCGGGATACAAATGAGGAGGAGGAAGAGGAGGAGGGGAGGGAAAGTAGGTCAGGAGGAGGATGAGGAGAGGAGGAGGAGGAGGAGGGGAAGAGGAGAGATATGATGAAGATGGCTCTGACGGAGGAGGGGCGGACGACATCCTTCGTTGTAGTATCATTGAGTTAACTCTAGCATTGTCTTGCTCACTGAGGAGGGAGACGCAAGAGGAGAGCTGGTCCGAGCCCTCGCACACTGCTTCAAGACGGAGAATGAAGCGGGTGAGAGAGCGGTGGAGGTAGCACATTGGGAAGGAGGGAGAATGGTTGATGTGACCGTTGGCGAGGACGCAGTCAGCACTCCAAGGAGGGAGGGAAGGGGCAGGCGCAGGCGTAGAGCCAGAGGAGAACGAGGAGGAAGATGAGGAGGAGGAGGAAGACGAGAGAGGGACTGACTGCCTCAACAAGGAGAGTTCGTCTTCGACTGAGTCAGCGGAGGATGAGGTTTTGGATCTGTCTCTAGTTCTCTTAGGACCCAGTGTTTCACTCCTCTCGCAAGTCCTGGCGTGAACAAATGCAAACAACGACGATGCAGGCACAGTGTACATCCGCACCGCCTCTACAATTGCCCTGGAGAACGAAAGTAAGAGGGCTTCTGGACTGTCTGACTCAGATTCGGGGTGGAGGTGGGAGAAGGAGGACGAGGGTGACAGAGAAGGAGAAGGAGATGCGGAGGGAGAAGAGAAGGGAGAGGGGAAGGGAGAGGGGAAGTGAGAGAGGTGAGGGAGATGAGGGGGAGATCCTGCTGGAGAGAGAGGGGGGAGAGTGAGGGAGAGAGAGTGAGGGAGAGAAGAGGTTCAGCGCGTGCCTCCTCTTCATTTGTCTTTCTCCCCGTTCCCTTCTTCACTTCCTCTACTATTTCCTGTTCATCACCTGCCTCTCCGCTCCCCTTTGTCTTCTCCTTCAACCCCACTCCCACCCCCACTCCCACTCCCACTCCCGCTCCCATTCCTGACCTTCGTTCTTCCTCCTCCTTCCTCTTCAGTTTCTTTTTCAGTTCTACCTGCAAAGCGATCATAGTTGAATAAAGACAGAGCGGGGAAAGCACAACGAGGCAGTCGTTGGGTAGACAACCAGAGGATGATGGTAGGGAGGAGGAGGATGAGGGGGAGGGTGAGGGGGAGGGAGCGGGGAGAGAGAGAGGGAGGGGGAAGTTTTGACTGGATGACTGAATGACGTGAGATGCATTTACTTTAGCATAGAAGAAGGAAGAGGCATGGGAGAAACGCAAGAGGGAGAAAGCAGATTGTAGAAGCTCGGAGGAAGAAGAAGGAGACGAAGAGGATGAAGAGGAGGAAGATGAAGAGGAGGATGAAGAGGAGGAAGATGAAGAGGAGGAAGATGAAGAGGAGGGCTCAAGGGGAGAAAGAGAGGACTCGAGGGAAATAGTGGGGACGGTGAGGAAGAAGGAGACCTTGGCATGAATTGAATCCTCATCGGACCACGAGAGAGAAGAGAGGGGAGAGGGAAGAGAGAGAGAGGAGGGAGGGGAAGAGAAGGAGGGGATGTGGGAGAGGGAGAAGGAGGAGGAGGGCAGGGAGAAGGATGCGGAGGAGGATGCAGAAGAAGAGGATGCGGAGGAGGGAACTGGGGTTAGCCGAGCGACAGAAGGTAAGAGAGAGACAGAGGAGAAGAGTCTGAGATGTACGAATTTACATATGACCGAGACTACGTCTGTGAACTTGGGGGTTGAAGACAGAAGAGACTGTTGGAGCGAGACGATGTAATAGTGCGAAGGGGAAGAGGACAGATGAGAAAGAGACGCGGGGTGCAGCAGGGAGGGGATCGAGTCAAAGTCAGGAGGGGAGGAAAGCGAAGAGGACGAGGAGGAGGAAGAGTGGGGGAAGGGGGGAAGTGAGGGGATGAATCCGATCCACACATGTCCGCCAAGCTCAGTACCCCTCCCACGTGCTCCGGCTCCTGTTGCTCCTGACTTTCCTCTCTGCCTATCTTGAGCTCTCTCACTGTCTCCCCTACCATTCCCAACCGCTCTTTCTTCTCTGTTTCTTCCTTCTCTCTCATCCTTTCTTTCTCCCTCTCCTTTTCCTCTTCGCTCCTTTCCTCTACCTCAACGAGGGTATCGATAGAGAAGGAAGGGCCAGAAGAAGGGGGAGGAGAGGAGACGGAGAGGGAGACAGAGGGAGAAGGAGAGGGAGAGGGAGAAGGTGAGTCTGGGGAGGAAGAAAAGCTCAGCGGAGGAGGGAGATACGAGGGCATCGGATTGGGAGGAGGGAGAAGAGAGCTGGACGAGAGAGGGGAGAGTGTTGGTGAGTATGGCTACAGACGACGTTATCATTTTGCAAAGTGTTACAGCCATCTCACTGTTGGCTGACCCTGAACCTATCTGAACGTTCATGTTGAGGGTAGAGGGGATGGAAAGAAGGGGAAAGAGCGAAGAGAAGGCGGATGCGTTATGCGAGAGGAGGAGACGATCGACGTCTCCTGCTGCCACTTGGAGCTTCTTCTTCACGGACAGAGAGGAGTCTGAAGGCGCAGGGGGGAAGAGCTCGAGAGGGCAGAGAAGGGAGGAAAAGGACCGAGGACGCTTCTGGAACGACGAGAGGGCGGATACTGCTCTCAAGTAAGCGATCAGAGCCCTGAGAGGAGGTAGGTGTCCGTCGATCTTCCCCATGAGACTGAGAGAGTGAACAAGAGGGTCCACGCTTCCACTACCGAGTCCGATCGATCTGTCGAGCTTAATGTCAGAACTAGAACTGAACGAAGAAAGCAGAGAAGGAAGGCGAGGTAAGGAGGGGTGCGCGGAGGAAGACGAAGAGGAAGAGGAAGAGGAAGAGGGGGTTGGGGAGGGAGAGGAGGAGGCGTAGAGAACCGAGGAGGAGGAGGGAGATGGCAGGAACGAAGAGGCCGAAAAGAGGTTGGAGGGTGCGGAGAAAGAACTAGAAGAGAGCGAAGAAGAGAGCGAGGAGGAGGGGAAAGAGTATGGAAGTGAGGAAGAGAGGGAAGAAGGGGGGGAGAGAGGATGAGAGGGCGAAGGAAGGGTCAGGGGAGTGCGTGTTGAGCTGGGAATCTGCATGAGAAGAATAGAGGTATGCCTTTACAGCAGCTGAAGAGAGACAGACTCTGTTCATGAGCGAGAGGGGGACGAGGGAGAGGGGCACTCCGAAAGGCAAAGGTACAACGCACAGAAGGAGGAGAAGAGGGCGTGGGGCGAAGACCCGCTGAGCAGGAGATCGACTTCTCTTAGTCTGTGACCGTCCATTGAGTCATCCTCCGTCGTCTCTCGAAGTGAATACAAGTACCGAGAAAAAGAGGAGTCGTCCAGCACAGACCGCTTCTCTTCCCTTCGCTCCTCCCTTCTCTCCTCTGACCACCTAGCGGGAGAGTGGAGCTTGTCCTTGCGTGTATGGGCGTGAGTGGAATAGGAAGAGGAAGAGGAGGAGGAAGAGGAGGAGGAAGAGGAGGAGGAAGATACTGAGCATGAAACGGAGGGAGTGGAGGCTCTGAGAACAGAGGAGGAGAGAGGGGGTGGGTGTGCGATGCTAGCGGAGAGGAAGGAGACTGAGTCCCTGGTGAGCGCATGTGCTTCGATGGCTTCCACTGCTTCTTTGCTTGCTCTGAGCTGCACTTGATTGAGTGCATCCTCAGCAAAGGAAGGCAGGAGAGGGCCTGAAATCAAGCGATCGAAGCGAGAGGCGGACGGCGAGGCAAACCACAACAAGTCGACGACAGTGAGTGCGTGGAGATGGAGGGGTGAAGGGGGCAAGTCGTTAGGGAGGAGCTGGGATCTGGTATCCTTATAGTAGGACAAAAGGAAAGACATCTTTTCCTCCTGCGCTTCGTCCTCATCCATGACTGCCTTGTTCTTCAGCTTCATTTGTAACAGTGCCCTTTCGCACTCAGCTATGTTCCCATCAATCGAAGCGACAGCTGCCTCAAACAAGGGGAGAAACTCAAGCGCAGTAAGCGAAGGAAAACAAATGCGCCAAACTAAATAGAAGGCAGAGTGCGAGTAAAAACCGCCCTCCGCCTTCACCTCTTCCGCTGCCCCTGCCTCCTTCCTTAACCTCCTTCTCACATATAAGAAGTCCTTCAACGCCTCTCGGACGATCCCTTCAGAGGGAGTCTTGGCTATCATGGAAAATAGGGCCTTTGTGTTGGGACCACAGACGTAAGATGGAAGAGTAGGGGACCAGGCCGTCGAGGACGAGAAGGAAGAGGAGGAAGAGGAAGAAGAGGAGGCGTTGATGGTGGGAACCTTCTTCTCTTTCTCTTTCTCCTTTTTCTCTTTCTCTTTCTGCTCCATAGTGTCTCGCCCACCTTGAGAAGAAGAAATTATAGGGGCGGAGGTAAGGGGAGGAGAGGCGGAGGACACCGAGGAAGAGGGAGAGAGGGACGAGGAGACGTTAGAGGATGGCGAGAGAGAGGAAGAGGGAGAGGGGAAGGAAAGGGAGGAAACGGAGGAGATCGCATTCACAGAAAGACCCCTAGACGGTTTGGTGGCAGTACGAGAGGACACAGATGAGGAAATGGAGAAGGAGGGTGAGGGAGAGGGCGACGGCGAAGGGGAGGAGGAAGCAGAGATTGAGGGAGTGGAGGGGGAAGAGGGGGAAACACCCACTTTAAAAATATCCTTGACAGAGGCTGTAGATGACGAGGAGGAGGAAGACGAGGAGGAGGGGGGCGGGAGGAGAGAGATGAGAGGGATTGCGAGTAGTCATGGTGGAATAAGGATGAAAACATTGAGAGAGTGGAGGAAGCAGACGATGACAGGGAGGGTAGAGCTGAGGGAGGGGATAACTGGAGAGATTTGGCATAGAAGGGGGAAGAGGATGGGGGAGACTGGGTAGGCAGGGAGGAGAGAGGAAGGATGTACCGACGAATCACAAAGAATCCAGCATTCGCCTGGGCGCTGCTTCAATACGAGAGAGGGGAGGAACACAGGGCGAGAGGAGGAAGAAGAGGAGGAGGAAAGGAGGGAGAAGGAGGAAGCAGAAGAGAGAGCTCTGATCCTCCCTACACTCTTTCTTCTTTCTCCCCCTGTCTCCTTCCCCCTTACATCCCATTCTGCCTCGTCATCGTCCTCCTCTTCCCCGACTGTGTCTTCATCAGCGTCGCCTTCTGCCCCTTCCCTGCCCTTCCCCTGCCCCTGCCTTCCCCTTCTCCCTCACTTTCCCCTTCGCTTTCCCCATACTTGACGCCTCTTCCAACCGCATCCATTTCTTTCACGACTGCAGAGGCAGCGGTTGAGGAGGAGAGGGAAGCAAGTAATGAGGAGATGGGAGAGGGCAGCACGGAGGAAAGGGAGGAGGGGGAGAGAAGAGAAAGGAGTGAGGGAGAGAAAATCGTCCGGAAGCAGTTGACCCCCTGCGAGAGAGAAGGAGAGGAGGAGGTTGTAGAGGAGGACTGGGTGCCTTCTAACCACGGATATGGGCTGCACCCTCACTTCCCAGCTGTTTCTTTCTCCTCCTGCGCACCACCCTTGGCCCCACATTCCCCCCTTCCTCCGCCCTTTCCTAGCCCAGTCCCTTCGCCTGCTGTTCCCGCTCCGCTTTCCCTCCCTTCGCCTCCCCCATTCGTCTTCCCCACTCCGACATCCCTAGGAGAGCTGAGGGGGCAGAGAGATCTTGGCCAGCCCTTTCCTCTGCTCTCTTCTGCTCCTCCCTCGCCCTCCGCTCCACTTCTTTCCCTATAAAAGCGACGAGGTCAGAGAGAGAGAGGCGAGAGGGGTTCAATCCCTTCACGATGGCGAAGGAGGAGAGTTCTTGGAGAGAGGGGAGGGGGTGGAGTCGAGGAAGGAGTAAGGACCTAAGAGGAGGGAGGAGACGGAGAGGGAGGAGGAAGCAAGTGCAGACGGACCCACTTTGGAGACTGATAGGTGATCCACGTAGACGGGGTTCGACATACACCAACCTAATACCTCCTCTAAGAAGGACTCGGATGTGGAGGAGGAGCAGGGAAGAGAGGCGGAGGAGGCCAAAGAGGAAGAAAACACAGAGGAAAACGAAGAAGAGGTGGAGGCTGGACACGAGGAGGAAGAAGAGGAAGAGGAGTTTTCTGTCCCGACCCCGGCCTTGACCGGTCTTTCCACCGCTCCCTTACCCTCTCTTCTGCCAGCATCTCCCTTTGCCCTCCCTTCGTCTCCCCCAAGGCTCAGACGAGAGGATGAGGAGGAAGAGGAGGGAATGGAGGAGGCAGGGAGAGAAATGAAGCTTGGGTGAGAGGACAAAGGGGGCTTCCCCGAGCCGAAAGCAGAGGTGGAGGCGGGGGCCAGGGCAGAGGAAGAGGAGGAGGAGGAGGAGGAAGAGGAGGGGGCCAGAGCGTCGGCAGAAAAAGACCCTAGGTTGTTGCTAATGGTAGAGGACAAGGAAATGCCATCGGAGCTAAGGCGGCGATGGGAGGGAATAGCGGGGGAAGAAACCGAAGAAGAGGAAGAGGAAGAGGAAGAGGAAGACGAAGAGGAAGGGGGAGTCGAGAAAGATGGCTTTTCTCCCTCTACTCTCTTCTCATCTTTCCCATTCTCACTTTCTCCTCTGCTCTCTCCTTCCTCTCCGCCCTTCTCTTCTCTTTCCTTTAGATTAACAGGGTGAGAGGAAGAGGAAGAGGAAGAAGAGGAGGAAGAAGAGGAGGAGGAAAGTGAAGCAGATGAAGAGAACTCAGAAGTGATGGCGAGAGAGTCCTTGTACTCTGGTAGAACCTCCTTCATGGCCTCCCTTTCCTCCTCAATAATGTCCCATATTTCTCTTCTCACGTATTCAGCTGCTGCATGTCTGTGAGACAGTTCTAAAAGAAGGGAACGAAGAAGGGAGGGGCGGAGGAAAGGAAGGCGGAGAGAGGGAGTGAGGGGGACAGGGGAAGGACCGCGAGAGGGGGAGGAAGAAGAGGAAGAGGACGAGGAGGAGGACGAGGAGGAGGACGAGGAGGAGGACGAGGAGGAGGAAGAGGAGGAAGAGGACATCGAGGGGGGTGTGTCCGTATTGGGGTCAATAAAGACGATGAGTTGGGGTCTCACAATATTAAGACAGTAGGGACAAGAGACTTTGTCGGAGGTAGACGAGGAGGAAGGAAGGGCGGAGGAGGAGGAGGGAGGAGGCGAAAGAAACGAGGAGAAGATGTCAGATCCACTTAACGAAATATGACATGCCTTGCACACACCTTCTGTTCTCATCCCAATTAGCCTACGAGTACACCAATCCAATACCTCGCCTTCCTCCCTTCCCTCCCTCCCTCTCTCCCTCTTTCTACCCCCCTCCCTCTCTCTCTCCTTCACCATCTCTCCTCCTCTCCCTTCCTCTCTCCCCTCTTTTTCTCCCGGGATACGCCCCTTCTCCTTCTCTCGATCGCTTCAGATGCAAAGGACGGAGACCTGGAGTGCGCAGAGGAGGGAGAAGAGGAAGAGGAGGATGAAGAGGAAGATGAAGAGAAAGATGAAGAAGAAGAAGAGGTAGAGGAAGAAGAAGAGGAGGAAGAGAGAGGGGGAGAGAGGGAAGCGATGAGAGGGGAAGAGAGCTGTTCTCTCTAGTCGGTTCTCCTCTTCCCTCTCTTCCTTCTCTTGCCTCCCTCCTCTTCGACTTTTTCTTTCCATTGCGGTCAGGGGGGAGGGCGGAGGAGGAGAGTGGGGAGGGGAAGAAAGAAGAGGAGAAGGAGGAGGGGGAGGAGGAGGAGGGGAAGAACGAAGGACTATCGTGGGCAAAAGAGGAGGAGGAAGAAGAAAAGGAGGAAGAGGAAGTAGAGGAGGAGGGAGGGGAGGAGGAGTGGGATGGGGGAAAGGACGGTGAGAAGGAGAGGAAGGGGGAGACGAGAAAGATGGGAGGGGAGAGGAGAAGGCGTATGCGGGGTTAGCCATCTGAGGAATAAACATTCTGGACTTGGCAGAAGAGGAGGAGTGGGAGGAGGAGAACGTAGGGGCCGAGGGCACGGTGGGGGAGGCGTCGACAGGAGAGGCGGAGGAGGGGTTGGGAGAGGAGAAAGAGGAAGCGGAGGCAGATGAAGCAGAGGAAGAGGAGAAAGAAGGGAGAGCGGGCGAGGGGAATGGAGAGTAGAAGGAGAGGTGTCTGCACCCAAGTGCCAAGTCGGTGAGAAGGAAAGCTGAAGGGTTGGGCACGAGCGGGAGGAGGAGGCGGTAGAGAGATTGAAAGAGAGACTCAAGCCCTGTCCTAGAGCAGAAGGAGAGTATCTGGAACACGAGTCCAGGAGAAGGAGAGACGGAGCGAGAGATGAGGGAGTGCATGTGGATCAAGAGAACCAGGGCGTGGAGGAGGGACGAACGACGGTGAGAGAGAAGAGCGGAAGAAGACGGAGAAAACAAATCTTCGTACAATATGCTCTGCTCTTCTGAGCTCAACTCTGAGGGGAAGGAGGGAACAGAGGGAGAGGAAGAGGAGGAGGAGGAGGAAGAGGAGGAGGAGGAGGAAGATGACGAGGAAGAGGACGAGGAAGAGGAAGAGTGGGAAGGCGATTGTTTGTACTTATCAAGTGTGAGCTTAGTAGTCGCAGCTAGGTACTTCTCAATTTGAGCGACGTACAACTTGATAGAAGTAAGTACTTCTGCCTCGCCATTTAGTATAGAAGAGGGGGAGGGTAGCCAACAGGGGGAGGAGGGTGATGCGAAAAAAGGAACGCCCACGTCTCATAGATCGCACCCAGCTGTTCTCCGCTGCTCCTCAAGTGATAAGCCCTGGGGGCAGAGAGGGAAAGGGGATCTCTCTTGTCCAATTTCCCCTTTCCACCTGCGCCTCCTCCTGCTCCCATTGATGCTAACCCTCCGCTGGTCGTTTGCCTAGCAGAAGAGTTGGGCGAGAGGACGGATGATCCCTTTCTGTTGCTAGCACTTGAGCTCCCAGTTGATGAATTACTCCCGAACCCTCCTCCCGTGTTTCCGGTGAATAGAGAGGAGTCTGCTCGGTCAAGGGAAGACACAGAGGGGATGAAGACGGAGGGAGAGGCGGAGGAGGAGGCGAAAGGAGTGGGGGAGGAAGAGTCCAATGCCCGTGGCCGAAGAGAGGGAGACAACTCGTTCTCTTCTCTCCCGTCCCTCCCTTCCCTCCCTTCCCTCCTCCTGCTTATGTTTTCTGAACGAGAGAAGCTAATCTCCTGCGTGCAGGACTCAAAAGATCTTCCGAGAGAGGAAATATGAATGCTCTCTGGGGGGAACGAGGACAGCTTGGAGTGGACGGAGCGGAGGGAAGAGACGCAGTCAGATAGCTGGTCAAGAAGAACATCCGCAATCGAATCAACAGAAAGACATGAGAGGGCGATCACCAGCTCCTGGGGGATAAAGAGAGTAGATGAAGAAGAGGGGGAGGGAGAGGAGGAAGAGGAGGAGGAGGAAGAGGAGGAGAGTGATGGAGGAGGAAGAGATGAGGAAGTGGGGGTGGAAGAGGAGGCGAGAGAGGAAGGGATGGGTGGGATGGATGGGATGGAGGAGGTCGAGTGCTCAGATAGGATATCTTCGAGAGAGAAGAGGGGAAAGGGAGAGGCAGGGGGCGAGGCAGAGGCAGAAGCAGAGGCAGCGACAGCGGCAGAAACAGAGGGAGAGAGAGAAGGAGGGTTCGAGAACGAGGCTGAGGAGGAGAGAGGAAGTACCGGAGGGGGAGAAGGAGAAGGCGAGAGGGAGGGAGAACAGGATGCTACGACAGAAGAAGGAGAGAGGGAGGGAGAAGGCGCAGAAGGGACGGGAGTAGAGGAGGAGGATGCAGAGGAAGAGGACGCAGAGGAGGAGGGCAGAGAGGATGCGGGGGAGGAGAGGGAGAGGGAAGAAGTGGGGTCTAGGACAGAAGAAAAGACGGGGAACGAGTTCTTCCTTCTGAACATGTTTCCAACGACCGCCTCCGTCTTTTTCTTTGCGATCAAAAACATCTTCTTCCTCAACGTTTCATGAGAACACACGGAAAAAGAGACGGGGGGGATGTCTGAGAAAGAAACGCCTTTGGTCAACAAAGACTCGGCCTCCTCCTCTTCGCTCAACCACTCACCCTTCGCCTTTTCCTCCTCTCCCTCTGCCCTCTCGCTTCCTCTACCCCCTACGCCACCCTTCCTTCCCTCTTCCTCTCCCTCGCTCCCTTCGCCCTCTGCTTCTTCCGGTGGAAACAATTCATCTGAAGGACGGGGGATGAGAGGGAAGGGGGATGAAGAGGAGGAGGAGGAAGAGGAGGAGGAGATGGAGGAAGTAGAGGAAGTGGATGAGGAGGGAAGGAGAGCAGATCTTTTCAGCTGCCTAGTGATTCTGCGTTCGATTTGTGAAGAGAAGAGTAGTAGGTGAACAGAGGGACACTGCTTGGAAAGAAGCGAGGAGGTGAGAGCAAGAGAAGCATTGAGTTCACCGACAGAGGAGAGGGATTGGGAAGAGAGAGGGGGACTTGGAGCGAGAACAACAAGAGGTCCGCTATCGTTTTCAATGGAAAGCGAGGGGCTCGGGAAGGGTAGGGAAAGTGGGAAAAGAACGAAGAAAAAGTACGTGGAATACGAGCAGAGGGAGAGGGGGGGGCGAGCGAAGGAGAGGAGGGTGATGGGGAAGAGGCGGAGGAAGAGGAGGAAGAGCAAGAGGAGGAGGGAAGAGGGGCACAAAAGGATTGATACGTGATCGATTGCTGGACAACCAGTTGCTGAAGCTTAAGAGGCAGTGGGAGAGGCGAGGCAACATCTGTCCTCTTCGCTAGTTGGAAGAAGAGCGGGTTGAGCGAGGGGAAGGAGTCAAACGAGAAGGGGTAGAAGGAGGAGAAGAGGGCGGCGGAGGCGGGATCTTTGCGGACAAGGACGTTGTTGTCGAGAGCTTCCTGACGTTGATGGGGAAGAGCACAGGAGGAGTCGAAGAGAAGGAGCGGAGGGAAGAGACGCAGAGAAGGGAGTGGTTCTGTAGTCCTAGCGTTGGCTGTTTCTTCTGCTTCGAAAAAGAGGAGGAGGAGGAAGGGGAGGCGGAGGAGGACGAGGAAGAAGAGGAGGTGGAGGCTGAGGTGGAGGAGGAGTGAGAGAGAGAGTGAGAAGACACCGAGGTAGTGGGAGAGACGGAGGAGAGAAGGGCGGAGTCCTTGATCACTAAGCGAACACTGCCTGACACGAAGGGAAGGGGAGTGGATGATGCAGGGAAGAGAAGCGAGAGAGGGAGGGGGCCAGAGAGAGATGAATAGGATGAAGGAGATACTCCAAGGGGAAAGAACTCCGGAGAAGGAGGGAGGGGGAAGGTTATCGAGGAGGAGGAGGACGAGGACGAGGAGGAGGAGGAGGAGGAGGAGGAGGGAGAGAATGATGATGAGGAGGAGGAGATGGAGGAGGATTTACCGTGAATTGGGCAAGGAGGTTTAGGTTGAGGCCTAGAGCAGTGGGAATGGGCGTGTGAGTGAAGAGAGGAGGACGAGAACGACGCGGAGGAGGAGAGGGAGGAAGAGGGAGAGAAGAATGACAAACGGGATGGCTTGTGGTCTCTTTTGGGATCAATCGAAACGGAAGAGCGAGCGGAGAGGAAGGATGAAGATGACGATGACGATGCGGAGGAAGAGGTAGAGGAGGAGAGCGAGGAAGAGGACGAGGAAAGGGAGGAGAGAGTGTTGCTTCGACTTACCCTTTCCCTCTCCCTTTCCCTCTCCTGCTCCTTCTCTTTATCCTTAGGCTTACCCCTCTCTCTTGAGATCGAAGCTACCGTGGAGTGACGCTGCAGAGGAGAAGAAGAGAGAGACGAGAAAGATGATGATGACGAGGGGGAAAGAGGAGAGGGAGATACGGGAGAAGGAGAAACGGGGGAGGGAGTAGTGGAGAGAGAGAGCTCTCTTCCCTTGGCCTCGTTCTTCCCCTCTCTTCCTCCCTCCCTCTCCGCTGCTTTCTCCTCTTCTTCCTTACCCTTCCGACCCTCTCTTCCCTCCCCTTCCTCTCGTGTTCCCTCTCCTCTCCCCTCTCCTTCCGCATCTTGCACTTGACTATGAGAGAAAGAAGACAAAGAGGAAGAAGATGGAGATGGAGAGGGATAGGGAGAGGAGAGAGGAATAAGAGAGACCGCGAGGGGAGGAGAGGCGAGCGAGAGCGTACTTCTCTTGTTCCTTTCCCCTCCGCCTTCTTTCCCTCCTTCTCTCTCTCCCTGTGGAATCTCTTCCATCACCCCCACCTCCTCTTCCTCTTGCCTCCCTCCCTCCTCCTCTTCCTCATCGGAATTCTCTGGACTATAGAGTGAATTAGTGGAGTCCTCGTCTATTTTAGAATGGAAGCCGTTCATAAAAGACCCCTCAATCCCGACTCCCACACCCATACCCCCAGACTTGCTTCCACTTCCACTCGCCCCCAACGCTTCGCTTCCACTTGAGCCATACGCCCTTCCGGCCCGGATCCCCCCACCCTCTCAGCAGCACTCCCCTCTGCGCTCATTCCCAAACCAACCCCAGCAGGAACACCTACTCCGACTCCGTCTACCCCATCCACTTCGCCCACTCCCCCTGCATCCCACCTGCTCTTCCCCCTTGCATAATTCGGTTCGCATGTGCAGATAGCCCTGGCTGATGCGATAGGGGGTAGATCTTGAGGGTCCTTGAATAGAAGAGTTCCGTCTCTATACGCGGAGAAGGAGGCCCCGTCGTCCCTGTCCCATGCGTCGCACAAGTCGAAGAAGAAAATATCGTGCATAATGGAATCAGAAGCAAACACTCTAAGTCCCATAAACTCAGTCACGTGTTGCGTCTGGAGTAGGTGGGAAAGGAAAGTGCGAGCGGAGGGGGGGGTTTCTTTGATAAGGGAAGAGGTGTCGATGAGGGTGGGAGTAGATGGGACTCCATCGGGGTAAATCCCGCACTCCAACATCGACCCAAATGTGTGAGATGGATCGTGAGCTATCGAGTGGTTCTGCGTGTAGCTCATTCTCGTATGCGCTCTGTCCACCCTCTTCCACCCCATATCCTTCGTACCCTCCCCCACTACCGTTGTGTGTCCATCCGTGAGTCTCGATCTTCTTCTTGAATGACTCTAACGAACATCCATCGGAGACTATAGCTAGAAGGTCTTCTAGCTCAGACGGAAGGGGCAGGAACAACAGCGCACGAAGACGGTCTTCTCCGTACAACCCACGGAGGGAGCCATCGGAAGACCAGGAGGAGGAGGAGGAGGAAGAGGAGGAGGAGGCGGAGGAAGAAGAAGAGGAAGAGGAGGAGGAAGAGGAGGAGGAAGAGGAGGAGGAAGAGGAAGAGGAAGAGGAGGAAGAAGAGAAGGAAGAGACAGGAAGAGGGGAAGCAGCGGGACCGATTGGAGGGGAGTCAGGTGAGACGGAGGGGGAAAGGGAGGCAGAGAACGAGGAGTTAAGAGAGAGAGAGGACAGCTTCTGTAAAGAGGAGGAGGAAGAGGCAGAGGCAGAGGCAGAGGCAGAGGCAGAGGTGATTTCTTCCTTCCCTGTTCCTCGTTCCCTGTTCCTCATTTCCCTCTCCCTTTCCCTCTCTCTTTCCCTCTCCCTTTCTCTCGCCTCTCCCTCTCCCCTTCCTTCCGTATCGACTGCCTTCGCCACTTCCCTTTCGGCCTTATCGATTGAGTGCGCCACTCTCCTGATCCCCATAACAACAGAGGAGTCCTCTATGAGGTTTGAGTGGGCAATGACGGTACCATTGTCGAGCACTACTTTGGTGATGTTGGAGCATACGACGGATGAGTGCCTTCTCACTCCCCTCAGCAGAGTGACCAGTACTCTCAGGAACGCTACTCTGACGCTATCTTCGTCCAGCTCCATGTCGTCGATATCCATTTGGGTATTCACTTCCTGGTGGTACAGAGACAAGTCAGACTGAGAGGAGTCCCCTCCCTTAAAGAACTTGGCGAAGGGACTCAGTTCAGCAAGGAGGCAGTCGAGGAGAAAGGGGGGAGCGAGGGGGAAGGCTCACTTTCCTCTGTCTGCGCTGGACGGAGGATGTTGCGGTCAAGGTCGACGAGGAGGATGTCACCGTCAGCCTGGACTTGGTCGAAGAAGCTCCTGTGGACTCCGATGAGAAAGGGGAAGGGAGCTCTAATAGAGTATCCGAGGGAGTTGGGAAGAATAGGAATAAACGTGCACTGCCAGGACAAAGGATACAGCAGAGAGCGCAAGGCGTTTGCCACAGGAGTAAGCACTTGGTAGCTGCTGCTAAAGAGGATCACTCTGCCCTCTAGCATTAGATTTCTCCACACCTCGACCACATTCTCGATCGATAAACATCGGAATAGCATGAGGAGGGAGGAGTCGTGGAATGGGATGCCAAGCGAGGGAGGTAGACGGAACTCGATCTTGGCGTGTCCAATTACCAGCTTGATGACCTGGTTTCCATATTTGGGCACAGGGACTGCGTGGCAGATGTCGCTGATGTAGCTCTCAACAGGGACATCTCCTCCCTGAGTGACGGACACTCGATAAATCTGATCGAGACACTGCTTGAACCCCTCGTAGAAAGGATAGTGCGATATGATGCATATGCAAGTCGGAGCGTACAATTCCTCTGGGTCCTCGTCCGCCAAGTCGGGGTCTTCTGAGAGGTCATAGCCGTGAAGGCGTTGGTAGAAGGTGAACGCTGCACCATACACTTCCTGTCCAGAAGCCTCAGTCATAACGAACGTAAGAAACTGGGGGAGACGGAGGGACTTACTGAACATTACTCCTCGAGGGAAACAAAGCATCGCTATGCCCCCAAAGTCAAGGCGGTAGTCCGCATGATCCTCAAAGGGGTATCGGTCGAGCAGACAGGGGAGAATGCTCGTGGTCTGGGCTTCGTTGTTGCTAGCTCTACGCTTGAAGCAGAGGAAGAGAGGACGGCCTCCCACGTTGTCGTTGAGGTTCTGATCGACCATACTGTAGTCCACAGGACACTCTTCTCCCTTGCTTGAGTCCACTACACACACATCTAGGATAGGAGAGAATGCAGTAGAGTATGTATACGCGATAGACACATCTTTTCCGAACTTCTTTCCGTCCAAGAGCTGGTAGCCTGGAGGACAAAACAGTCCTCCTTCCCACTCAACACGCGGATATCAGTCACGTACGCACCCTTCTTATACCCAGCCACATTCTTCCCATCCACCATACTATCTCCCTCCTGGGCCTTTCCCCCATTTTCGTTCGACGGACTGCTCATACTCGCATCTGCCCTCCCTGCGACGACCCCTCCACATGTATCATCCCCATGACCTCTGTTCACAAACAAATATGTAGGCGTCTTTAAATAACCACTGTTCAGATTCACCTGCACCACCAGCCCGAAGATATGTTATATGATTTATACGCCGTATACCACATCGATCAACACACAATAACCATTACAACGCACGCGCAAGATTCAGTCGCCGAAAAAAGGAATAGAGAAAAAAAAAACAAATTAGACGACTCAAACACAATAAAAACACAAACCACACTAACAAAAACATACTTATCGCACGTATACAATATCCACACAAAAATGCGTATCCACAATTACAAAGTAGCGTGTGTACGCATAGGAAAAGCTCTTATTTGAACATGCATTTCAACTACACATGAGAAGAAAAAAGTACTGCAAGAGAAAAAAAAAAAAGCACTAATTGTTCTACCCAGAAACACGCTCAACTACCACACCACTAGAATGCACAGAAAGCAAACGCATATATACGTGTATACGTAAATATAAACAGATCCCTACCCTTTTACCATCCGCAGACTTGACAGCTTCGTACTCATCCGGAATAGGTGGCAACTTCTTTGCTTGTATTAGAAGAAGCTTAGTTATAGGCATGATCGACTGAGAATCCGAGCGCTGCAACTGCTCATCTCTCAGGAACTGTTTGTCTTCATACTTTGGACCTACCACAAGGAAATAGTCAATGAATCTGTTTGAGCCAGGACCGTTCATTGTGTTTTACCACGCTGTAATTCACCACACACGACCTGACTTCCAATCTAATGATGCTTTACGCGATTTCGATCTCAATCGAACTAAAAATGCACCAAGAGGCACCAGAAATCAAATTCTACTGTTATATAAACCTGATTATCCTATGCACAGATAAGAAAAACCAGAAGACAAGTTTAAATAAAACTATGGATAGCTTGATTTGTTCTACCTAATGAAATTCATAATCGTATATAAAAACGAGAGAGAGAAAAATAGAGTCAGCTCGAACCACACTTTTGCCAGGAAGAGAGAGTTGAAGCCACCTTTATTACGATACACTCACCCATATTTATAAAATACCCATATCCATTAGATGTATGAGCTGAAAGTGTATAAAAAGCTTGTATATACTGCTTATTCCTGTACTTTTTCTGGATCACTCAAGTTCAGATATTTCGATGCTGGGAAAACAAGGACTGAAATCACTCTAAGTTGCTGAGAACATATGCCAACACATTCTGCATGTCTGCAAACACATTCTCGTTTGTTTACATCTTTCCAAATCTTAGCCCACACTTCACATGCGGTGCCTCTTTTTCTCTAAATATATCCATTCAACTTTTTGTGTGTAATCAGAATATTTACCTGGAAACTCTTGGAGCTTTCTTTTTTCTATGATTTGAATGTCAATTCTATTATATGTATGTACAAGGGAGTAGAAAGTTAACAAATTTTTGTTGATTTTGAACATAGTTTTATTCCTTGCCCCGTTGAGCTTGCCCAGCACTCCTTTGGCTGCAAAAAAATGAGAACAAGAAAAAAAGAAAAAAAAAAGAAAACATGATGCATCAAATGGGAGACCTATTTAAGATACAACATGAATGGTGCCTGCATACACACTGTTCCGCTTCCCTTTCATTAACATCGGCATACAATCAAATGTGTATATAAAACACAGAACAAACTTGAAATAGGGTTTAGAACAAACAAAATACACATACTCCTTAAAGTGAAACACAAGCAGCACAGGAAACCAAATGAAATTCGTGCATATAGTTCCACCATTATACTATACACTCTTTAGTTCACTTGACGGAGAATGTGAAACCACTGTTGATCTCATATTTCCAAACCAAAGCAAACACATTGAATTATATACAATGCGAATAAAACAAACAAGTTCGTGCATGTTTCCTCTAGCGCACATGCACAAATGTATAACATTTATTGCAGACTGAAGGAGCAACAATACTTTTCTTATTCACCCTTTTCCACATTTCATTTTTACGTTCGTTTCTTTTCTTTTTTCTCTTTTTGTTCTCAATTTGAATAATTCACATTTCTTTGTTTACTCATGGTTGCTTCACGCTCGCATGCCAAATGTGTGGATTTGTTTAACCCTAATTGACGATGACTCTTGTTAATGCCTCTGCATAGTTGTTTGTATAGTCGCCTCCTCACTGTATTTCATATGCATTCTTTTTAATACTCTATATTTCTATGCTCTTTTTTGGGATAATTCCTTTTTTCAAAAACAAACGGCGCACTCGAAGACGATGAATCCTAGTCAAGCTGATTGGGAGGAGGAAGTCAAATACTACAACCGGAATAAAAAGCGACAATCAGTACTACCTTCTTCGCAGCATCTTGTTCCCAAAGTTGCAATTCCCAGTGGTTTAAACCTCTATGAAGACGACGATGATGACGACGACGATGAAGTGGATATTGGGGCAATTTTAGAAGACAGCGGGGATGAAGACAAAGAACCTTCCAAAATCAACCGCAACCAAAGTGCTACCGCTGATGAAGACGTGTCTTTTGATCGTAAGAGAGCTTCCACTTCTCAGTCTTCTAGCGCTTCTTCCGCTTCTTCTCCTTCCTCTGCTCCCATTCCTACCAATTCTGAAGGAGGAAAGAAAATTGAGGCTCTGCTGGCTACTATCCAGGAGAGTGTCGACGCCATCTTTAGGGTAGGAGAACCTCTCTCCCCTGAGATGTGCGAAGTGCTAAACAATATTAAGAAGCAAGCAGAGGTTGTCTCTGCCTCCGTGAAGGAAGGGGAATCTCATTTGCTCACTCGCGCAGATTCTCTCAACACTTCTATTTCAACATCCTACACCTCCACTACAGTCGAGGCCTCCGTGACCTCCACATCCCTGGTGTCTTCTTCTTCCACGTCGGGCTTCTCATCTCCTTCACTTGCCCCTTCCACCGCGATGGTGTCTTCCTCTTCCTCTCTCTCTAGCTCCTCTGCTATCCCTGGTAACCCAGTTGATTTCATCTTAGATTGGCCCAAGCTCCGTTGGAGTTTCAGCGACGAAGGAGTGGGGTACTATAGAGCATCCGCGGCTAAGGTGGACCACCGCTCTCTCTTGTTCAAGAACAGTCACATGCCCGAATACTTCTCGTTCCTTCCCTTGCCCCCTAACACATTGAACTGTAGGTTCAAGATCCGCCTTGGGAAGGTCGTGGGCACTGCTCAATCCACCGAGACTCTCGGGATCTTCAGTTACACTGACGAGGTTTCAGTCGCAGTCGCGTACGGATTGAACAAGGTGAGGGGAATCAACAAGGAGGTAGGATACCTCGACCCCAACAACTACGTACTCAAGGTGACTGGGAGACACGAGTACCTCACCGGACACAATCTCCTCTTCTCGTACGCATACGTTCGCAAGTGCCTCCACGACGGAAAGGACGTTGAGGTCACTCTCGTTCTCAGACCCCGTGCTGACCCCGACGCCAATGGAGGGAAGACGGAGGAGGAGGAAGCGTACGAAGAGAAGGTTGACAAAACTATTCAGGTCATCAATAGAAACTCTTACAAGAACATCAACATGAGAATGCCCTGGACTGAGCTCAAGGAGATCCCCATCTCCCACCTCAACATCCCCTTTAGATGCAGGATCATTGGATTGGAGAACGTGACGATGGAGTCCTTGCCCCGCATAACTCCTGAGATTACTCACATCTACGTGAAGGGGTACCTCTTCCACGGATGTGACTACGTGCAGGACTGGATGCCGCAGACCCTGGTGACAGAGATGGAGGAATGCATCCGCATCAACCACACTATGCAGGGATCTGTCCCTCAAAACACCCTCCTCTCTCTGCTCCCTAGAGAGACCAGACTAGGGCTGGTGGTCGTAGGGAAGAAGGCGGAGGACAGAGAGAAAGACTACTACTTGGGTTGGATAGTCACCCCCCTTATCGACTACAGCGGACACCTCATCTCGGGCACTGTGTATCACAAACTATGGCCTTTCCCGTCAAAGGAGGGGAGCAAGAAGCACGGAAAGAAAAAAGAGATCGACCCCAAGACCTTCATCTTCCGCTCCACCACCGTCGACAACCGTTCCTCCGACTCCTCCCCCGCCATCCTCGCTGTCGAGTACGACTCCTTCTGCTGCCCTGTCGTCGCTCCCCTCACGACTAACTATGTGACTCCTGGAGTGAAGGTAGTTGGAGCAGAGGTGAAGAAGGTGTTTGACAAACCCTTGCAGAGGAGACTCGAGCAGATTCTGTCCGCTGACCCACTATACAAACTCAGTGCCGAAGAAAAGCAGCTCCTCTGGACGATCCGCCATTACCTCATCGACAACCCCTCTGCTCTCCCTAAGTTCCTCCAGAGTGTGAACTGGGGGAAACAGGACTGCAAGAACGAAGCACACCGTCTTCTGTACATGTGGGCGCCCCCTGCTCAGACCGTAACTGCGATCGAACTACTAGACGCCAAGTACCCCGACTATGAAGTGAGGCTCTACGCCATCAACCTCCTGCGCAAGCTCCCGAACGAGGAGCTCCAGCTCTTCCTTCTTCAGCTAGTCCAGTGCCTCAAGTTCGAGCCCCACCACGACTCTCCCCTCGCTCGTTTCTTGATCGAGAGATCTCTCCAAGCGCCCTATGAGGTTGGACACTTCCTCTACTGGCACCTCAAGGCTGAACTCCACGACTCGTACTTCTGTGAGCGCTACACTCTCATCCTTGAGGAGTACCTCTCCTACTCTGGGAAGTTCGCCGACGACCTCCGCAAGCAGACTGCTGTGGTTTTGCACATGCAGAAGGTGGCTGAGCTCATATCCCATCTCAAGAGAGACCTCCAATACAGTGACGCAGAGGCAATTAAGGTCTACCACCAGGAGCTGGAGAAATTGAACAAAGAGTTCTTCTCGAAGGTTGGAAAGTTCCAGTGCCCACTTAACCCTAAGCTAGAGGCCAAGTCTCTGATCGTGGAGAAGTGCAAGTACATGTCCTCCAAGATGGTCCCCCTTTGGCTCGTATTCCAGAACGCAGACGAAGAGGCCCCTCCGATCTACGTGATCTTCAAAATCGGAGACGACTTGAGGCAAGACATTCTCACCCTCCAGCTGCTCAGGGTGATGGACAAGATGTGGCTCATCAACGAATTAGACATGAGACTCAAACCATACTCGTGCCTCGCAACGGGAGTCAACGACGACGGAGACGGAGTGGGGCTCATCGAGGTCGTCATGGACAGTGACACCACCTCCTCCATCCAGCTCAAGTATGGAGGAGGAGCCACTGGAGCACTAAAACTCGACCCCATCGACCTGTACATCCGCGAGCACAATAAGGGAAAGAGGCCCTACGAGGATGCAGTGGAGAACTTTGTCCGTTCGTGCGCAGGTTACTGTGTGGCGACGTTCGTGTTGGGAATCGGAGACCGTCATAACGGAAACATCATGGTCACCAAGACCGGAAACCTCTTCCACATCGACTTCGGTCACTTCCTCGGGAACTTCAAGAAGAAGCTAGGAGTGAACAGAGAGAGAGCAGCGTTCGTCTTCACTCCTGAGATGGCCTACGTAATGGGAGGAAAGAACTACAAGAAAAACAAGTTCTTCGCTAACTTCAAGAAGCACTGCCAGAAAGCTTTTAGAGTACTGAGGATGAATGCTCAGTTGCTGGAGACTCTGTTCATGTTGATGGTGACATCCGGAATGCCGGAGCTGATGAAAGAGGACGATATCCACTACCTTAGGGATAAACTGTACCTCGGAGTCACCACCAAGGATGCGGGCAAGCAACTCCAGAGCGAAATTTACAAG
>JAWNMU010000250.1:25000-29634 GCA_035043665.1 Drosophila quasianomalipes | reverse complement strand
TGTGCTTCGTTCAATTGTATTGCTGACGGAACAGTAATTGGAGGTGGGTTGAAGTCTGCAGATGTCTCTCACGCCTCTGCAGATAATTCTCCTCCGCAGTAGAGCAGCAATCGCTCCCCTCATGCTCCGTCTGTGGTAGCTGAGCTGACATTGTACTAGTCCAAGAACCTTGGGTAGGAAAGTAAGGTTTACGGGCAATGTTCTGAAAGTTACAAGTTCCTAACACCTCACACGGAAGGTAGATACAAAACATGCATTTTAGCAACAAAAAAAAAGTGGGCCTGAAGCTTCCGTCTGCTGTGAGCCTACATGGTCCGTGACACCTCCACAAAATCACATACGAGAGATCTCATTAGGAAGAGCAAGAAGTACGACGAAGTACGAATCGAGTGATAAGTCACTCCCAATTTCATACTAAACACAAATTTGATGATTTGCAATAGGGAATGCCCACTTATCATTACTGTATATTGAATTTGAACTTTCTCCAAGCACCAATAGACCAGCTAGGTTCTTAAGCAAAAAAGAACAAACTCGAAAATTTCAAAAATAGCATTGCTCGAACCCATCTGACATACCCCCTGAAGGCTCAGACTTGATCGAAAATCTCTGTTCTCTCACGCGCACATTTATAGTTGCATGTAATAAGTTTTCAAAATAGCATGCCCTATTAGTAGGCCCACTCATAAGAAAAGCCACTTTGGTGGATTGCACAACTAAGCATCCGCAATAATGGCTATTGTAGGGGAACCTCTATAGCACAGCGAAATCGCTCAATACCGACTCTCATTGGTGCCATTATAAGTCTAGCCTGGCAAACTAACAAAAAAGCCACCAGGTAAACTAAGAGGAAATCATTGAAAATATTTTGCTTGGGTATTGAGTCTACCTCAAAAGCGAAGCTGAGGAAAATCCTATCCAAAACTACCCAGCCCCCTATTATCTAACAGAATAATGTTTTTCAAGAGATTATAACTTCCTCTATTCACAGTAAATACAACATAAAGTTAGCAATTGGCAGCTTCAAGCCGGCCATGAAATAATACAACTCGCGGTTCCATTAGAAAAACGTCTTAGACGTTCGCTTAAATTTCAACCCCTTGCCTGCACTCCATGTTTCATTGAGTATTACACCTCTACATGAATCATTCCTAGACATTGAAGCGATGGCCGGAGCCGAAATGACCCTGAAGATTGACGATCGATTCGTGGGATTGGTCAATCAATTGCTCACATGCAAGATTGTGAATTCCACACTAGAATTCCAAGTGACAAGTGAAATCAAAATAGGAAAACTCCCTATGCCTTATATCTATATTGATATTATATCTATATCGGTCTTTTGGTTTTGGTCTCTTATGACGCCAAAAACGACTATATCGTACAACTATCGTAAAATACATTTAAAAAAATTAAAATAAAAAATTAATTTATCAAGATATGCAGACCAAGGATCGTCAGAACTATGAAATAATATATATATACCAATCTCTAATTATACTATCCGAAAGTATCATAGTATATTGGTTTTGTGTTCTGTGCCAACGTGTTAAAGTTAAGGTGCTACGTGTAGGAGATCGATAAAATCGATAGTTGCAAATCGATAAAGCCACATATCTCCCTCAATTTTAAAGATACTGTCACCAAATTTGGTTGGTAAGTTGTTGGCGATGATTTTCCAAGATCAGCATATGCCACGACCACCATGAGTGGAACGCATTATTCCCATTAGGTAAATGTATATTATCCGTCCACTACAATGTACAGGAATGAATATATCACTATAACTTGGGCATTTCTCATCCGATCTTTATGAAATTTGTTTGGGACTTTTTCTTTATTCGCAAATATCGATATTCGCGAAACACTGGCAGTTATCGATCAAATAAAATAAATTTGATCTGAGCGTAAGAGAACTTATATTCCAAATTCTAAAATCATTTAGACGCATAGGTTAAATAAATTCGACTGTTAAATACTTTTCCACAACTGCAATATGCCCTTTGTGTCAATTTTTATTGAGCTTGGGGAGTGTGTGATTAATTAATTTGGAATTGCGACCTAGTAACTGTAGGCCTAAAATGGAATTCGGGAGCCTTCTGAGGTTGCTCACCTTTCACGAAAGTAGTGTCAGAAGTGTTCACTGTTTGTGTTATATTTTTGGATGGGTGTTATATTGTCTTCTACCATCTAATTTGCGAGTCATTATTGGTACACGAGATATTTTCAATACTAAAAGAGACGTTATTTTTATGCTTATTAGAAATCTCCTTGGAGACAACGCCGTTATTAGCTTTATTTGAAGAATTGCACAATATTTCACTTGATCCAAAATTACATTTATTTCTCGTTGCATTCTCATCATGAGTTGTTCTGTACGATCTAGAATTAATGTACTGCCGATGCATTTTAACCGCTTACAGCTTCACATGGTTTGCCCATGACTAAAGTCTTAAATTTTTTATTATTTTTCCTTCCCATCGGGTTGTTTGAGCGCAGGTGTGAATTGTCCACAGCATCCGTTTCTGACTCCGCCCCAGATATTAGCACATTGGCTTCAGAGCCTATGCATCGGTGTACTGAGAACGACAATCCCGATCGCCAGCTCAAAATGACCAATCATGGACCAAGACGTTTTCATTCAGGTCTTTAAGAATTGTTTTGGCTCGAATTTAGACCTATACGTATAAATGTATATGCAAGCATATATAGCATGTACGGGATAAATGGTACGCATTTGATATCGTTAACATTCCGACAATTTGTTTGTTTATTTAAGAAGTGTTAATGATTTTCTACTATTTAACAAGTTTAGACGTGCCACTTCATTTACGTAAGTACGTGTGTAAGATTATCAAAGTATTTGAGAAAAAAACAGATTAACATATTACCAATTCAATTAACATTTAGCATGATGACTGCCGCCCAATTTCATACTATTTATGTGTATTTTGTCAATTAGGTGTGAAAATTCAACATCATATACATATATGAAAATAGGATTATAATCGGTAGTGCTCGACTAAGGTACATCATGTTCACATGTCATATATGTATATTTATATTTTCTTATTTGTGCAAAAGATAGCTTTAGTAAAATATAAATTATATACAACAATAGGTAAAAACCTTGATTTACATATATACGTAGAATCAACATTTTATATCGACGACCTGATACAGAGAGAATGACCGGCATGGCCTTGACTTTTGAATAAATGGTATTTGTTTGATGTCTCCTCTTTCATTTTACCTACAATTTTAACAAGCTTAGTATACCATTTCTTACATTTTAATTGGTTACAGGGTATACAAATGCTAAAGTATTTAGTTACATAAGCATGTAAATGTATTAAACAAATTTAAACAAGAGGCCGCACCCAAAAGACAGCTATGAACATCTTAACGGCTCAATTTGTGTTTAAGTGTTATTGAGCAGCTTGTGCTCTTGCACATATCCACGTACGCCGTAATAAATCAAGGCTTGCTAACCAGTTCGGTTGAAGCACAAAAATATTTTCCTTATCTGAACCAAACTGAACTAATTGTATAAAAATATAATATATATATATATTTGTATCTAAGTATATACCTATATATCTTCTCCGATCTTGATGAAGTTTACCCAGTCGATCAATAATATGCCAATATATATTAAATATCATACGAACGGACAGACGGAGATGATTATATCGACTCGACTGCTGATCCTTATCGAAAAATATGTACTTTATGGAGTCGGAGATGCGTCCTTCTGCCTGTTACATACATTTTGCATAAAACAATTATACCCTTTTTACCCACTTTCAATGGGTATAAAAACTAAGGCAGCGCACCTGCTAGCGACAAACGCGCGTCTATCACATTTTTTGCGTGTGTGTGTGTGTGTGTGTGTGTGTGTGTGTGTATGTACACTCGCATATCGTGGTGCTGCAACGCGCTACAGAATGCACACTCATGTTTGGGCTCGTTTCGACTATCAATTGGAGGCTCTAACTGTCGATTGGGTGGTGTCTCAAATTTATAGTGATTCAACCACTCGCTGCGTGTGTTAAAATATCTTGCGAGATGCTTATCCACTTTTGCAGTTTCAAAAGAAGCAAAAATGCTGTAAGCTCGACTACGATATATCCGGAATCCAGTTGTTAAATATATTCTAGGTTTATTGGAAAATGTGAGCGAGGTCTGCAAGTGCACTCTGGATGGCTGTGCATGACATGTGCATATACATACATATGTATATACATATTTACGTACACGCAATTTCAGAGTAGCGGGAGTCCGCAAAATACACACAATAACGATCGCGTCGATTATCATGCCGTCATCTTTCACGCACATGTGCTCGCATATTTATGTACACAGAAAAACTTGCGGCTGCTGATACAAATGAGATCAATGTGAGAAAATATTTACTATATATTATATAATATCGACTACAACTTGGGTGTTTCTTATCCGATATTGATGAAATTTGGGCAGCTGATCAATAATATGCATATGCATATTATGTATTTATTGGATTCTGCCAAAAACTGTAGCATTTGTTGCTATCGGAAATCGAAACGTCACCGATATTCGAGAAACGGAGACAGTTATCGATAAAATAAAGCAAACCGATCGCGCCTGGTACA
>JAWNMU010000250.1:0-20000 GCA_035043665.1 Drosophila quasianomalipes | reverse complement strand
GAAAAGAAAACTACTGTAGTATTCGCTACCCAGTAGAAAATTTAGAAAGCCGAACAACATTGAGCGTTTTTCAAACGCTTAGCCTTTTGATAGAGCTAAAAACATTTATGGTAAAATCGATATGGTGGTCTTATAATTGTACAATTCGGTCTCGTAATAATTCTATAAAAAAAAATTCCCGTATTTTCCCAAATGTTTTTTAAAATACTATATTTGATTTTTACCTTGATTTTTACGGTACCGTATTTGAAACAAAATGTGGGACCGTTTCAAGTGGCTATTACTTGGGTGTGTATTATCTGAAATATTTATAGTTGAAAAATAATGTGTCACACTATCATTCAAGGACTATACCTTTAAAATTGCGTTTTTAATTGCAATATTAAATAGATCGGTATCGAATATCGCCAATAATTAAATATATAATTTTTATGAGGTCGGATATCTATTCGTCTGTTACTAACATACTTCTTCTGCTGTTGAGGGTATAAAATTGCAAGAGGGCAGAGGGAGCAAAATATGCAAGGGTTAATAGGGCAAAAGAAAACACGCAAATTGGGCATTGGCTACAGTTTATCCCAAAATCTATCACGGCATCTAACGCCGCGTTATAATTAAAACTATTTGATCGGTTAAAAGAAGCATTAAGCCAGTGCTCTCTCAGCGTGGTACAGTTTCTGCCTGAGCTGACGCTGCTAACCCTTTAATAATTGTATTCAAGCATTTCAAAATCTTTGGAATATTAGGTAGGGTAAATCTAATATTCTTAGTTTCATGCTGTGAATTTTGGACTGCACGCTCATTATGTGGATTTTTTTACAGGTACAAAACACGTGCGGAGTTGATTCGAGTATCCGCTGCAGTGATGGGCATTGAATTTTCATATGCTGCAGAAACAGCTTTTGTGTCACCAACTTTGCTTAAAATTGGAGTGGAACATCAGCATATGACACTGGTTTGGGCTTTGTCACCTTTAGTTGGATTTTTTCTCTGCCCCATTTTGGGTTCTTTTTCAGATCGCTGCAAATTAAATATAGGGCGACGACGACCGTTCATAATCCTATTGTCTATTGGAGTTTTTTTTGGTATATAAGAAATTATAATGTTGTTTACAAAAATATTATTATTCATTTTTGATACTTTTGTAGGGCTGATATTGGTTCCGAATGGAGAAAACTTGGGGTATTGGTTTGGTGATGTGGACCCACATTTACAGGCTGCTGCAATGAATACGACGTATAACACAACGTATAACTATTTAAATATAGTACCGCATAGAGCGACAGCCACGACGTCAGAGATTAAAAATTATACAAAAATTTCACATCCGTGGGGAATATTTTTCACTGTGCTAGGAACTGTACTACTTGACTTCGATGCAGATGCTTGTCAAAGTCCATCTAGAGCATACCTTTTGGATGTGTGTATTCCAGAAGATCATGCCAAAGGTCTTTCTACATTCACAATAATGGCTGGACTTGGAGGTTTTTTTGGTTACTCAATGGGAGGCTTAAACTGGGATGAAACTGAAATTGGTAAGTTATTTTATACTTAAAAACATTAGACACTTACTAATACTTGTACACGGCAGGAAGACGTTTGGGAGGACATGTCAAAGCCGTGTTTACCATAATTACATTCATTTTCATTGCCTGCGTGACATTTACAATAACCAGCTTTACTGAAATTCCACTTTGGGCACTGTCTTCCCCCTCACGACCCAAGGAAAAACGTCCGTTAGACAGCGGCTCCATAAATTACGGTTCTATTCATAGCGATGATGACATTAAAAACCACGAAAATTATGATGAGGTGGGCAAATTTGTTCTATATTTAATATAATTGCATCTAACATAAATATATTTTAATAATTAGTAAAAAAATTATTAGAAGCCGTTTTAAAACCAAAATAAGTTGAATGCTTATTTGAAATTGAGAAAACTTATAATCAAAACTCTGCAACATACTTTTCTGTGACTATCATGTCCACTTTTGAACTTAAACGTTTTTTAAATGTATTCGATAAAAATACAAAATATTAATGGAAAGAAAATCGACCCAACAGTAATGGTTGCCACCGTTAGATGGAATATTAGGAATAGAGGTTTCAGCTATAATTGACAGTTTTTTTTTTGTGGTCTGCTAATTTGATTTACTCCTGTGATATTTAAGTGATTATAAATTCTTAAATTTGAGTGAGGCTTAATCATCGGTGCGCGTCGTTAGACCAATGTTCGTTGTTTTGGCAAAGCTATGCTTTGTGTATAATGTGTTATGCCCTATTAACCTCTGCCTATTTCACTCACCATGTGCTCTTGCAATTTGTATATCCTTTAGTGATATAGTAGTAAAGGGTAGACTTAAAGAGGAAAGTCACGCGCGTCATATGTAACAGTTTTCTCCTCTCCGCCTGACTACTACTCACCAGCATGAACAAAAAATTAACCGTAACAGGATCTAATTCCAGCACGACCAGCTGTATAGAAGGTTACGGCAAGTTACCCTTGATTGCCCCTATCTATTAGCTAGCCTACGGCGCAAAAAAACATCACATCTCTTTGAACCAAAACGTTTTAGAAGATGGTAATTGCAGGTGGTTTTCACTTAAAGTTCTTTGTACCAATCGAGTATCTTATTGTCGAGAGCTCTAAGTAAGCACTTTCTTCAAAACCACACACTTTCCAATCAAATTTGTACTTATTATTGATTTTTATAATAATTGTGAATATCAATTTACTTCGTTACTTTCATAAAGATGACACCCGCTGTGGCATCGGAAAATTTAAGCGCTGAGAAGGAGAACTTTGATGAAACTTCGTTCACCGAAAACCAAGAACCTGTGAATGCTGCAAATGAACCTGAAGGCAATGTGGAAATACAGTCTCTATCGCATTATTTGCTTTCTATTGTGTACATGCCATATTCTCTGCGCATAGTTTGTCTAACGAATCTCTTTTGCTGGATGGCGCATGTATGTTACTCGCTTTATTTTACCGACTTTGTCGGGGAAGCTGTATTTAATGGAGATCCAAAAGCTATGGAAGGATCAATATCACAACGAAAATATGAAGAGGGTGTTCGCTTTGGATGCTGGGGTATGGCCATGTACTCGCTTTCTTGTGCCTGCTACTCACTGGTTATTGATAAGCTTATTCAACGATTCAGGTAAACACAATTGTTCTAAGCCTGTTTAAAATCTCGAGAAATTTTATTATTATATTATAGAAATATGCTTAAAGGAATAATAACTAATGTCGCCACACAATGATTGCACTTCAGATTGTAGTACATATTGTAGTATAGAGTCTAACCGCTTACATCTGATTTAAAACCATCTGATTTGAAACAATCTGATTTGATTTTGTCGGGAATCTATATTTAAAGATTGCAGAACTGGACTGGCCAGGAAATTTATTGGATAATCTTTAAAGGAGGTTACCAAGAATCTACGTTAAAATCTTGAGGAAATAAGTGTTACATATCGATTTGCAATTCGAGGTGTATCGAAGGTTTATGGAAAAAGCGTGGCGAGAAAAGTTGCGTGCATGCAGATAGATGAAGATTAGGACAGATATATATACATACATGAACAGAATATATACATGAACATAATCTAAGTTTATTATCTAACGGAAAAAAACACAGACAGGCAATCATAGATAGATCAAAAGTATATTTTACTTTATGAAAATCGGAGTTATTTTCCAAAAAAGTTTTGCCTAATCATGCATTTCAAAATATTATTTTACCTACAACTCCTTACATAAGTATTTTCGTCAAGCTTAGTCTAACAACGGACTTTAAATTTTGTATCTTTAAGCTCGCGGATTGCCCACAAAGATGGGAAGTGAATTTTTCTTCTGAATACAGGGAATATAGGCGTTGCCAGTCGCCAGAAAACAGACAGACAAACTTGTTAGACAAGGTTAAGTTAGGTTAGATTAAGACGACGACTAGAAGACCGACACACATAGACTCTTTTTGGCTGTCGAAAAGGATTTCTCTCCATATTCCTGACACAGTGGATAGCAGAACAGAAGGGAGCAATGATGTTATACACTCATCATCATATGCAACTCTTTTCAACTAAAATTGGATCATATTAAAACTCCATGACATTATTTTCGTTTGGAACATTTGTATATTGAAGTAAAAATTATGATCAAATTCTATTGCGCTTGAGTGTCATTATATTTACATTTAAAATTATTATACCTTATTAAACTTATCTAAGACAATTATATTTTTCTTTAAGGGCTAAATCTGTTTATGTGGGAGGACTTCTTTTCTACTGTACTGGCATGACACTAATGGCACTTACTCGCAGTAAATTTAGTGTTATAGTTTTTAGTTGGACGGCAGGCGTTATGTACTCCACCCTCTTCACCATGCCTTACTTGTTAGTGGCACATTATCATTCCATGGGCACAGTAAGTATAAAACTCTAATTTATAAAAAATACACATATGTACAACAGCTTTTACATACAGCCACAAAGCAACAAAACATATAGGTGGTGCTCTACACATTTTGCGGTTTGCAGTCGCAAAACTTATTAAAATTTAAGTCATCCTACTCTGTAAAAGGCTACATCGCACACCCACATCTAATGCCAGCTTGTATACGCATATACAAGGATAGATTGTTCCTGCTATCTTCACTAGCACACATTCATAAGTCGTTAGGACTTTGGAACTTGTTGAAAAAGTCATACCCATAAGGGGATCGGGTCGATATTCTACTAGAGAACTCCCGTGTATAAATATGTGGTTCTAATACCGCAAATATTCGACACATAATGATAATGAAAAATTAATTCAATGATCAATAAATACAAATGCAATATTAATATTCTCCGCTCATTGACAAAGACTATTCCAATCATAGAAGGTGGCCAATTAGCCATAAGTGGGGCGGTAGATTGTCTTCCTGCGCACTTACCCCTGTTTCGTTTGAATTGTATGTTGTGGAATCAGCTACTTTGAGCGTTTCTATAACATCTACAAAAAGTTGATCTATTTATAAAAAAAAAGGAGTGTATCGGGTAAGGCGAATCGAGGAGATCTTTAGCGTTGGATAATCAACGCACAAGCACGCAAACCATTTTCAGGGGCTATTTTTTGCCTTCAGAGGAAAGTATTCCCAAACCCTATGTGACCTAATGACAAGTGAACTAAAAATACTGTCATCCTGGGCTAACAACTGCTGATTAATTATAAACCCCACTAAAGCAGAGCTAGTTCTCTTCTCAAGGAAGTATAAAACTCCTATTCTGGTCCCCCCCAGACTAAACAACACAAGCCTTTCTTTCAGTAACAGTGCCAACTTCTTGGGGCTGACATTGGCCAGGAATCTTAATACCCAACAGTCGCATAATATACTTGTAGGAAATCTATCGAACTGAAGTGTGGTATGTCCCCTAATATTGTCATTTCAATTATTAGACCCATCCTCTTATATGCAGTCATAGTATGATGACCATGTCTGAAAAGGCAAACCACTCAGAAATAGCTTAACAGGGTTCAGCGTATGGCTGACTATGCAACTCAGGTGCTCTTCGCACCTGAAATGAGATACTAGACGGCTTTTTAGATATTCCATGTCTGGAATTATAAGGCGTTGAGCAGGCAACACTCACAGCCATAAGACAGAGAATCTAATTTAAACCATACATTTAAATTATTCAAAATATATTACTTTTAAATCTGTTTTAGTTTGAAGTGGACGGCAGTGGATGTGCAAAATTGGAATCTGGTGTGCGAGGCTTGGGTACAGATGTTGCCATAGTAAGCAGTATGGTTTTCTTAGCACAATTTATTCTATCATTGTGCATGGGCGTGATCGTAAAAGTTTCTGGAACCACTACAGCAGTAATAAGCACCGCCAGCTTTTTAAGTTTCTGTGCAGCGCTATCTGCAACAAAAATAATTTATCTAGATCTATAATATGATACTAAGTACAAATAATTATATATATGTATATATGTAGATATATATATGTATATATATTATATTGTATATGTTAAAGTTTCAATATAAATAGTTAAATAAACCGAATCAAGTCCGTGCAGCTTAATAATTCATTGCAATGATTACTTAAATTAATTCAAGGTAAGTCTATCTGAATAATAATATACCATTCAAATTTGGTGACTCTGCAAGCTTTAGTAGGAAATGTGGTTTTATCGATTTACGCCATCAGTTATAGCGGTTCTGTGGGAGAGATGTAGCCCCCAACCTTTTTTTTCGATGCATGACGGAGGTTACCGGTTAAAATACCATCCCAATTTGGGATAGCGAAATATATAGGCATTTTCGGATATTATTATTAGGCCCTTTGGACTTACCAACCGAAGCTTTAAGTGTCTAACTTCAAGGGTGTTGAAAAAAGCTACGCTCAGACATGGGAACAGACTACATGACTGATATCGCACAAAACCAACATAATCTTATACCTTCGGTATCCGATTATAATAATAAAATAAATATTGAACATAAATATTTAAATGGAAGAATTTTACAATTGAACCGGACATTATTCCACTTGCCTTGACCAATAATTGTGGGAAAATGGAAAGCTTAGTTGGTTGTCAAAGGGAACTCCGAGTTCTTTTACTTTTTGAGAAATACTGGTTTTGAGACATACTGCTTTTAGTTCCATGTTCACCTGTACCGGGTGGCCATCGTGACCGCGAATGAGACTCGTTTAGACATCTGATCACTTTGAAAAAAGTATCGTACAGTATAAAGGCTTACTATATATGCCTTTCTTCTTAAAGAAGAGAGCGACGTCGGAGAAACTATGGCGCGAGACTAAAGGTGTGTGGTACTGGTGGGATATGCCCGGCGGTTCCCAAGAGCACACTTTACAGGTACGAGTGCTCATGAGCGAGGCAGTTTAAGGAGTACTTCTTCACCAAGAATGACCGGAGACGCTATTGAGCGTTCAGTTTAAAAAAGTGCAGACACATCCTTAAATCAGGCACTGTAGCGGAGTTAATTTCTCAAGTACGTCGGACTTCCAATGTGAGAAGAAATTTGCTTTGTAAAATAGAGTTAGGTGAAATACTTGGACTTTGTTCTTGATTTGTGTCCTCATTAGAAGCATGGACGATTTTTATAATATGTCAGTAATTTCACCACTTGGTCTGGGCAACGCCGGTCAACCATCACCGCTCACATATTCCATCCAATCCAGTACAGCGATAGTGACAGTCTGCAGGGACGACCAGACGGCTCACCAGCCGCCCCAAAATCTTTTGAATGGGTTAAGGGCGCCATACGACAATATACGTTGGCGGCTTGCCAGATTTTGGAATCATTACAATCTGGGCACGGTGGTATTTTGTTTGAAATGACCAATCCTAAGCATTGCGATAAAATGTATCCCCTTGTGCGGCATGGACTTGGCAGCTCGGCTGGCCAACTTTTCTTTTCAACTCCAGCCCCTTTAGCTGTAACGACACCTCCAGAAACGTGATGCAGTTAATGGGGGCGAGACCATTGATATGGAGCTTCTAGGATGCTTACAACCTCTTCCTGGTAGGAATTATCCATATGGAAGGGCATAAGAGTTGACCAAAGATGCTCTGTGAAAGCGTGTGCCTTGTCATCGTCCGTCCTGAGCCAGAGGTCAGAATGGCTGAAAATGTGGGGCACGAGCAGAGGCTGTCTTCTGATGCTCCTAGTCAGCTTCCATATAGAGAAGTCGCTGTTGTTGTCTGGAGCAGTTCCCTCCAGCAAGGTGTTTAGATTTGCTTTCCGGTTTGCAGCCGGTGCTGTTGACGACGCTTGCAAGCTCTTGCATTTTGGCAGGGTCACCTGTGCGTAAGTACATCCTTTTAAGATGCCTTTCAGGGCAAGCAGTGGCATGGATTGGCATGATTGGTAGAGGAGTAGCACGCCATGCTCTTTCCGCGACCAAGTTTGTGAAGCAATCGTCGTATGTATCGACGGACGTGGCGTTACAATCGCCAGCTGCGAGGAACTTCGTTCCAATTGGGCGATGAATGATGTGAAATCAACTTCATTCCAAGGGCAGAAAATAGCCTCTGCTGGCTGTGAGTCAGATAGTGGCTGCCTGAATATGACGCTCAGAGTACGATATAGCCGGTCTATGAATGGTGGTTGTCCTCACGGGGACCGTCGGACCGTTTGTCCATACTCTTGTCATATTTTTCATTGAACGGGTGCTGTATGCTTTCGTGGCAAATCTTGTGTCTTCAGACGACAATTATGTTTTTCACCAGAATCTTGTTCTCAGCCGTCTTGAGATCAACAAGTCTCATGCTCAGAGGCAACAGAGCGGCCCTATTGAGTGGTGTGTAGGCGAGGACAGTTGGTGATGGTGGAACATATGTCTCTTTTCGCGAAAGTGTCACGCCACCGGTCTGTAGTTGCCAGAACTGTATTGCGCAATCATCTGTGTGTAGAGCGTGGATTGAGTAGGTATTGGCTTCTAAAAAGCTGTCCAGAAAGTAGCAGGTTTGACCACATTCGGGAGCATTATCGTCGGCAATTGGGGGAGTGGCGCTTTTGCGTTCCAGCCGCTCCGGAAGCTTGTTTCGTGATGGTTAGCTGCTGCTTCACCACATCGACACGTCCACGTTCTGCATGCGAAGTAGAGGGCGTGACCTCGTCAGCATCGCTGCTATCGGTCTCCATTGGAACTGCAGAAAACCAAACACATGGCTGAACTCTGCATCACAGGAAATCTGCGGATTACTCCAGGCGATGCCCTAGATACCTTATTGCTCAAATTTTCCATCAATCTTACGGAAAAACAAGAAGCATTTAAATATGGGATTCGTGAATGTCATTAGCCATTAGACTTTGGCCTTTCTAATATACCAAGCGTAATCGCTTAAATAGTTCCTTCAGAATCTTCAATTACTTACTTACACTTACCACCCAAACCTCGCATATGATCTGGCCGTGCCGATCGAAGAAACGATTGCAACTATCACTGGGCGCTCTAATCATGCATCCGGGTTGGTCGTTCATCATAGCGACTACTGTAGAAGTTGAACCGACGAAATAGGAAAGCAAGACTTTTTTGGAGACCCCCTTTCTTTTTAAACATATCGGAACTCTCTGACATTCAACCTATGCGTAAACCTAGGAGCTCTGTGACTTAAATTTAGGGTGGCTTTGCATTTTTCCCAAGACTTGATTATAGATTTGCAGATAATGGGAGACTCAAAGTGATACGCAGAGTAAATGTACAGCTGTTGCTATGTGCGAGCTGTAAACGCATTAGACCATTGGCTATTTTGCAATTGAAGTTAATTATATTTTAAAGCATTCATGGGCTTTATTAAAAAAATAAAATTGTTATTAATTATATTATATATACTGCAATTAAGGCAACATTGTTTGGAAACCTTCGCTGGTTGAAATTCATTCTTGTGTTTCTCAAAATCTTAATTCTCATTAATGCGACTCCCTGTTGCCATAAATAATGTTAATTTAAATTGCATGTAATTAATTATTTCTAATTATTTATTAATTACATGTAATTAAATATAATAATCCTGAAAATTAAATTTAGTCTTATTTATCTTGTTTGTGCGTCATTTTGAAATTTTATTTATATGCTTGTTTACATTTCGGAATGAATGTCAAATTATTTTAGTGATGGACCGAAACTATCGAAATTAAAATGTAATTTATTGAGCGGAACGACATGATTAGGAACATCCACTGTTGATGCTAAGCAAACGCTTATGAAGCAAATCCATAAAAAAAGTTTCGCAAAAATAAGCTAAAAATTGGTTTATATATATGCACATCATATGTATGTATTATATTATATGTATATGTATTTTATATCGTTTTTGTGTATTGCACGAAACGGTTAAAAGCACAGAATGCAAGCACAGCAACACAATTGAAATATTTTGTTAATTTTATTATTATTTATTAAACGCACTGAAACCTATTAAATTGGACCATAACTAAAAAAACAAATAAAAGATCATACTTTATGAAAATAAGTAAACGAGATCCAAAAACATTTTTTTTTAATTTTTGGCATTAATGAAAGATTAACAATTTTGAGTTAGTAGAATTGCTAGAGGAAATGCGAGCGGTAATATTCAAACTTTAAAAAATGTTTATTTCATCGCTATATTTACTATCGATAGGTGCCTCCACAAAATGTGAAGGATTGAAAAGTATTTAATTCTATTTCGACATTAATAAGTATTGTAGCAGATTAAAATTTTTTGTTTAAAATATACACTTTTATTTTGAAATTTTCCTCAATATAGGAACACAATATGTTTCCCATGTCAAGGGTACTGCGCAGCAGCATAAAATGTATTCTAGGAATGTATTATTTACCAAAAGCAAATCGTGTTGATTGTTCTCATTTACAACTTAAAGCACAGCGTTGTAATATTTTTAAAAATCCAGCGACACTTCAAAGCTCAAAACTGCTTACCCATTATAGGAGCATGGGGACATTAATCGTAATAAGAATGGATAGTACCAAATTCTACATTGAAAGTGACGGAAGTGTTGCTGAGTTAAAATACAAAATTGTCGATGGAGTTATGGATATAACAAGCACAAACGTTCCTAAAAATTGGGCGGACATGGCCTGGGAAAGCTATTGGCTAAGGTAGATCATTACAAGTACAGAATTCGGTAAAATTCATACAAAATGTTAAAACAGTTTTCATGATGGGCATTGCCTATGGGTTTCATACGTCTTTTATAAAAAATGTGCTCCAGTTAATGTTGTATACGATAAAAATGTTATAAGTAAATCACTTTGGTTTACATTTATATGCATAGTTATTATAATGTGCAAATTAATCTCTTTTCAGGAAGCATTGCATTTTGCAGTACAACATGACCTGCTTCTTAAAATATCTTGTAAATTCGTGCGATATTACATTAACGAATATGAACCAAGTTATCTGAAATATGTCTTGTAT
Organism: Drosophila quasianomalipes; assembly: GCA_035043665.1. NCBI lineage: Eukaryota > Metazoa > Arthropoda > Insecta > Diptera > Drosophilidae > Drosophila > Drosophila quasianomalipes. The sequence goes on along the minus strand of JAWNMU010000250.1, from coordinate 9,058 downwards.
TAACTGTATAATCAGTAAACCCAATGATTATTCCAACATGCTTATCAGAAAGGTAAATCCACCGAGACACCGTTACATAAGAGAAAACTACTATCGAGAAATCTCTCTCACCCTTATAATGGAACATAGTAACGCAGTAAACGGGTCATTTTGTTATATTATATCACAGGAAATCAGCGGATTACTCCAAACGATGCCCTATATAGGCCTGTATGTGTCCTGGAACTTGCCCACGCGCACCCCAGTGGCAAGACAGCAATACAGAACTGACCAAAATAGGCGAAAAAAAAAGATTGCTAACCTGAAAAACCATTGATAAGCTGTTCGAAGGTATTGACACACAAGATATATAGATAGCATACGACACAGTGATAATGTAATAATTAAAATAGTGCAGAAATCTTGTAACCATAAAGCATGAAAAAAACCACCAACGTAAAAAACCAACAAAATTACCAGTTATAAAATTTATGAAAAAAAAGAACAAATAAAAATAATTACAAAAACAAAAGAACTATCTTGTGAACGTGCCACGCACCATCACGTGCCCTGCAAGGACGGCCTTAACCTCTGAACTCTGGAAGCGGAGAGGCACCGCCGCGGAACCTCTGCAGAAGCCTCCGGAAGACCTCAGCAGTAGCCCCGCTGCCCCCGATCGCTGCTCCGTGCCCATAGGAAGAGAGCCCCCATTTTCTCAACCCCTGGAGTTGGGTATAACTCATCTGCAGCAACAGCCAAACCGGCGAATTAATTCATCAATTAATTAAACCAACCAAAACATACTACAAAAAAGATATATTACAAAAAAAAAAAATAAAATTAAAAAAAAATTGTTTATAAAATAAGTGCTTAATAGTTAGAAAGTTATTAGATATAATAAGTAAATATCAACATATATCAAAAATAATAAGAAAAAATTGAAATGCCATGGAAAAAATAATATACTAAAAGCCCTGAAATACCAGGGAAATAAAAACAAACCTCCTAAAAAAAACTATCTATTCTGATAAATGTTAAAATACATATAACACACAAAAAGTAAAAAAAAATGTACAAATGTAAGTCAATAATCTACTTTTACTGAAACTTGGTCAAATTCGGTGCTAATGAACGTAACTTCGTACGTAACATAGTTAAAAATTTAAAAGACAAATTTGAGAAGCACACGATTTTTCCAAATAAAATTTGTTCAAGCATATAAAATAATAATAATAATGATTCCTAAGCTCTAACAAAAAAAATAACCTGAGGAAAATAAAACCCAAAACCGCACTTATAATTACCATTTTATACTTAACATACATACTTAAGCTTGAACTATTATCCGACTTAGGCTGCAGCTTATCCAAGGCTAAGCTTGAACTTTTAGCTTAGAGGAGCTTTCGGCTTGTTCTAAGCTTAGAATGTAGCTTTGGAGCTTAGAAAGCTTAAAGTCGGTGGCGCATGCGCGATAGATGGCGCCAGTTGCAAGCTTTTGACTTGACATAGATTTCAATGCTTATAGGTGCCTACAAAATTATATGCACACGTGAAACTTGAAAATTACAAACAATTTAAAGTCTTTCATAGAAAAAAAGTAAAATTACAAAAATAATAAAAGAAAATAAATCTATAAATTCAATATTTAACCATGGCACCCAGTAAATCAAGAAAACAAAATTAATTATAAAAAAATGTTCCTCGGCAAATAAAACTTTAATATTTTCTTATATTTTTTTTATTTATTGTACTTCGAATATCTTATTCAATTAAGCTTAATTTTTTTATAAAATCAAAAAAAATGTATAAATATTTTAAGAAAACAAGACTCTCACCACAAAACATTGTAAAAGCAGGGAAAATAAAATAAAATTATAAATAAAAAAATAACTTAATAAAAAATAATGAAATGATAAAAATAAGAAAAACAATTATTTGATCATACAAAAATAAAAATACAAATTAAATAGCTAAAATTTATAGAATCAATGGAGTTATTAAAATTATTAATGTTAATTTGATAAAAATCTAAATACCTTTGGAAATTAATGTTAACTTTTAAGCTACCCATTTATATTGCCTTTTAAGTATAGTAGCTTTAGTCAACGCTCCAAAATGAAAGATCAGAGCAAATAAAAATTAAAAATTGTATACAGCAAAACAAACGATGAAATAATTATCGAGTATGGGGCCGACTGAAATGATACAATGAAATAGAACAAATTTTTGATTGGGAATCTCAAAACTCGCATTTTGAGATTCATGGTTAGGTGGGTATAGACGGCGAGGATCGATCACCAGCTCAGATCCCGCTAAATTTTTTTAGACAGTCCAGTAGATTCAGAACCTTAACCTTTAATATTTGTTACTTCGTCCGATTTTTTTTTATTTTGTGCATTTCGAAGTCTAGCACTTCCTATTTAACTCAGAAGGGACTCTAAAATAATTAAACATTATGTAATAGAGCCAGAGCACACATCAACCCACCCCATTGTCCCGAAAGAGCTAGGGTGTCAAAGGGTCCCGAACTCTGCTGTGATTCCGTCGCTCCGTAGTAGGTCGTATTTGCTTTTTACCCCAGTTAGAACATCCGTTCGGACATATCGATACACAGAAAAGGAGTGTTCGTCTGAGACTCTCCACACTTTTAACTGCTCGTTAATGGTATGTGAAACGAGGGTCAGGTATATGACCTCTACGATTTTTAATATTGAAAGTGGGATCATTTCATATTTTACAGATCAGAAGATTAGTATTAAGGATGAATGCTAAGAGTGACTCACCACTCAAATTTGTATCCGTGCTGTCCCATTGGGAGTGGTGAGCGTTGGCAACACAGCCTTATTGGAACTGGCTGTAGCTCCAGGCTTACTGCGGTGTTGTCGCCGTTGTTAAAATTATTGAGCAGAAAAATACTAATATCCTGTTTTTTCGCGACTACGCAAGTTCTTACTGTAATGCCGTAAAAAATGCTACAAGAAACTTGGCAATGCTTGACTAAATTCTCCATTCGCCGGATATATTCAAACGATCGGGATCCCTCAACGAACTAGCTCTGTTCGGGAATGAGGGCGGGGTTTTTGTTGACATATCTCGGCACACTACGTGAATTTTAGTTATAGGGTCACTAAAAGCCCTGTTGGGTAATACTTAATGAATTGACCATTCCGGTCAATCCGAATTCAACATGAAGATATCCAAAAGAATTATCAAGATAAAAATAAAAAAGAGGGGAATGGTATAAATGGAAATTAAGGAGAAAAGGCAAAAATAAAGGGAAGGGAACCAAGGATACGTTGGTAGCCACGAAGGTGGTGTAGTCTAGGTGTCATTCGACGCACACCTTCTGCACCCGACCCGACCATGACCTGCAAGGGTAATTGTGATTGCAGATCCCCATATGGGCATATCAATTCATTTTAGATTTTACGACCCCATGACTCCGAAAAGAAAATTTAAGCTCTCATTTTATAAATATCAACACGCTATAAACTTTAATGGCAAAAGAAGGGTATCTAAAAACTAAACTTAACATTTAAGGTTGTTTTCATTTTTAAATTTCATGGGTAAAATTGTTAAGTAATATTTTGATTTTGATTTTTTTAAGTCGTAATTGTGTGTAGGGTAGTGAATTCTTAAAACTAATATTTGGATATTTATTTCTTGAAGTCGGTTACACATTTTATGCTATTTTATTTTTATTTATTTAATTTTATTTTATTTTTCAAATAAAATGTTTATCCTATTATTATATATATCCTATTATTATATATTGGAATATATGAAGAAAATCATTTTTTTTTTGTACTTTGAGAAAATTATTTAAAAATTTTTAAATTATTATTTTATTTTTGTACATAAAGATACTTAAATTTTTTCCAATGTATATGGAAAATTATTCATAAACATTTTTTTTTATATTTTATTCTTTCGGTTTGTTTTTTTTTTTTTCAATAAATAGAATTATATATTTTTTTCGAGTTGTTAACTTATTCACATCGCAATTTTATTCATTTTATTTATTATTTATTTTTTTTTTTATTTTATTCTTAATCACATGTTCTCGATCCAATTCATTATCACTGCTGTGAATAATTTTTTTATTTATATGTAAGAATTTATAAATGTATATATGTGTGAGATTTGAGGTAAAAGTAGATGAATGTTGTAATAAATTTTAACAAGGGCGGGATAATTTTACTTTAATTCAACATTTTCTCTTTAAAGTATTTAGATTATGCATTACGTTAAATGTTTGCAAGGGACGAAAGCTCTGAACACAATGAAAAGAGCGTCATTAAAAAGTTACATTGTAAGAGTTAATCAAGCCAAAAGATCATCATTGATTTATTGTGTTTCAATGGGATATTTTTTAATTTTTTTATGGAAGAATGTTGTTTAAGTGGAATGGAATGGCTGTTTTCCAGGCTATATACACTTTTCCTTTAGTGAACATTGTCCACAGATTTCATTTAATAGTTTGATTATTTATTCACAGCGAACTGAATTGTTTTGAGAACACAGCTACAAAATAAAACTAACCATAATTTTGCTTCTTATATTTAAAATTTATAATTTTGATTTGCCTTCTGCGCTTTAAGCTGCAGGGCTTTTTAATATGTCCTCGTCGTGGGGATTCACCGGCGGCTCTGGTACACGTCGTCTCTCCTCCTCTTTCTCCTCCTCCTCTGTTGACGATACGTTGATGGTCTCGTCCTCGTTGCCGTCGTACTCGCTCGGCGTCCTTGGGTCTTCGGCCTCCTCTTCTGTCATATAAGCCTGGCCAATAGTAGCGTGCTGCTATTCGGGGTATTGCTTTCATACTACCCGTATGACCTGCGGCGGTGGTGTTGTGGTTTTCTCTTAGGACTTTCCAGACAGCCACATCCTCGGTTCCAGCTTTATGCGGGATGTTCCTATATAAGTGTCCAGATTCTTCACTATAGTCTGGAAATTTCCTGGGACTTTTCGCTATGTCTGTCCGCATCTTTTGGATCCAGTTACAATTTTTGTTTGCCTGGTCCATCGCGTCTCTTAGGCTCGTATCCTTCAGAGATTGTCGGGATAGGGAACCTGCAACTACGTTAAAGTTTCCCTTCCAGTGTCCATGTCGCAATCATACCTGATGGGCTTTCGATGGAGTTCAGCCACTTCAGTGCCATATGATCCGTAATGACAGTGATTATCGCAAGGCGCTCTTTTTCGGTTGCTCCGCACACTTTAAACAGCTGCTTGAATACGATATGACCCTATCGCCATCCTCTGAGTTTTGTGTCAGTATCGATTCCAAGCCATAATTGCTAGCATCCGCCGGCAAGCAAAATGTGATTGAGAAGTCTGGGCATGCTAACAGGGGATTGTGTCTGCTTAGCTTTGACCTTTTCGAAAGCTTTTTGGTGCTATCCGGTCCATTCCCATTTTGTACCATTTTTCAATAGTGTGTTTAGTGGTGGAAATCTGGTAAGAAAAGCCTGTATCTTAATGCCACTCCCAGGTAGTGCCGTAGCTCACTGACATTTCCAGGGGCTTCAATTCGGCGGAAGCAGCTACTTTCTTTCGGTCACCTGATGGCCAAGGTAGTTAAGCTCCTTCTTGAAGAAGTCGCACTTATCCGCATTAATCCTCAGATTCTCAACCGTCTGAGCACTTATCTCAAGTTGTCCATGTGTTCTTCGCGTGTTTTTCCGCTCACTATGATGTCATCCAAATATCCGAAACCATGCGGCATCATTTCGTATTACTTTCCATTGGAACAGTCCTTTCACTGTGACTGTGAATTCCGTCATCGCTCGACTCTCCCTTTCCATCGGGATCTGCCAGTATCCATCTTTGAGGTGGACTCTCGGAAGTTACCGAAAGTCCACACAGAGGCGCCATTTTCCTGTTTCCTTCTTCACCATTACGATTGGGCTTGAAGGTTCGATGCATCCTTTGACCAACAGTTCGTCCACCTGTTTGTTTATCTCGGCTTGCATCTTGGAATTCTTAGAGAAGTATCGCTGGTTAATTGGCCGATCGTCACTCATGACAATTCGATGCTCAGTTATAGGCGATGTTCCTTTTATATCCTCAAATTAAATGAAAATAATATGTTACTCTCATATTCTTTATGGTCGTCTATTTTGAAGTTGTAATTTGCACTGGGTCTGTATACTTTTTCGCAGTGAATGTCAAATACTTTAGTGGTGGGCCGAAACTATCGAAAAACACTGGCAGTATATTGAACGCGATAAAAAATCGCTAGCGATGCGGAATGGGTGTGCACTCATCAAAAGTGATTCTTTATGCGTGATCTCTATGAGAATCCAGAAAAGTTAATAATAAACTCATCAAGAAGAGCGTAATCAATCGGAATGTGTGGATTTTTTCAATGATGTGTTTTTCACAACACCATCAGCAACAGTTGTTGTTTATAGGATTATCGCACAGATCAACATCTCGTGGGAAGCATTGCAATTTCTCGAAGGATTGGCAACATCAGCATAGAACAGAAAAATGGATGAGCAATTAAATTTAATATTGAAAAAAACTTAAGGCGAAGTAAGATGACTTGTGAAATATACATTTGACCATTGGGCTATCTCTAAATTAAAATAAATAATTGTTAATAAAATTTTAAGCCAAATGGCTTATTCATAGGTTTTATTCAAGAAATTAAATTAGGTTTGGTATTAAGTTTGTCCGGATCGTTCGTTCGTAACAACTAAAACAAACTTGTTTGGAACCCTCTTTCGTTAGTTGTAATGCTTCCTTGTGTTTGGAAATCTAGAGTCAAATCAAAGAAACTCCCCGTTGCCATAAATTAAATATATTAATGTTGAAAATATTATTTTATTTATATTTACCATTATTGTCGGTCATTCTTCAAATTGTAATTTGAATTCTTTGCACTGACTTTGCTTACATTAAATATATTTAATGGTGGACCGAAATTGTCGAAATAAAAATTTGGTTTATTGAGCGCAACAAAATGATTTAGGAACATTTAAAAAAATTATTTAAGATGCAGATATGATGCCAAATTATTGTGAATTTTCGCCATGGCAAATGCTTATGAAAATTGATGATTGATGCTTTAATTCTCTATATTCTCATTCTCATAAATATAAGCATGTATGTACATCGCAACAGAATTGAACTATTTTCTTAATCCAATTATATATTAAACGCACTAAAACCTATTCTTTTGGTCAGAGCCAAAGAAAAAGCATAACATAGACAGTTCATAAATCTACATATTTTCAAACATTATCTTTTTAGCCTTCTTTTGAAAAAATCACAGTTTATTTATGAAAAATAGAAAGCGAGCCCCATAATATTTTCCTTTTCCATTTTTTGACTTGTTCTATTAGTAGAATGATCATTCTTGAACTGCTAAACAAAACGCGTGCGGTGGAAATAAGCCGAAATTTAATAGAGAAATATGTCATCGCTATTTTTACTATCGATAAATTTCTCCAAAATATGTAAAGGTTTTAAAAGCTTTTAATTATATTTCGGCATAAATAAGTATTGTTTCAGAATATTTTTCATGTTGTAATATACACTTTTATTTTGATTTTTTCCTCAATATAGATACACAATATGTTTCCCATGTCAAGGGTATTGCGCAGCAGCATAAAATGTGTAACGGGAAATATTTTACCAAAAGCAAATTGTGTTAAAGTCTCCCATTTACAAATTGAAACACAGCGTTTTAATATTTTAAAAAATCCAGCGACATTTCAAAGCTCAAAAGTGCTTACCCATTATAGGGGCATGGGGACATCAATCGCAATAAAACAGGATAATAACAGATTTTACATTGAAATGGACGGAAGAGTTGCTGAGTTAAAATACGACGTTGTCGATGGAGTTATGGAAATGATACACACAGAAGTTCCTAAAAATTTGGGCGGACATGGTTTGGGCAAGCTATTGGCTAAGGTATTTGTACATTACAAATACAAAATGCGTAGAACTTCATCCAAAATGTTAAAACAGTTGCCATGCAGTCTGGTTGCTAGCCAACAAACAACTTATACGTATGGATATGCATACATTTGAAGCTCACATACTAAAATATTTTCATACCTAAGTGCATAAGTATACGGTTCTTGTACATCAGCCGTAAAATAGTTTGTGCTCTTAATTAAGGTTGTACGCTTGAGTGAAAGTTAATGTGCACGCGATAGAAATTGTATATTTACATTTATATATCAATATAAATATCAATATCTCAATCTCTTTCCAGGAAGCATTGCATTTTGCAGTACAACATGACCTGCGTCTTAAAATATCTTGTGATTTCGTTGGATATTACATTAACGAACATGAACCACGTTATCTGAAATATGTCTTGTAATAACTGTGTAATCGATTAATAAACCCAATGACTATAAGTATGGACTCTAATGACTATAAGAGCTTAGTACTTTACTATGGAAGACTACGTTTTTATAATTCAATGCAGAAAATTGCATTAGACGGATTAGCCAAATTCCCAATACAATCGGAATTTAGACTGTTTAATGGCATTGCACTTGCCTTGGGAAATCGAATGCAGGAGTGTATTCGTGAATTGAACCCACTGAAAAATGAATCGGAATTGGGTTTGGCGGCTACAATGACACTTATATACGCTCACAAACATTGCCGTCTAAAAGATCTCGAAGCATTGCAAGCACTTGAACATCGAATAGAGGATGGAAATAACACAATCAGCTCCTCTTCATGCTACTATATAGCTGTTTTCCTCTTTTAATTGCGCGATTTCGACTCGACTTTCGATTATATAGGTAGGGCTATGAAAATAGATCCAAATTTCGATGCGGCGTTAGTCTTAGAAGCACGGACCGAACTATCTTCGAGTTCGGATCGGTCTGCCAATGGAAAATTGCAAAACATGCTCGAAGGATGTATTGCTCGCAGCAATGGAAAGAATATTGACGCCACGCTAGCACTTGTGCGATTCTTTCAAAAACGTCGGCAATTCGAAGCGTCGCTGCTACTAATCAATAAGCTGAGCATACGGTTTCCTGACATAAGCATACCGCTCATTGAGAAAATGGAAACCCAGCAATACGTAACTGAAACGTTA
>JAWNMU010000249.1:0-68435 GCA_035043665.1 Drosophila quasianomalipes | reverse complement strand
TTTTTTTTTTTTTTTTTTTTTTTTTTTTTTTTTTTTTTTTTTTTTTTTTTTTTTTTTTTTTTTTTTTTTTTTTTTTTTTTTTTTTTTTTTTTTTTTTTTTTTTTTTTTTTTTTTTTTTTTTTTTTTTTTTTTTTTTTTTTTTTTTTTTTTTTTTTTTTTTTTTTTTTTTTTTTTTTTTTTTTTTTTTTTTTTTTTTTTTTTTTTTTTTTTTTTTTTTTTTTTTTTTTTTTTTTTTTTTTTTTTTTTTTTTTGTGTGTGTGTGTGTGTGTGTGTGTGTGTGTGTGTGTGTGTGTGTGTGTGTGTGTGTGTGTGTGTGTGTGTGTGTGTGTGTGTGTGTGTGTGTGTGTGTGTGTGTGTGTGTGTGTGTGTGTGTGTGTGTGTGTGTGTGTGTGTGTGTGTCCCCCCCCCCCCCCCCCCCCCCCCCCCCCCCCCCCCGCGTGTGTGTAGGGGCGATACAGTGCCACAGAGAGAGAGAGAGAGAGAGAGAGAGAGAGAGAGAGAGAGAGAGAGAGAGAGAGAGAGAGAGAGAGAGAGAGAGAGAGAGAGAGAGAGAGAGAGAGAGAGAGAGAGAGAGAGAGAGAGAGAGAGAGAGAGAGAGAGAGAGAGAGAGAGAGAATAAATTTGAATCAAGAAGGAAGAACAAACACAATTTTAGGAACAGAAGGAGAAATAATTCAATCTCAACTCAAGATGCAACAATCAAACTATTGGTTCTGAAACAGAAGATAAATTCAAAGCCGATTTCAAGTTGAAGATGAATTGAATATGGCTTCCATCGCTGCATTGATTCAATTATTACAATCAGAAAAACAAAAAGAAAATGATATAACTGAGAATGCTGACGATGTTTTGTTAAAAATATAAATATCGATAACAACGAAGATATAGCTGAAGTCGAGACTCAGAAAAACTCAAAACCTAATGCCGATGTAAAGCTACGTTAGAGCCTGATTCTGCAGATATTTCAGAGGAAGACATTTTAAATAAAGAACAAGATTTAGCTGAATTGGTTTCACCGACAAAATATTAAGCCAAGATTCTAAAGAAATGTCAAAAGAAGATCAGCAGACCGTTGCCCCATCTTCAAATCCTTCTGAAAGCAATTCCAACTTTAATTGAAGATACACAACAAGCAAAACAAAATAATAGTTTTGAGACAGAAATAAAAACTCCAGCTGAGGACAAACTTGAGAGAAGTTTTTCCATCGAAAAATGATTCCGATTCCGTTAACCCCAATAATGCAAGCAAAAATTCAATATACAGCACCTGAGGATGCTGAAGATACACTGAGCGAAAATAAGAATACCGATAAAAATATTACAATCAAAAAGATATATCGTTAAATATGCCTGAGAAGCAAACTTTAAGTAACGAAGAAGATTTAATTGAAAGAGTAACCGAGAAAATTTTAAAAACTGATGATAACGTAATTCATTTAAAAAGCTATTCTTCAGATACTTCAAAAGAGGACGAGAAGCAGATTATTGCTTCATCTCCAAGTCCAACTGAAATAATTCCAACCTTAACTCAAGGTGAACTTCAAGATAAACAAAGCATTGTTGTTGGGACAGAAATAATAGCTCAAAGATAATCCCAGACGAAAACGAATTGAGATAACCTTCCTCGCAAGATGATTTCGATAAAGTTATTACCAAAAGAGCAATCAAAAATGTGGATACCTCACCTGAAAATGCTAAAGACATATTGAGCGAAAGCACTAGTATCCATAAAAATATAACAAACGAAAGAAACTTATCAGATTTAGAAACCCAAAAAGGAACTAACTCGGATGACGGTGGGTGCATTGGTGCATGATCCCCCAAATATTATAGGAAAAACCTCTAGCTAACGAACAAGATTTAATTGGATTAGTTATAGAGAAAATCGTTGAAACTGCTGATGATGTTATTAATCCAAATCAGGGCTCTTTAGAAATGGTACAAAGAGAAGAACAGAAGAACATTGCTCCAACTTCAAATTTATCTGACATAGAAGATAATAAAACTGCCAAAAATAAGGAAATGGAAGATAAATTAAAACTGAGCTATAAAAGAAGATGTTGACAACAATGATTTAACTGGTCAAATGGAGAACAACTCAGACAAGTTGACACAGATTTAACAACCGCAAATCCAACTTATATTCAAAGTAGTAATCTGAGGGGTTTAGAGAATCCGCTTGCACCTTCGACACTGAAATACTCACAGGTGCAGAACCATCCGACGAATCAAAGGAAATTAAAATTGATTTAAATCCTGAACATACAAATATTTTAGTAACTTCCTTGGGAGCTGCAGATAGTTCTGGAGATCATCCTAAAGAAATTAAAAGTGACGCCAGTACATCAAATGAAAAGGACAAAAATAAGAGCATAGAAAAGAAAGAGGAGTTAGAGGATCCAGGCGCACCTTCTGACACTGAAATACTCACAGGTGCAGAACCATCCGACGAATCAAAGGAAATTAAAATTGATTTAAATCCTGAACATACAAATATTTTAGTAACTTCCTTGGGAGCTGCAGATAGTTCTGGAGATCATCCTAAAGAAATTAAAAGTGACGCCAGTACATCAAATGAAAAGGACAAAAATAAGAGCATAGAAAAGAAAGAGGAGTTAGAGGATCCAGGCGCACCTTCTGACACTGAAATACTCACAGGTGCAGAACCATCCGACGAATCAAAGGAAATTAAAATTGATTTAAATACTGAACATGCAAATATTTTAGTATCATCCTTAAGAGCTGCAGATAGTTCTGAAGATCATCCTAAAGAAATTAAAAGTGACGCCAGTACATCAAATGAAAAGGACAAAAATAAGAGCATAGAAACGAAAGAGGAGTTAGAGGATCCAGGCGTACCTTCGGACACTGAAATACTCATAGCTGCAAAACCATCCGAAGAATCAAAAGAAATTAAAATTGATTTAAATCCTGAACATACAAATATTTTAGTATCATCCTTGGGAGCTGCAGATAGTTCTGAAGATCATCCTAAAGAAATTAAAAGTGACGCCAGTACATCCAATGAAAAGGACAACAATAAGAGCACAGAAAAGAAAGAGGAGTTAGAGGATCCAGGCGCACCTTCTGACACTGAAATACTCACAGGTGCAGAACCATCCGACGAATCAAAGGAAATTAAAATTGATTTAAATCCTGAACATACAAATATTTTAGTATCATCCTTGGGAGCTGCAGATAGTTCTGGGGATCATCCTAAAGAAATTAAAAGTGACGCCAGTACATCAAATGAAAAGGACAAAAATAAGAGCATATTAAATGAAAATAAAGAAATAAAAGAGAATGATGGCAGCATTACAAGAATTTCAAGAATAAATTCTGAAGTCAACTCTGATAATACGAAAATAATGGATATCAAAGAACAATATGAGGATGAACCATCAAAACTTGAGAAGATTGAACAAAACTTAAGCAGTAGTTTAAAAGAGCAACAAAGTGAACTAACAGATGAAGATGATAATGAAGAAATAAAAAAGGTTATATCAGCTTCAAGTGAAGAAGCTATGAGAGGCAAACCTCTGATTGGGAATGATTTGAAAAATAAGGAGAGCGTCAATTTCGAAAGTCCCATAGGCAAATCCACCAAAAACGGAAGCACAAATGAACAAATATCTTTATCAGATATTGATTCAAACGATAAAACCCAAAAACAAAATCTTGAATCTATTGACTTGAAAGGTAATATAATTCTTTTATAATTTAGTTACATTAATTACATCCATACACCAAATGTATAATCTTAAAATATATCTAATTTATTTTTTTTAAATTAAAGTTTAGATTTTATATTTTATTTTAAATTTAATTTATATTTAGCTTTTTGTACTATTCTGTGTTGACTAATTTTAGTTGACGTTAAAAATAAAAATATCGTTAAATAGTAGTACTTAGAGACTGATTATGTCAAGCCTCAAAATGTTGATATTGTTCTTGATTATTAGTATTATAATATTTGATTATTATAACTTATTCTTTTTATTATTAATATATATAATATAAATCGATAAAACTGAAATATATAGTCTCACATTTCACAATTGAGTACAATACAAAAATATGCTGGCTCTCAACCTTTCCATATCTCAAAATGTTTCTTTGACATAACTATATATAAGCCCACAATGATCCGGAGTCATATAATTTGGCAAATAGATTACTGATAAATGTCTTATTTATTTAACAGATGGCCCATCGAAAAAACCCATTATGAAAGAGACTTCAGAAGTTGGAGCTATGGATAAAATACGTAAGTTCATCATCAAACATGTTTAAATAGATAATTAAAACACAATCATTTTTAAATAGCAACAAATAAATCGAGCGAGGAGGTCAAGCCGGATTCGTTAAGTCCCGAAGTAAATGCTGGTAAGATTTTAAAGTAATATCGTATTCTAAATTATGTTCTTCACATTAGCAGAACAGATCGTCAACAGTTTTGAGTAAACCCCCAATTGGCAAACAAATTACAAGTTCCACAAATAAATTAAAAAAAGTGCCGGTCGCTAAGGACAAACAAATACCAAATAATTCATCGGGCCGATTAATTAACGTGCCAATTGCTGAACTGCAGCTTAAGTCATTTAGTGACCCCTCCGATACAGGATTGTGGTATGAGGTTCATATGGAGTCAGAAACCAATGATGCAGATACAAAAAGTAATATCAAGTCTAAACAAGACAACGAGGGCCTAATAAATCCAATTATAACTGCTGAAAGTGCAGCTGGCGACATACTTGATAAGAAAGTAGAATCAAACGATGAAGTGAAACCGAAACCATCAGTATCCTTTTTCATTCCACTTGAGGAAACGAACGATGGCAAGAAAGCTTCTAAGCAGCCAACAAAAAAGAATAAAAAAACTGCCCAAAATACAAGTGTGCAAAATGACGGAGGAAATGATGGTAAAGAAGAAGCTCCACAAGATTTAATAGCAGGACAAGATGAAGAAGAAGTTGAAGAAGTTGCAACTGATTTCAATTATCAAGAATTTGGAACACAGAAATTGCAAACCATACACGAGCTAAATGAAAACGAAATCGCAAATGAACTCAGAAGTAATGTGCAAAAATCTGAACATAATGTTCCCGAAATTCAAGTAGAAGTAGAAAACGAAAATACTAAAAACGATAATCAGGAAACTAAAATTGCTGATGCGGAAAATGAATCTTCCGTTCAGAATTTAAATGAAAGTTTAAATCCAACCAAATTAATACAAATTTGGATGATAATGATCAATTGAAACATATGAGAAGCGCAACAATTATACAGAGGGCCTTTAAAAATTATTTAGCTCGTCGAAGACAAGGCGAGCCAAAGGTTGAGAAGAGTAAGGAAACCCAAAATGTGGAAACTTCCAATATGGCACCGAGCTCGAAAACTCCTTTAAGCAAAACCTTGCAGCCACCAAAATTCAGAAAGCATTTCGGCGTTTCTTGACAAAAACTGCACCAAAGTCATCTGAATGGTTTGTTGGCTCGCAACCCATAATCCTAGAATCGAGCGAGACAAAAGCAGTTGAGGCACAAACAGAATCTCCTACGGCAAGTTCTCAAAATAACGGCACACTTGAAACAAATTTGGGAACTGATATTGGCAATCTTGAAAATGACATATATCCAACCAAAGTATTTGAAAACGATAATGGAGCTTCTAATAATTTAGCAGGTTCCACAAGCGATGTAGAAATCGATTTAGATAAGGCTCTGTCGCATTCAGAATCGGATTCTTTCCCCAAAGGTAAAATAAACATATATAAATAGAATTCTTTTAAAATTGTCATATTCTTAATATTTTTCCTGAAAGACATACTAATGGAATTCCTGAACAGTGAAGTCGGTTTCTCTTCTGGACTAGTGCCCCTTAGGGTTGAGGAAGTACCATGTGAAAAGCAATCCGATGGTAAAATGAATACATAAATATAAAAACAAATTGTTTTAAAATTTAATTATTTTATCAAGTATCAGATGCATCAACTCGCGAATTAATGAAAGAATTTCTGAACAGAGAGATCGAATTCTCCTCTGGAATTGAGGAGCTACCATGTATAAAGAAATCCATTTCACGCACTACACTTGATCAGGAGGATAATGCAGACAATGAAAATGAAAAAAGAAAAGAAAGCAATCAGGCGCAATCTGAAATTGATTCTGGTTTAAATTTACTGAAGAATGGAACATTATCAGGAGCAGATGAGATCGTGTCAGGACAACTAGAGAAAGAAGATAAAGAAGACTCTCGTATTAGTGAGCAAATGTCAGATGAAACCATTGTTCGACCCATGAGCTCATTGCAAGAACAAGCCTCTTTGGATGTTCCGGATGGTGATGTAATCGTATACAATCGCTTGCAACGTGAGGAAAGCCGTGAGAGTTCCGCTCAAAGTGAGTCCGTAATATTTGGAAACTCCGATGAAGATCGAATTGTATCCAATGAGGCAGAAATTACTCGGACACAATTATCACGCCATTACACAATCGCCGGCGATGATCCGCAAAGTATTTTCCGGTCGGTGACAATCGTTGATGCGGTTCAATTTATCGAAAATGAAGACGTTGATCTTGGCACTGAGTTAAATAGCGGCAACAGTTTCTGCTTGGACGATGAGACATCGGAAAACATTCGGAAAAAGATAATGGCATACTCGCTGTCGGAGGCTGACTCCGATTATTATGATCCCAGCAAAATCGCCGCTGACGATTTTCATATAGACACCGCAATGACAGATGCCATGGACACATCCACAGAAACCGAATCCACCATTGTCTCAGCAGCTGCCAAGATCCAGGCGGGAGCACGAGGATTCCTAACTAGGCGAAGACTGCGTCGTGCCAGTGCTGGCACAAAGTCGTCGACCCAAGAGACCAAGGCCTCATTTGGAAATGATGCCATCAGCGAATCATTGGAGCGATTTATTGAGGAAGAAGCTGCCAAGAAGATCCAAGTTGCTTATCGTCTGCATAGCAAGAAACAGAAGAAACAGAATCAGATGAATGCCATAAAAAGTGCCAGTTTGGAGAGCAGTTTGGCAGCTAAACGACAAACACTGCAACGTGGAGATGCCCTGCAGAAGGATTCAAATTCCACACCAGAGGATGAAAATATCGAAAGCAAAATTGTGGATACAATTTCAGTACAGCAAAATGGTAAAATTATATATTATTATTGTTATTAATATTAATTTTATAATTGTTATTATTTTTATTATTATTATTAAGTTAATTATTTTTTTGTATGTATTTATTTTTTGCCTGATTGGTTTTCTTTCTGAGTTTTTCTCAATCCACGCAACAAATGCTGGATAATTTTGCATTAAAATACCCCCAGATATTTTATAAATATTTATTATTTTTATACTTTGATATCGAATGTATCATAGTATATAGATTTTATGCAATGTCCGTCATGCTGTCTATCTGTCTGTCTGTCCGTATGCCCGTCTGTATGAACGCAACTTTTATCGACAATCTTGGAGATGGAGTGCCCCCGTCAGAGTGCTACGTCCACTAGGAGGCTAGGAAATCGAGAAAATCGATATTCGCAAATCGATAAAGCCACATATATCCCACAATTTTAAGGCTAAAGTCACCAAATGTGGTATTCCGGAAAGTGTAATTCGATTAACCCACATATCTCTCACAAGTTTAAAGATAAAGTGACCAAACTTGGAAGTTAACTTGCTGGGAATCACCTCCAAGGATGCGGCCCTAGAAATTTGAAATGCGCATATCTTCCACAACTTGTCACTCCCTTAAGAGATCGATCAAATATTGGATGACCACGACCAACCCGCCTCTCTAAACTGATACACCTGTTACTGTAAATCGATAAGACCATATATCTCATACAATTTGAAAGCTAGTCACCAAATCTGAAAGGTATATTGCTAGCGACACCCTTCAAAAATCCGAAAAAAAAAATGTTCGACCACGCCCAACGATAAAAGCCTATATCTGCCAATATATTTGGAATGCAGATTAATAAGATCGTACTTCAAAAATTTGTTTGGCCATGATCACCAAAACTCCCAGAAACCTATATCTCCCGCAATTTAATAACTCAACTTACCAAACTTGGCAGTAAGATTAGTAGGAACCTTCTCCATAAATTAGTCGACATGATATATATTTTAATTATTTTTATTATTCTTAATATTACTCTTACTATTATTACAATTATTTATTTATTTTTGTCTGATTTGTTTTTCTTCTTCTGTGTTTTCCACAAATTATCTACATATTTAATTCAATTTGTTTTTTTTTACTTTTTGCATTTTTCTGGTTCGACTCACATTTGTCAACATTAAATAAATAAATCATTGTTATTAATTTATTTATTATTGTTATTTTTATTATTCTTAATATTACTAATATTATTATTTTATTTATTTTTGATTGATTTGTTTTTTTTATTTTTCTTTTGGATTTCCTCTAATCCATGCAACAATTGTTAGATCGTTCATTTGATCATGCATTTTTTCTTTTGTATTTTTATGTGTCAACTGACATTGACGAAATTAAATAATAAATAGAAAACTTAATAAATTGTATTATTATGGTCATTAATATAATTATTATTATTATTTATTATTATACATTTGTGTAGATACCCTAATTTAAAACATTTACTCTTACCATTTTAGAGAGACGTGTACAAAAGAAATCGAATATGAGCTTGAAATGGCCTCCGAGGAGACAAAACTCTATGCCGGTTCAAATTGAGTGTGAGGTTCTTAGAGTTATTCCCAAACACAGAAGGAGACGCATCAAAAGCGCCGAAATGGGAAAGAACAAATTACCGAAATAAATTTTTAACAAATATAATTATAGCTGACACGATATAAAATCAGTCTGCTTTTTAAAAACAAATACTTATTACAACATTTTTAAAAATTATAATAAAATTTATATAAAATATACTTTATTACTGTTTTTTAAACTTATCCGAATTTACGCTGGGACTTCTAACACATTTAGAGTATAAGTCTGCTCTTGAATAATTCTTGACAAAATGCAAGCTGCTTTAAGAACATGCTCTTTCTAACAGGTTTTATATATATATTTTTTTTAATTTTAGTTTAAAATCAATAGTTATTGCATTTTATTGTTAATTTAACATAATTAAAATTTTGAATATGGAGTTTCAGCACTAAAAAGACAATACATAGAGGCTTCAAATCTCTAGAATACTAATTTGAAGCCTATTAGATTAGATTAGATTTCTTTCCCATTAGTTTAACTTTTGGTCAGATTTGTGACGGTCGACTATTTGCCATTTTATTAACACACATTTTAAGAATTTATGGGAAATAATCTAATTTCTAATTAGATTTATTTATGAAATCAGTTTTCTAATGACCTTATATACTACATATCTTAAAAGTGGTATCATTGCCTCGACATGCGAAATTGTTTGTTCGAAAAGCCGACAGCAGTTGATACCTAGACCTAGGATACCAGCAAGCTACCTTCCAAATTTGGTGACTCCATCTATAAAATTGTGAGAGATTTGCGGTTTTATCGATTTACACTTTCAGATACTTAATATATAATATACCTACCAAATTTGATGGCTCTAACTCAAAATAGTAAGATATAGTAATTTCCGATTTTTAGGGGAAGGGCCCTGGTGACGACGAAGGTGGGCGTGGCATATGTCCATTGAAGCACATCGACAACAACCTGCCAACCAAATTTTATGACTGTATCTTTCAAATTGTGAAAGATATGTGTGTTTATCGATTTGCGATTATCGACATTGCAGAAAAGTAATATAATATAATACCTTCGGTATCAGAGTATAAAAAACCTTTAGCTGCCCGCTCGAGAACAGGTCGCAGCGAAGCTAACTGAAATAATGACCTGCGTTAGCTGCTGGCCTAACTATACCAAAAAAAAAATCCGAACCGTTGCCTTCGGGTCCCCGCTCTCAGCACCCGTAGTGTAGACTTGACTTTGTCATTGTATCAAAAAATTAATTAATCACCTTGGCAAACCCTGAAGGCCACATAAGCCCAAATTAGGAAAATGGTTTCTGGTCCTTCAACCTACCTTCTATTTTGGAAGATCTTCTCAGCCCAAACAACACAAGCTGGTTCATCAATAGCTAGCACCCCTTCACATCGAAAGGTCCTGATCAAGTCATTCCGCTCCTAAAAGAGTTTTATTCCCAAGACTAGATGGCGCCTCAGTGAATCTGAGGATATATGCTCGATTATTGTGACAGATCATTAACAAGACGTCTTGCACCTAATACGCATTGAACGAATGTTATATTTTCTTCCAGTTGGTCTTCAATTTTTTTGTGGAAGTTCCGCATTAAATTTAAAAATAAAATAATTCACGTATATCGCTTTCAAAGCCTTGATATAATATCAAGTTAAAATATTCTCTCCTACAAGGCTAATTTAATAGCCAACATATACGTAAGAGTCTTTGAATAATATTTTTACTAAGGGCTAGTTAGATCTGTTTCAAACTTGATTATTGCACACGCTCAAGAGTTTTTGTCCTTACAGCTTCTTCTGGCTAAAAGTATTCAGAACAATTTTAGATTCGAGACATTTTTAATTTCTCACAAATCAAAAATCATTTAATTCAAATCATACATTATTTGACAAAAATACGGACAACATTGAAAGAGTACTAGAGATACATATGTGGAACACATGTTGATTCACAAATAGTATACACTCAGAAAAAAATCCTAAGTATCGAAAAAATGATTTCTATAACTAAGGCTTGTCATTCTACTTTTTATAATTATTGAAAATAGAAAGTAGTGAGTATTAGAAAATATTTCTAAAAAAAATAAATCAAAAACGAATTTTTTTGGGATTGTCGATTTACGGCAAGCCTTTCTAATTCTTACAAAATTTGTTTTCTAATATGCAGAAAATATTTCTAAAAACAAAAAAATAACTCATTTAATGTTATTTACTAAAATATAGGTCGATTTTTTTCTGAGTGTACAGAGTATATGTACATATATATGTAAAATGTACCCTATAAAAAATTTGAAATTATACTTTTATGACCCTGATTATTTTTGCTGTGTGCACATAAAAATGTCATCTTAAAGCACTGGAAATGAATTGTTCGACGATCGAACAAAATATTTTTCCAGTTGGGAACGAATACACAAACAATACACATTAATGCAAAAGATAAATATAAATACCACACCTGATTTCAATGTACATATGTATGTACTTTAAAATGTACACATTAATGCCATTTATGCTTGGTTTTTGATTTTTGCTGCTTTAATGGTCATAAGTTATATAATTATATAATATATGCATTTATATCTGAAAACTTTAGTGTGCACATACAGTTACGAAAAAAATAATAGCACCACTTTTAAATAAAATGCTTTCAAAGGTGTCTTTTAGAAATTTGTAAATTTAAGGAACGGATGAATACGTTTTTAGAAATGGAAGAAGACTCTCAAAGTGAGAAAGAAAAAAACCATTAGAAATCAATAAGCGATTTCTATAAAGAATGCGTAAGTGGTGCTATTATTTTTTATTTTTTTTGCTACTGTTTATATACTTATATATTTATAAAGAATAAATAATAATATAAATATTTGAAAATAATATCAGTATATTAAAAATCAACAAAACCAATTGTTTGTTTGGTTCATTCGTTAAAAAAATCTCGTAATGGTGATATTCTTTTGAACGCAACTGTATGCCAAGTATTAAACGTTTCTCTTACAATTTTCTGAATTTACTGAAGATACACATTTTAAGTACTAAGAATTACTCAACACATAACATGTTAATATTTATTTTGTTTAACTGGCGACTATTATTTTTACTTTAACCTATTTACAGGATGTACACATAACTAGACTATATATATATATATACATATATAGAGTCATCTACATTAATAGTAGTTGTCTAAGAGTATTTTTTTAATATGACGGCTGCTTCAATTTCTCCACGTCCTTGCGTGCCTTGAAGCCGCGAAAACTTGATTGTATTTTAACTGCAGCATTTGTCGCTAATTTTTGCTGCTTGCGCACGAGAAATCCGCGAAAGCCTGCTTGAATTTTTGTCGCCGAGCGATCTTCGACTGACGTAGCTGCGTCTGCTGTTGCTCCGCTGATGACGCCGTTTTTGTCTGTTTGCCGTCAGCAATTTTAGCTGCTGCCTGTTTCGTTTTGCCCTCCATGAAATCGGTGCGCTGCTGCTGCTGACGTCGTACGGTACTCTTGTGTGTGTTGTTCTGACCGTTTACTTTCTTCAAACGGTAAATCTGCTTGCGCACACGATAGCCACGAAAACCAGCTTGAATTTTAATGGCTGCTGCACTTTCTTCGGTTTGCAAAAACGACTGTGATTCGGGTGAGCTCGGGTAAATGTACATGATCGTAAGCAGCACTCAACTGTTTTGTTTTTTTTTTTTGCTTCTCAAATATAACGGGAGTTACATCTACAATCACGAATGATTCCCTTGCAAGCAATGTGAACTGGCTCCTTCGAGAGCTATTATTGTACTGACGTATATATAACGGAATTGGTTGCTGTGCACCAAGAATTTTCATTTCATTTTTCCATTCACAAAACAAAAGGCCCCTCCAACCCCCTCCCACTCATCTTCTATGCTCTCGCACACGTAGACTGAATCACCCCCTCTCTCTCTCTACATATGTTTCACTGTGTTTTTGTGTGTATTTATTAAATGTATACAAATGTGTACATGCACATTTTGCATGTGTGTATGTATCGAACATGGTTTTGTCTGCGTACTTTAATTGTATTTGTGAATTTACGTATCCAATGTATGTTTGTATGTATGTGTAACTAGATTTGTGTGGCTCTTCCTCTTTTGAAAATTAAAAAAAGTCGCGGATGCTGATGACGTTGATAAATATACTCTATAAATCTGTTTGGCAAAATATAATATGTATTTTTTTGGTGCAATGTTCGTTCTTTTGAATATTTTCTTTTAATGTAATCTTTGAGCTTTTGAAACAAAATTGTCTAACTTTCGCATAGACATCATTTTTAAAATGAAGGGAGATAAATATCTATGTAAATATTCTTATATATCTTCTTTTTCTTTTTTAAATAAATATTAAATTCATAATTTAATTTAATTTATTTTCTTCTGAGTCAACTGAAATTAGTCGATTTTAAATACAAATTTGTTGCAAATATTTCTTTCTTTTTAATTTAGATTTAAATATTAGAGTTTATTTTTAATTTAATTACATTTATTTTCGACTGATTTCAGACGACACAAAGCTAAGTTTATTAACATCATCAAATCTTTCCTAAAAGCAAAACATTAAATTATCTGATGGAATAGTCTTTACTTTTGGTATAAGCAGACATGTTGATGCCATTTTCATGATCTAAATTTAAAGGTAATATAAAATCACAGACGGTATTACGAATCGATTCACATGTATGTAATTATTAATGATTTGGTACAAATAAAGTCGACCTGTCCACAGAGTATCTGCAAGTCTCCAGTTTTCTCAAACATTCTTTTCCTCCTTTTACTCCTACGTGTGGGATTTTATAATTATAGAAATAAACATTTGGTGGTACTCACGATTATTTATTTAAGTATTTACACAACATAAATTAATATATATTTACAAAATGCACATCTTGAATGAATTATAACATATATTTTTAATTGTGTACATAAGTTGACAGAATTTTGTAAATAGGTTTGATGCCCATCTTAAACTCAACGTTTAATTATGTAGTTTTCCTTCATCCATATAGGTGAAAATTAAAAAAAATCTCCAATGACTTTTCACATAGATCTTTGACAATAAATATGTAAATAAATTCAAAGCTCATGCGATGACAAAAAGTTCCATACGACAGAAGATTTTTTATGTATTTAACGCGCAAAAAGTAAATAATATAAAATTGAATTTAAAATTATAGATGCAATTTAAATTCAGAATATAATAAACTTGGGAGTATTGAAATTTATAGATTGATTATAATCTTTAATCTCAAAAAGGGTATATTATTTTCGGTATGCTGAAAACTAATTTTTCTTGTTTTTCTGTATAGTACATACACATATAGATTTGTTTATTTTCTTTTTTGTATCTGTCAAAATGCCTCCACTATATATATATATATATATATATATATATGTATATATATATATAGATATTTGTATGTGTTTTTCCTTTGCCACTGATTCCGGGTGATGACAAGGCAATGGTTACGTTTTTAAACTGCTATCTGCGGTCAACAGGAAAGTAATCGAGTTAATTGACTTTTGGTAAGAGAACTAAGTTAACAAGAATAAATCCCATTAGTAGATACAACTACATACATACGAGTTGCAGGAAATTGTATCTATATACAGTGTATATATTGCACTTCTAACTAAAAATATGTTGCCCAAGTCAAGTCAGGAAATGCTTTTAGTCAGTTTCCAAACATTATTTAAATAACGTTTACTGGTGCCACTGTTGGCTGAAAGATTAAAATTGCGGGATTTAGGTGGACAAATTTGGGGCTATTAGGAATTTCATCCATAGCAACATAATAAACTCAGAAAACAGATCGTTCTGCAATTCACAAATTTTACGTTCTTTTTGGAGGCAAGGGAAACTCTCCTCATTATTCAGAAATATATTATGAAAACCGGAGTTTTTCATTTCTTAATTTCAGTGTACATTTTTCTAAAATGTAGACAAAATTGCATAGCTTTCAGTTTATTTTCAACATCTCCTTATATCTATTTCAGTATGAATTAATACCTTGACATGGATCATGGATATATATATATATATAAATATATATATATATATATATATACATTTGCAAATTAATTGCTTGCTCAATTTGCAAAGTGAATGCAGAACAATTGAAATTTAATTGTTTTGTATTCATGCGGCTTCAATTGAAATAATTTGTTGTTTGAATAATGCTTGAGACAAGAATACAAAAATGATTTAAATGCGCAATTTTTAACGCTGGGGCTTAATAATATGTTTTCTTCTTATGCCAAAATTGATTAAAATATATATGTGATCTTAAATTAAGCACGTAATTTTCCTGAATTATTGGACTCCAAAGATCGGGGATATATCATAAATGTACAATTGTGGTATATAATGTTTGGCGTACCCAAGACAGCAGTTTTTCTTCATATATTCCTTTCGAGTGGTCTTTTTATTTGATCACGAATAGTTTAACGAATGGAAGAATTCATTTTAAATCCCTTAAAGTATAAACACAGTGCCGACAAAAAATATTATCAACTCAGATCTGTCTCTACAAAAAAAAGAGACTCATGTCTTCGTTATCGGAGCATTTCTTTAATGTAATAAAAGATCATAGGTTCCTCTCTGAGAAATACATTTCCACTCCCAAATCCCAAAGGATTTGAGAGTGCAAAAACTGGCCTTAAAAAAGTAGAATGTTCGTATTTCTTAAAAGATTCGGCCAAATTTTCACTAGTTAAATACAAATCGAAAAAAAAACATTCTTCCAATTAATTCATAGACAGAATAGACAAGTTGGCAATAGATATGGAGAAATCAAATTTTTTCTTTTTTGACTACTTAACTCAAAAACTTTAGAAAATATGTAGAGAAAATACTGATTTGTCTGATTTGTAGGAATGAGGCATATAAGTCTAGCACGGAGCTTAAAAAATGAATAGAAATTCCGAAATTGTAGAAAAATGTCGGGCTTACTTAAGAAAACATAAATCTAGACCAATAGCCCAAGAAAAGCCAAAATTTTCAGCTCAAGCCAAATGCAGCACTTTTATTTATTTTAATTTAATTTCAATCTCGCAACTAAATTTTTCACAAAATGTAGTTCAAAATTTGTGTGATGGAAAAGGCGCTCGACCTTCTGTAAGATGACTTTCGATTGCAATGTACAACTCCCAACTCACTTGCACAACTAATAAGCATGGAGTTTCAAGCACAATATATAATATAATAATATAGCTTGGATAGGAAACTTTGCTGTAGTTGTTCCTATACAGTGGATTGGAACAGTTATGGATCATCACCCTGCATGTTGTGAATTTGGAAAATGTTATTTTGCCATGCGCGTGTGATGAAATTCCCTTATGTATAATTAAATATGAACACATATAACATATATCATTATTCATTCAATTTTCTATTTTGTTTCGTTATTTCATAATTATTTTTGTTACCGCCTAATTCGCTTAGTGAGTGTCATTTTTTTTACATATTGTTTTGAAAAGGCAACAAATCTAAATCAACTATTTTTCCGTCATCTTTGCGGTTCTATTTGATCATTTTCATACTCAAGATCGGACTAAATTGGCTTTATTGTGGTGCCATTTTTTCTACCCCAGCTACATATTCCTAATCAGCATAGTCGATATGGCTTTACAGCTTGAATCTGAATCGAACCTAGAATTGTCTAGCTGAAGCTATTGAAACCAAAGGCCAAAAGATAAGTTAGAGTATGAACAACTTTTTTGGGTTTCTAATTCTTCTTTAAAATCGTGACTTTTATTGCTTTCTGAAATAGTTTTAGATGATAATCGTTTAAAAATCTTAAAAACTTTCAGTGAAACAGATCGGATACATTCTTTTTTCAATCAACCAATATTGCACTCTAGCTATAATTAGTTTTTAAATTCAATGCAAGCTATTGTAAAAATGATTTATTGAAAAATAGTGTTTGGAAATGTAATATGAGTTATGTATGTGATTGATTCGTAGTTCATTGAATTCAGCAAATACGATAAAGCATTTTGCGTTGCATTCTGTGCTGAAGCTCGCCACGTCGAATCATCGTATTGACGACTTTCATCACAGCTCTCTCCTCATATTTTTGGCGCAAGAAATCCTAGATTTTGTGAATATGGTATATATAATTAATAATACATATTTATATATATAAATATCAAATAATAGTTACCTGCAAAATATTTTGCTCGGAAACTTGAGAGCCAATAGCAAAACGTCGCTTCAGTTGTTTCTCGATACGATTTAAAGTTTCCTGATCCTCCTCGGTGGTGAAACCCTCGGCACCAGCCAGACTGCCCGTTGTGGCCGCATCCAGGGTAGATACTTGAAAGAGGCGCAGAGCTTCATTCACATGTTCATCGGTGACAAACGGCAGTAAATGCATTTTTGCTAATGATTCCGAAATACGAATCACAGCCTCCAATTGACGCACCGTAATTGGAATGCAATGTCGCTTATCCGCCGACTTCTCCTGTTGCCCGGCACCCGAACGCATCAGAACATAGCGACTCTTTAGTTTTTCCCCAGCAGCCTCACTGAGTCTCGGACCGCAATGGGTGCGACAATAGTGGATGTACTTCTTGAACATGGCCAAGGAGATTTCACCTTCGGCTGGCTCCGATGGCGCCGACTTGTTTGAGCTGAGATGAACGTTTATAATGTGCTTGGCCATGGTGATGTCTCGGGCCTCATCATGCACATCCTTCACAATGAAGATCATGTCGAATCGGGACAGAATCGTTGGCATAAAATCAATGTTCTCCTCGCCCTTCGTATCATCCCATCGACCAAAGATCGAGTTGGCAGCTGCCAGCACCGAACAACGTGAGTTCAAAGTGGTTGTTATGCCAGCCTTGGCAATCGATATGGTCTGCTGCTCCATTGCCTCATGAATGGCAACGCGATCATCTTCGCGCATCTTATCGAACTCATCAATGCAAACGACGCCACCATCAGCCAGAACCATGGCGCCACCTTCCATAACGAAATTACGCTGTGGGAAAAATAGAGGCATCATTAGTAAATATATATATATATATATATATATATATATATATATATATATATATATATATATATATATATATATATATATATATATATATATATATATATATATATATATATATATATATATATATATATATATATATATATATAAATATATAGATAAATATAGTAGATATAGATATAGTATTGGATACTCCACCAATGAGTCCAGATATTCATTTTTATTTATTTACACAAAAAATACAAAAAGTATTTAAATTTAAATTAAAAAAAAAAGAAATATTTATAAAATTTCAGGGGGTATTTAATTGGAAAATTAGCTCAACATTTGTTGCATCGATTTGGGAAACTCAGACAAATCCCCATCACACAAACAAAATTAGTATGAATTAGTTAAGATACCCAATGACAAATACATGGGAAATTGATAACATGATAGTTTATTGTATTCATTACAGAATACTCGAAAAGTTTAATGCAAGGAATAATTATAAGTACAGCGATTAAAAGAAAGTTGGAAGATGTCAGGGGGAGATTTATAGGGTACAGAGAAATTAATTTGACTGATCAACGCAGCGATATCAATTTCACTATTTAGTTATTTGACAACATTAGATTAGTTGGCTCATCAGCCCAAGTCTATAAGTTTGTTTTGGTGAATCGGATATTGAACAGAACAATATCTATCCAACCGAAAATCAAATGTTTTCCCCAATCTGGCTGTTGTGATATATCAACGGGTATATCCGTAATTTTGTATTTTATTTATGCAGAAATGCACGGACAAATTTGAAAAAATATTTTTGACAAGATCATTGAAGAAAGGTAAGAAAATAAAAACGCACCTTTCTAAGGGGATCGGCTCAAAAGGGAATAGCAAAATCATAAAACGACTGTCAACAATTTTTCTTGACTGTCTAAAAATTTGATAATATTGGTTTTCAAAATTTCAACTATCGATCATTTTTTAAAAGTAGTTTTAAGAGAATTATAGAAATATAAGACAAAAATAAAGTACATTTTTTCCAAAAAAAAGAAAGATGAATTTTTCCTTTAAAACTGCTTAAGTTAGTGGATCTTGATAATTTTGAGCTTTGCTTAACTAGTTGTAAAAGCTCCACTAATTTGTAGAAAAATAAGACAAAAAATATAAGACGGTAATCAGGTACATATTTTTGCAAGAAAAGTGAAAAAAAAAAATTTGTTGGTTTGTTTCTTTAAATTTCGAAACTATTTAAGTTAATGAATCTTGGTATTTTTTAACTAGTTGCAAGAGCAGCACAGAATTGTATAAAAATCAGAACAAGGAAAATAAATGACAGTAATAAAGTATTTTTTTATTACAAAAAAAAATGAAAATATATGAATTTTTCTTTTGTTAAGACACTTTCTTGACGTAGTGTAATTTTAGTTTTCAAATTAGTTTAAGTTATTTTGTTAATGTTATTTTTTTAACTAGTTGTGAGAGCTCCACAGATTTCAATAAAAAAAAGAGAAAGACAATAACAAAGTTCATTTTTTGCAAGAAAAATGGAAATTATGAATTTTTTTCTGTGACAAAAAACTTTTATGACATACGTAATTTTGGTTTCCAAATTTCAATACGGTTTAAATTAATGAATCATAAGAATTTTATTTTAAAATTGTTTTAAGTAGTCCACAGAATTGTAGAAACACAAGGAAACAAAAATAATAAAGTAATTTTTTTTTTTTTGGAAAATGGGTAAAAAATTCATTTTTTCATTTGTGAAAACACATTCTTGGCATGTGTATGCAGATTTGGATAAAAATTAATTGTATTTAGATATAAATTGATACTATTTCTGAAAAGAGCTCCACAGAATTCTAGAATAATGAGAAGACAAATATAGGACAATAATAAAGTGCAAAATAAATGCATAAAATATACATTTTTGCCATTGTGAAAACACTTTCTTGACAGTTCAAGGTTTAGTTAATTTTGGTTTTAAAGATTTCAAATCTTGATCATTTTCTTTGTAACTAGTTCGAAGAGCTTCACAGAATTGTAGAATTATACAAAAGATATAGAACTATAATTCAATTTGTTAGCAAAAGAAATAATAAAAGTGAAATTTATTTCTTGGTAAAAATACTTTCTTGATTTTTTCCGCTGTTTGCAATTTAAAAATAATAAATAAAAATATTAATTTGCAAGCAATTTAATTGTGGTTAGATATCAATTGATACAATCTCTGAAAAGGAACTCACCGTGTGTGGATCCTTCATAACAGAGGCTGTGAGACCCGCTGCACTCGAGCCCTTGCCGGAGGTGTAGACGCCAATTGGAGCAACCTTCTCGACAAACTTGAGCAGCTGCGACTTGGCCGTACCCGGATCTCCCAGCAGGAGGACATTAATGTCGCCACGACGACAGAGACCGTCCGGTAGACGCTTGCGTGAGCCACCAAAGAGCATGCAGGTGATTGCCTTCTTTATGTCGTTCGAGCCAAAGATGCTGGGTGCCAGGGACTTGGAGAGGCGATCATAGATATCCGCCGAGGCGGCGTACCGCCTAAAGTTCTCCTCCTCCTCGATGGAGATGTTATTATAGCGCGACACAGCACCCGCTCCCTCCGCATCCACAATTATGCCCACAACACGCATATATGGAGCCCGCACTCCGAGCACAGCCTTTTCGCGACCGTCTTGCCTTGTCGGCCTGCCCACTTTCCGGATGGAATAGATGCCGTGGATGAGGACACGATTGCCGGGCACAACACGTTCGCAGAGCGAACGATCGCAGAACAACTGCAGATGTCTTGGAATTTCGCCTTGGGGCACAAAGTCCGGTAACTCCTGCAGCTTGAGCGTTTGGAAATCGACGCATTTGCATTTGTCTGGCATAATGAAGAACGGATCCAGCGGACACTTGGGTCTACCAGCCTGCTCGGTGTTACATTTACGCGGCAGGGCATAGCCCTCCAATCCCGGATTCACCTTCAGATTGGGTATAACAGTGCTGCAAGAGCGGCACATGATCGATATGCGAGTCGCTTTCGCCTGAATGCCCGAAGCAGCCACAATAATACCGGCAATTTTTACCAGCCGCGAAACGCTGTCCGATTTCAGTTGACGGATATTTGTCGGATTTGCGCCGGACATCAGTAGTATTTGGATGTCGTGCATATGTTCCTCGTGCTCTGGCCGCGGTGCCGTTATCTCATCAGCCACCTCGCGGGCAGCCTCCTCGAAGATCTGCAAATGCTCCGTCGGCTGTTTGTTTAAATTATCCGCAAGCGTTTCATCAAATCCAACCACGTCTTCCATTTCAATCTCCAGAAAGTAGCGTCCATTGAGATAGTTTCGCTTGAGATTATCACTGCAATGACAACCCCCATAAATATCCTATATCACATCCTCTTCCATATCACAGTACTCACCGATATTTATAGTAGAAATTGTCTTCGTTGAAAGTGCGAATAAATTCTTTGTACTTTTTCTTTACGGCCTGCAAATTAATTTGGGCTCCATTCGACTGTTGATCGTTGCCAAAGTTGTCGGAGAAAAATACGCCCGCATCATCAAAGCCGTCCATTTTAATTGATATGCTATCGTCAGAGTGGCTTCTTTAAAATCACACTTTTTTAATTTACTATTTTTAATAACAACGCCTCAATCACGATGCCCAATAAAATTTTGCCGCCAAAATTGTAAGAGGCATTGTTGCAATCGATTTGTCTAAACCGATGAATCGAAAATAAAATAATAAAAACATAACTCGATAGTCTCGCACAACATGGTTTTTCGATAACAATGACCACATAACAGCGGCATTCCTGCTATCGATCTCCACTGTCGTTAACCGTTTACGAGCAAATATTTGTTTAACTCTAAATCGCTTCCAATTTTAAATTGTAGGGTGCAGAAGAAATTATAAGAATGTATATGTAATTACTTGACATAACAATGGTTATATACCTATTTATCTAAATGGATACTTTGTTTTTCTAGTTTTGACGATTTTATAAAAAAAATGTAAACGTTTCATGAATCATTTTAGATCTTGAACACAAAAATAACAATTTTTGCATGTTATTTACGCATTTTAATTATTTTATATGCCTTTTCTAATTATGTTTCGAGCTTGGATTTCTCTTCAAAAACATGTTTTAATGAAAAACATTTGTTGAAATACTTTTTCAGCACTTGTAAATTCAAAATATTTCCAAGTTTTTTGCGGCAGTTTAATATTTAGTAAGATATATTAGTAAAGATGGTGATCGCTTCACAAATAAAAGCTGCTCTTGTTTTTAATTCAAATTATTTTTTGAAAATTCTAACAGGAGTTAATATTGTAAAAGTATTATTTGAATTGTTAATTTAGTAAAAAATGACATTTCTATCGATATAAATGTGTCACAATAAATATCGTGAATATTATTTATCGATATTGTTGCAGCATCCCTGGCCACTGATTGGGAGCACTTTTTCGCGTGTGTTTGGAGGGAAGCAGTTCGGTCTCTTTTCGCATTGCCAAATCTATTTGATTTCTCACAACTCACGCCAAATAAAATTGTGTAAATCATGGTAAGCAAAAATATTCTTTAAATTGGGAATTGCTAACTAATGCGTATATGTGCAGTCTTCAACAGATATAGCCATGGAAGCGAGTGTCGAGCCTGCAATCGGCCTCATCCCAATCGGAATTGCGGCGAACTCGAATAATGTTTTAAAGAAACTTGCCAGCGCATCTGCTCCAGCTGGTCCTCCTCCGGCTGCTTCAGCTGCTGTTGCTCCTCGTGATGGTAGCGGCAATGCGGACGAGATGACCTCAAGAGATTATTACTTTGATTCGTATGCCCATTTTGGGATCCACGAGGAGATGCTCAAGGATGAGGTGCGCACGGTGACCTATCGCAATGCGATGTACCACAACAAGCATCTCTTCCAGGGCAAGGTAAGCCTCGTCTGGTCATATTATACATTGATATGAGCCCTGATTCCTTTGTGTTTAAATCAAATGCAATATTCAACTTGTTTTATTGCTGCATCATTTTTAAAAATCGATTTAAATTGGCATTTTGAATCCTTTGCAGACCGTTTTGGATGTTGGCTGCGGCACGGGCATCTTGTCCATGTTCGCCGCCAAGGCTGGGGCGGCCCAAGTGATTGCCGTCGACTGCTCGAATATTATTGAGTTCGCTCGCCAAGTGATAATCGACAATAATTTGCAGGAAATTATCACCGTAGTCAAGGGGAAAATTGAGGAAATTGAGCTGCCTGGTGGAATTGAGAAAGTCGACATTATTATCTCCGAGTGGATGGGGTATATAATCTATGGATTAAATATATTTGTTTAATAACAACATGTAATCCTCTCCAGCTACTGTCTGTTCTACGAGTCCATGCTGGATACGGTTTTGTATGCACGAGACAAATGGCTGAAGCCCAATGGAATGATGTTCCCGGATCGGGGCACACTCTACATCACAGCGATCGAGGATCGCCAGTATAAGGACGAGAAGATCAACTGGTGGGACGATGTCTACGGCTTCGACATGAGCTGCATACGCAAGGTGGCCGTCACGGAGCCCCTCGTCGATGTTGTCGATCCCAAACAAGTCGTGTCCACGGCTTGCATGGTGAAGGAAGTCGATTTGTACACGGTGCAAAAGGCGGATTTGAATTTCTCCTCGAAATTCAATTTGACAATTAAGCGGAATGATTTTGTGCAGGCGTTGGTCACCTATTTCAACATTGAGTTCACCAAGTGCCACAAGCGTCTGGGATTCAGCACATCGCCGGACTCGACGTACACGCATTGGAAGCAGACAGTATTCTACCTGGACGACCACATGACGGCGAAGAAGAATGAGGAGATCAACGGCACCTTTCAAATGAAGCCAAATGAGCGAAACAATCGCGACTTGGACTTTGTCATCGACATCCATTTCAAGGGGGATCTGTCCGAGATTCAGGAATCAAATACATACCGCATGCGCTAGCTATTTAAGCTAATCCTTTAGCCTTCTTAAATGATGACTAGATTTAAATGATTAAGATTATATTCAAATCCAGTGTGCAACAGCGAGAACGAAAAACAAACAAACAAAGAAAATGATGATGTGTGTTGCGTCTTCTGCTAAGTTTAAAGTGTGTACCTTTTTAAGTAAGCATCATATTTTTACAAGTGTGCGCCTGTTTAACAAATTATGTTTCATGACTACTTCTAAGTAAATTGTACAGTTGCACATTAAGTCGAACAATGAACACATATTAAAGTGACTTGACTGTGCCCACAAAGCACATCATTTTACTCGAATTTACAAAGATTTCTTTATTTAAATCTGTTTGCATATATTTTTTAGGTGATTTTTTGGTTTAAAAATTAATTTCCAATTTACAGAACATTGCCCGGGAACCTTTTCCTCATATAAATGCATTTTACATACACATATTTATAAATAGTAATAAATTTCAGACAATTGTTTTTAAATTAATTTTGGAAAACTCCGTTTCTTGGTGTTAAAATAAATTTTCATAATTTACTGAACATTGAATCAGACTGAAGATTTGCATTTAAATGCACTTTATATTATATATATATTATTCAAATGTAGAACTTTTTTCAATAATTTTAGAAGGCTCCGCTGATAAAAATTAAATACTTTAGCATTTCGGTTCAGGTTGCTGTGTCCTTGCTGTGGAATTGCCAATATTCTACACTTAAATGCATATTTCAATAAATTTATAACTTTTCAACATTCCATTCAAAAATAAAAAAACAAAAAAAAAAACTAATTCGCAATTTCGTTCGCAATAACAATTTAAATAAAGAAAAACAAAAGTTAAAAAATAGTTTTTGCTTAGAACAGGAACCAGTTTGTCAAGTCGGAAACGGAAATTTACCAATTGCAGTGCAGAACCTAAATTAAACCCTTTATTTTAAGAATCAGCAACCGGAACCAGTATTTTTAATTCTGAAAAGAAGGTAGCAGAACCAAAAATTCGTAGATCATCCCACAGAGCGAACTCTAGCGAAACGCATTGGAGTTTTCAACTGGCAGCTGTCACAACTCTGCAGCTGTCACAACTCTGCAGCTGTCACAACTCTGCAGCTGTCACAACTGTTAATTGATAAAAAAAAATGGTTGCCCAAAAATAAATTAAAAATGAATTTAAGGAAGCAGCGGTGCATTCGGCGAAAATTATAAAAAGAGCGACATTAAAAATAAATTGTGATGAAGCTGCATAAGATTTTACCGCGCCGAAAATGGGGCATTATTTCTGCATCGCTAGAAGATGCTCTTTTTTATTTTTAATTTTGCAATATTTTAGGGTAACAAATTAAATTTTAGATTCCAATAATCATATGTGAAATAACTCATGGGTTTTATTTAACAAATTAAATGAAATTAAATAATGGTTGGTTTTAAGTTATTATATCGAGTACAAATTCTCCACAACACTCCAACTTTCAATTTTACAAAGATGCAACGTAATTTCGATGAAAACTTATGACGTAATATTTATGATATATTACAATTTCATATTCGAAATATGAGCGGGTTGATGCTTGATGTCGCTCAGTGTTAGTCCAGCCCTATACGACTGAATGTATTCGATATTAAAATTCATATCGACAGTTCCGCTAATGAGCTATCGATAAGATCAGCTGGTCGCATTTCATAACCTGAGATTCGAGTAACCCGAATTAGTTGAATTAAATTGACAAAAAATGCGGCTAACTAACAAGTTGTATGCACAGCACATTGGATGGCATTTCAAGAAGCACTGGCAGGTGCAAGGCAGGCGAGTCCCCAAGGACACCGGAGCAGCTGCTGAGCTCATAAAACTTGGCATTCAAGTAAAATCCCCCGAGGACGTGCTGAGTCCCCCAAAGAGCTCAAGTTGTAAGTGGAATCGAGAAAATGGTAAATGAAAATAAATTCAATATGTTTGCACACGCAGAGTGGATATTGTGGGACCAGTGGTAAAGCCGATTGCTGAGGACCAAACTCATCCAAACTGGCATACGAATGCCTGTCATGTTTTGACGGATAACAACGTTCTCCTTGGAGGATTGCCTCAAGCTCAGGTTTTGACCAACACAATTGAGATTAACAGCTTTCCACCACAAATCGAGGACGCTATTTTAAATGGGCAGTTGCCGAAAGCCGCCGATCGATCTGTTCAGAATGCCATCTTTTCATCCCATCTGCTGGATGCCCAACAAGTGAAACTGCCAAAGATCAAACTGATCGATCGACCAGCTTTTAATTTACCCCGTCTTTACGGCATCTCCCATGAAAGACGCAAGTAAGTTTTTTAATTCGTGACTAGTATTTTAATATCACATTTTAGACAGCTCCGACGCCATAAAGTATTTATGTTCTTGATCTGCATTGTTCCTTTAATATAACGCTTTCGTTGGCGTTAAATCCTCACTAGTTTGGTTCGAGCAAGTCATAATTGGTTATCAAATATCAAAGATTCCAAAAGATACCTATATATGTAGATATTATTTTATAGTCCCTTTTTTGCTTTTTTTTCTCTGCAAACTGATTCTAAACAAATGTTCAAAAATTAACTTTTTTAAAATTTAAGCTAAGGTCTAAAGATAGTTAAATTGTATTTAATTATGCGGAAAATATGATCCAGATATTTTTTGTCTGGAGTCCAGCTACGAATTCGCTCTATAATATTTGTGAAGTTCTTACGTGATATGCTATATTATTATAGTCTCTGGTAGTACGCTTACATACACACTTTGCGTGAATTATCTATTTTCCGTAGAAGCTTTTCGTCTTTTTTCTTTTCGTCTAGAGAAAGCCTGTACAATAACTTTATAACAGGTGTACAAAACTTAAAGAAATCCACTAATTCTTAACCCATTTATTTAAAACATTTTAGAAAACAGGCCATGTACGCCTGGCTTTCTTATAACTATATGACTATTCTATTTAACTAGTTTCGTCTGGAGTTTTAGAGATTATATATTTTATATTTTTTCTTCCTTAATCTTATATTTATTTTATTTGCTGCACAAGTCACAATAACTTTTGAGATAAATCAAAGACTTCAAATTGTAAATGTTCTTAACAATTAGTTCCACAAAGTTTCCCAATACTAATTCTAAACATTTATTATTATTTTACTTTGAATTATATTATATTACTTATTAATTATATTATATATAAATAATTTAAAAGATTACTAATTTCACCACCTCAAGATTTAATATTTTTGCAAAAATTTATTTAGTAATGTAAAATAAATAATCGCACCTCCAATGTTATATTATTATATTTTATTATGTTGTGAACAATTTAGATTTTTCCATTTCCGTGTCCTGCTTCGAACTCAATACCAGCAATATATATATATCCCTCATATATATATGTATTAAACACCATATTAGTTTATCTTTATCACCCTTTTCGACAAGTTGATTAATGATCAATTAGCATTTTTATAAATATACCCTAGATATTGGGTATATGCAATAAGTTGCGTACAGGAATAATTTAAGAACCAGAACTAGGAAAATAGTGTTAAACTCAGGAAATTTAACTTTGTGATTTTGTGTATTTGAAGTGGACTCTTCACTAAAGCACTTTTGTATTAAGACAAGTGTTATGAATTTACTAAGTTAATTCAAGTCTTGTTGACTGTTTAATAATGGTATTGCTATTTTTCAGTCGCCTTTTGGTAAACAAGCTATTGTTTGAGATCGAGAAATTTTCTGGTCGTCCCGTGACTGAGCGTCGAAGGATGATCGACAATGTCACTTTTAAAACAACTATAACAAAGGACAACGACTTGCTCGCCTTTGCAGTCAGTGGAGAGACATTAATAAGCTCCTCGCGAGCTCTTGATCCCATCAAGGGTAAATACAATGGGGAATTGCCAGATCTTTATCCGATGAAGTGCACAGTTTCAATGCAAAAGCGGAATATATACACGGCAGACAACTTTTATCGTAAGTAATCTGTTCAGTTATACAGTCGTTGATAATATGTTGAAATATTTTGTTTACAATTTTAGCGATTGGACGCGAAATAAGTTGTTCTCATCCTCATACAATTTTAACTTTCTTCAACAAAAATATTGTTAATAATGTGCACGGCTCCGAAGTGACGGCAACTCAATTCCACGGACGTACCATGCTCAAGGCTTTTGTTGCGGCTGTTACCCGGGCTAAGCAGTTGTACGGCGTTTCGTTCAACGGAGATATTCAGAAACCGATTGTTGTGCAATGCGCTCAGACGGACGGACGAGTCTTTCATTTTGGCGTGTTCCAATTGAACACACTTAATCCAAACTGCAACAACACCACTAAAAACTATTGGTTCCATCGGGACAGTGTGGAATTGTTCACGGAATGTTGCTATAGAACTGGCAGACCACACCTAGACGGATTCAACACTGAACCTTTCCGTATCCTAAGTGCATTTTATCAAAATACATAATTTTGTTTAAAAATCTTACAAATAAAATTCGATTTATTGTAATTTTTGTTGGACAGTAATTTATAAGTTGTTTAGCATCCGGTCCTGGTAACTGAAAAGAGCGTAATTAAACATAAAACTAGATGATAATGGTGAATCAATATCACTGCAAATATCACTGGGCTATATTATTATTACAAAGTAAGATAGCTTTTCTGTAGAGAGGTCTAATTTTCCGACTTTCGTGCTTCAATTTGAGAAAACGGAAAACAAATTGTGCGTAAATTAGAGCAGCTAAAAAATATTTTATTTTTTGCTAATAGCGGAAAAATTTAGCGTCTGATTTCCGCAAACATTTTTAATTATGTTTTTAACAAGTTTTATCAGAATTATTACTG
Source organism: Drosophila quasianomalipes (assembly GCA_035043665.1). Taxonomy (NCBI): domain Eukaryota; kingdom Metazoa; phylum Arthropoda; class Insecta; order Diptera; family Drosophilidae; genus Drosophila; species Drosophila quasianomalipes. The sequence goes on along the minus strand of JAWNMU010000249.1, from coordinate 39,862 downwards.
CAACAATTATAATTTGATGAGTACTCTACTTATATTTGTCCGACCCATTTATAAACTCAATTTAATTTTCGTTTTTCCACTTTTCCACATATTGAAGATAAACTGAATGATGAATGCTGCCAAGATTCTGAATACGTTTTTTTAAATAAATAATTATTAAAAATTAAATTGAATTACAAAAAATATATATTTTTTTAATTTCATGTTTCACATTATCAAGGATACAAATTTAAGGAATATAATTAAGGTTATGTAGTGCAAAATCTTCGAGAAAAAATGTAATATTTTTCGGGTCTAATATTGCCTTATTTTTAGATTTATTGTGGCTCAAAAGTCATGTACAAATTCAAAGTACAACTTTTGACAATTTGTTGTCTCAGGCCACCAATTTCTTTTCATTGCATTCACGGAAATTATTTGAAAAAGCGTTGCCAGTAGCAACGCGAGTGGCGCAAATTGTTTTGCATCGATATATTGGGTTGCGATAAACGCAGTTACCAATTCACTGACGGAAGTTAAATTGCCTTGTACAAGAAAAGCATACAATGAAAATTTAAACAGTGAGCATGCAATAAGAATCAGTAATATGAGCAGCAAGGCACAGATACAAGCACAAATCAATTCAAACTCCAACAACAGCGCAACCTCGTCGGAAAATAGTGAGAACCCAAGCGTTGAAGACCATCAAACCGTTTTGGCAGCCAACAGTCGAAGTGCTGCTTCAATCAGGTGAGTTGGTCTAAATAACAGTTTTATATACATATATAGCTCGTTTCTATGAAAAAACTATCCCAGAAAAAAATAAAACACCAAACGTTCTCATGGAAACAATAATAACAATAAACAATAAAATAATAATTTCAGTTATATAAAGCCAGCTGGAAGAGTAACCAATTTTTGTCGTATCTAAGATAGCTTTTCATAGTTGTTAGACTAAGTGTGTGATTCTTAAATATTTTTGTTTTGTAACTTTATTTTACATTTCTATTTACTCATTTTTGGAATCGTATATTTGATTCAAAGGATTGGTAAAAATCACACTTACAATTTTTGACACGGAGTTCGCATAAATTGAATTGCAAAACAAAAAAATATTTATGTATTTTTTTTCACATTATTATTTAATTTTTGTTATTTTTTAATTTGGATATTATAATTTCATTGCTCGTCTATCAATTTTTTTGAAAACTAATCTAGCAAAAGCTTATCAACATCAGATTGCTAACAAAACAATCGGTCAGTTTTTTAATATACTTAAATAAATTTATAAATATAATTGCAAAAAATGTATATATTTGTATCACGTTAAATTTTAGTTTTTGTTATTTCTTAACTTAAATTATATAAAAGTTATAAAATATCGATCTAGGATAAACTCCTGAAGATGTTCAATTAATAAAGAAAACATTTGAATTTAATATATTTAGAGCAAAAAGCAGTTGGAAACGCATGAAAGAACTGGCGGCTGAAAAGGAAAAGGAAAATGAATCGAAGCGACCTCCTTGGCGAGCTGTCAGCGTTTCCACTCTTGCCAAACCGGACAAGAACGCATTGCTCCGAGCCAAGTTGCTTGATGCTTCCAGGTTTGTTCATAAATTGCAATTAATTTATTACAACATAATTAGATATATTTGATTTGTAGACGCCTGAGAGCTGGCAAGACCAATGTGGCATTGCAAACAGATTTTGAGCCCACGAAATTGTTGAAAGAAGCCTCCGTCGATGTGCAGTGCGATTTGATATTACTGAAGGATGTTGGAATTTTAACGGATGGCCAGTACTCAATTAAAAAGGATGGCTACGAGCAATGTACAATCGAAAAGATTAACTGTGCTTATTACTTTGGGATTAACTCGTCTTTCTTGCAGACGTATTAAACTATTCCATATCACAAATGACCGATGCCATCGATACGGCAGATGTCTCAACCCAAACACTCTTACCAATGGCTGTCAATGAAGCCACAAATCCGTGTCCATTTGACTTTAAGCATTATGTCCCAGATGACATAGCCGAGAGTGAGACGAAAATGGAAACTAAGATTAGGAAGTTTAACCCAACTTTGGCATCGTGGCACTTTGACGATGACGTAGTCGAAATGGAAGCCACAAAACATTTCATTCCATACACCATTGAGCCTCTTAAGCCGTGGCGCAGTTTTACCCCTATTCCATTTCAGCTCAGAGGGAATACCCTAGTCGGGAGACAGACAATTGATTGGTATGCCCTGCTTCAGTCAATTGATGACTTGGTCCGAGAATCAAATAATTTAATGGATAGACTAGAAATGATAATACAAGATAAGAGCTCCCATCGCAAAAGTGTGCTCAAAACATTGGATGAAATCAAAAAAATGGATTCACCCGATTTCGTATTTCCTTCTGAGCACTGGCTGCCGATAATCGAAAAACATGAAATGCAACTGCAATCATTGCTTGATTCCAATTAAATTTAATACACTTCATAAAAGTAGAGCCATTCACATCTTCACATTTAATTAATAAAATAATAAAGTTGCAATTCATATATACAATATTGGTATGCTATTTTCACTGCGACTAGAAGCCAATTGAAAATTATTTACATTACTTGCTACTTTAGCAAAGTTTTTAAGGGAATTTGACAATCTGGTGAGCTAGAATTGTTATAGTTTTTGAAACCTTTTGTGAACTAGGAGCAAATAGAACGTAGACTCCGATGTCTAGAAAATCTCTTGTCTGTCTTTGTTAATGTTAATTTTTTGGAATAATCCAACAAACAAACAAAGAGCTCTTCAAGTTATTTATTTAATATTGACTACCACCAGTCCTAGATTAAAAAAATTTTTTAATTAAATATAAAATCAAAATTACTCTTACTAATAGTTGCATAAAATTAAAAATGAACCATAAAATTTAAATTTAAAATGGAAAATATTTTAAATCTTCAAACTTTAATTACAAGGATTGGAAAAAAACAACCAAATCAGACCAAAAATAGTTAAATGTTAGCAGCTGAGTAAAAAGTAAAGAAAGAATAAAAAGAGATGAAATTGAATGTGTGGAGTAAGATAAGCTTAGCACAGTGAAGTACGCTCAGTAATGAAAATTTAATTAAATGAAATAAAAATGAAGTATTAGATACGTCAACATAATGTAACAAAAGTGTTGTTAATAATTTAATGGCTTAATTGAAATGGATTTTAAGAATTTAAAGCGAAAAATAACGCTGTAGTTAAAAAACCCATGGAAATTCGAAACAATTGGAAAATTATTATTTAAATTCGTTTGTCTTTTTTTTTAAATTATGTTCATCATAAAGCTTTGTAATTAATTGCATGTATTTTAGTGGCAATAATGCTGACATCTTTTCTAGAGAGTTCTATTTCATGGCTCTTGAGCTTTAACTCAAAGTACTTCGTAATTTATTCATCATTAAATTCTTAACTCCAAGATTTTCAATTCTCAGATGACTCTGCAGAGATTCTATGGCGGCAAGAGAAAAGAACTCAAACAACTATAGAGCTTTATTGCTGATATGCTTAGGGTCGTTATCCTGTTGTAAGTAAAGTATATTATATTATTATAATATATATTGTTAAAGGGCATATGAGACAGTGATCACCCCTTAGGAAACTACAAATACTAAATGGGGAATCAAGCTTATTATTCATTATACGGGCTACAGTTATCAAACTTGTAAGGAAGATTACTAGGAAACTTCTCTATAAATTATTTTTCATCCACGCCCACTCCCTCTCCCATTTCCCAACAGCACATCTCTCCCTTGATTTGGGAGCAAGGTTACTAAGTAACGCTTCCAACATATTTTTTTGGCTTTGTCCAGTCTGTTAGATACTACTTAAGATCGTGTTGAAATTGAAAAAAAAATTGAATTTTTATAGGTATTGAATTGTGATTTTATAACATTTGATATTTTCTCTTTACGAGTCAAAATGATAATTTGTGATAACTTTTTCAAAACATGAATCTAAACTTACATCCTTATGCATTTTCTTAAAGATGTATTGACTTATGATTCTGTATTAGATCCTGTTGGCTTTAACTTAGTTTGCTTATGCTTCTTGGGCAATAATTTCATAAGAACGTTAGTGGCCGATTTACTATCCAATGGACAGGAAACGTAAAGTTCTTCGCAAGGTTTGTCATTTATTTCCTTTCCATGCTCCAAGGCTTCTTTGATTGCAGTGCCGTCCAATAGATAGTCCACAAGCGAGTTTCTACAAAAAGATAATATTTTTTATTTTATTCATTTTTTTGCACTCCACAAACTTTATTAATTTTTAAAAAAATAAATTTAGAAATAAAACAATAAAATTAAATGAATTAAAAGTAATAGATTTCAAATTAATAGCAACAGTTAAATTAAAAATTTAATAAATAATATAAAATGTAAAATATACCAGAAATGACGCAATCAAAACAGAAAAATGTTGACGTTTAAAGATTAATAATAAACAAAAAAATATTAAAATATAAAAATATATTTGAAGAGAGAGATAGAGGGTGGGAGATTGCGAAAGCGAGAGAGAGAGAGGGAAAGAAAGAAGAAATTAGAAGATATCTCAGTCTGTGGAATTAGATGAATTTACCACAAGGTGAAAGACTTCCCGGATATATGTTAAAATGAAAATAATTTTAGAAAATATGCAAAGTTACAAGCCGGTCTAGTAAGAACAGAAAAGTTGAGACGATCATATAGAGAAGAGGAATTTGGATAATTTCTCGTACACTATAAAGTATGCTATAGAATATAACAGATTGAATTTAATTAAACAATTTAAGGCATATTTTACATAGTCACAGAAAAATCTTGTCGAGTCAAACAATGATCTCAATTTAGCCACAAAAATAAGAAATATAAACTCATTCGCTTTACCCGTAAGGGAAAATATGTTTGCTTTAGTTGTTCCGATAGAATTCGTCTGGTATTATAAACAATTTATTTTTAGCTAAATGTTTCAACCACTCATTTTGCAAATAAGTAAACAAATGTTGCATTTTTCAACTTACCCAGACAGCATGTGAATGAATTCATCCATCTGATCCGATACTCCGGTCTTTATGTTGGTCTCGGTGGAACGAACATAGCCGCAAACGGCGCGTTGCATGCAACTTGTTGAATCGATGTTGTTTTGGCCGAGCACATTGTCAATTTTGTTTATCATGCTGCTCAGGGACGCTAAATCATTCTCGTCCTCGCCTTAATACACAAGCAGAATTATTTTATTTATATAATAACAATAGACGGATTTCTTCTACTCACTGCGCCCATAGCCTCCGTAACCACCATGAAAGGCAGACAGTATTTTGGGAATGAGGATGATGGCCCCAATGCCAACGAGGGTGCCCAACACGACTCCACCAAGATCCAGTTTAATGGGATTATACGCAGAAAGTCCTGTGCTACTCGGGTAACCCTATTAAACAATAATGTATAATTATTATAGTTTGTTTAACATTTTTTATTAAACACACGTTTAATGAACCATATCCAGTAGTGTATCCCAGTCTCTCTAGTCTATCTTTGGTTGATGCCGTTTCCAGCTCCTTCAACTGAGTTTTGTTTTCGTTTTGATATGCTCGACTCCATTGCGAATTCTCTGTGTATGCCCTAAAAAAATAATATTATGATTTAAGATAAGCAATATGATATAGATTATTTAAATTAACTTTAATTTTCAAGTTCGCTCTACACCTACCCGCTACTTCTTCTCAATTTCTTTTAATCGCTGTACTACTAATTATTTCTTGTATCTTAACGAATTGTATCTGTTTTTATTTGACATTAAATATAAAATATAAATTTCTGATATTTTTTCTTGAGACTGGCTATAGTTTTTTTAAAATTCATCTTTTTTTTAAATACATCAATAAATCTTATCGGAATCGGGTTATTGTTGTTATTAAAAACTCACTTTAGTTTTGTTTTCAAATTTTGGAATCGCTTCACAGAAACTAAGCATATGCAATAAGCCAATTAGATGAAGGAGGACCAGGTATTTAATATCCATTTTACTGTCACGAATCCTTAATCCTCGTGTTGTGCGTATATCAACTTCGTCACTGCGCTGTAACACTAAATATCAAACTAATAATTTTGGTATTTGCTCACTCATATTTATATGCGCTGAACGAAACCGATTTTGTGTCATGCGTTACTTTAATATTCCAGCAATTTGTTCAAATTATAAATCGTCAAGCAAGTACCAACTATTATTCGCTTCATGCAGATGTGTATAAAAATCAGCCTTTTACTATGAACTCATACAAAGTAAAAAACAAAAACAAAATAGAAAATCGCTGTAGCACAACGGAAAACTATTACATCTTACACTTGCGTACTTATAAACATAAATGAATATGGGAAAATATGCCTTTATCAAATTTGCTTGTTACACGCTTCGTGCGCAAGTCACTCAATTATTTCGCAAAAGCATTGCAGAAAGCGACATTAAATTACAAGATAGTTAAGTGTGAGCTTGTGTGACTATAACCAAAACCAAAACCTCAGTCTGTGACTGTGACTATAACTGCGACTGCGACTCTGCGACTCTGCGACTGTAATACGTGGAAGTTTTTGCACCTGTAACTTGGACAATCTTCGCATGCACTCGACCAGAAATTTCTGGTATTAAGTCACTGTCTGTTACGCTAGAGGATTTGCAACTGCCATTTGCCTGCATACCTTTGTTTTTACTTGAAATATTTACAAATCAGGCCCTAACAAAATCCCCAACAGTTATCAATTCCAAAATTTAAAATGATTTTTACAATGGGCATCAGAGCATTCAAAAGTAAGACGCAATATTTCAATGCACATTATGAGAATAACTTGTATGTTGTTAAATTAAAAAGGGTGGATGTCATTTATAAATTTAAAAAAAAAATTAAATCACATTTTACGTTTCGCAGCCCACTAGTGCGCATTTTTTTTTTCAACACCATCCATCACTATATCACACTCAGCGATATTGGAAGTTTATATTTACACAAGTTATAAAAAATATATATATAAAATACATAATAATAATAATAAATATGTATATATATATATACATATATGCTAATTTAAAACAACTCAAAAAAATAGACTTTTGCTTTATTTTACTTTATTATTATCACTTGTGATATAAATTCCATGAATATTTTAAAACATATCTTGTATGTAATTCTTTTATTCATTCGAATTTTCGCACTTCACATTTTACCTAACTATTATAGGAAAAAACAATAAATTCTTGAATGAAACAATTTGTATGCTTTTAAAGCTAAAATGTGGTCTAAAAGTTATCAGCATTGAATTAAATTGTATAAACAGTGATTTGGCTTAAGCTAATTTCGAAATCATTTTTAAAATTCGAATGGTTTTTAATTAATTTACCATGAGAAATTTTGGAGCTTCCGTCACTTGTTTGTTACTTCGAATTATTGGTTTTTATACCCTGAAGAAAGAAGAAGGAAGCATCACCGACCCCATAAAGTATATATATGTATTCTTGATCGGGATCAACATTCGATAAATAAGAGCTCTCAATATATTAGGTTCTCGTATACCACGCGCAAATTAAGTTTATTTCACTTAATCGATAATCTTAAAAATCTTAAAGGCAGAGCGTTCTTAGTATATAATGTACATTGACATATTTTTGATCAACTGCCCAAAATTCATCAAGATCGGATAAGAAACACCCAAGTTATAGTCGAAAGTATATTCTCAATATGTAGATCTAATTTCTATCAGCAGCCGCATGCATTTTCTGTATGCACCAGTATGCGAGCGCATGTGTGAGAAAAGGATGGCATGATAATCGACGCGAGCGTCTATACAATTGAGTGTTCGTTAATATGTATGCTCGTCGGACTACAGCACTGTGACTGTTGTGTACCTAACAAGGGATGTATATCCAAAAAGAGTAGTAGCGCTACGTGGAGGTTCATAGCAGGCAGCTGGCGTAAGCAAGGATCAATTAGCGTTGCCAGACGAGTGAATTATGGCAGACTTACTCAGCAGGCGCAGTCGTTGGTAATTATTAAGCAAACCAGCAGTTAATAAAAATAGAATAGATACTACATTTTAAAAATAAAAGTAGATACAAAAGTACATTGAAGGTAAAAAAAATTAGCACAGTGGTATGTGCAACTCAAATTGTGAGCAAACAGAATATTCATATTTCAATTACTAACTTAATGTGAATTTCGGAGAACCAACATTTTATTCGCATAAGCTGCACTAAGAGGACATAGGCCAACGTTTAACTGAATTGAAATATTGCGTTATTTCACTTTTATTTGTATTCTTGTACCACAGTAAACGTCAACCACAAAGCAGATCTATCTTTGGATGTGTGTGTATGTGTGGCCGTCGAGAATTAATGAATTTAGCATGTCGAGACAATGATACCCTGTTTTAGATACATATGCAACATACATTCTGTAGTCTTTGGTCACAAAATTGGCTAACATTAAACCACATTTTGCAAGAGTAGCATCGCAGAGCCAAAAACTAAAAAATGCAATGGTAGAGAGTTATTAATATCTGCACACAAATTAAAGGCAATGCACGAAACGCTTTTCTACGAATGAAAAAAAAAAAAACAAACTATTAGTCTTGCATTTTTTTTCAAATGTTGATTTTGCTTTAGTATTTCCTCTTGCTCTTGGAATGATTTTCAATATTTCTATTATTATTTTCTTTTAATTTGAAGGGAAGAGTGCCAAAAGTAGCCAAAAACGAATAGCATCACTTGCTGCATCGAAATCGGTATGTTTCGCAAGGTTGCGCTTTTAAAATATATGTTTTTTTTTTTTAGAGATTTTGATTATCTTATTATTGTTAGTTTCATTTATTATTTCGATCATTAAATTTAAATTAAATCCCAAATGATCAATACAAAGAGTCGTGAAATTACTGCAGTTCAGTGAGAGCAAAGTTGCTATGTTCGGTGGAAATAACACCAAGAATAATGTAATTTGGTTTAAAATACATTATAAAAGTCATTAGAGGAGGGTCAAGCAGAACGGGAAGGGCTTGTATGTGCTAGCTTCAATCAAAACCATAAGAAACCAATTGGCTTAAGTTAATATTTTGCATTATTTGGTGATACGCTTCTCAATATATGAGATACCACTAATATGGGCCTTTCAACAACACAATAACCCTAAGCACAACACCAAGATCGCAAAACAATGGTTTCGAAGTGGCCTGCGCAGACACAGTGCATATTTGAAAAGAGTTGCAATTATTTTTTTTAGTTAATTTTCTTAATTTTTCATCAATTTTTTTAAATACGTTTAAAACAGTTAATAATCTAAAAGTTTTTTCTTTCTCCATTTTTTATTAAGAGTCCTCCACTTCTAAGCCCGTATTCATAAATTCCTTAAACTTAAAAGTGTAATAAATACCTTTGAAAACATTTATTCCAAGGGTTGTACTATTTTTTTTGAGTATAGACATTTAAGAATCCGCTTACAAATACGATTTTATTAAATTTTAGAGAATCCATTTGGGACTAATATAAAGTAAGTATTCAGTGGATTCTTAAATGACTTCTGTGTTTATTGTCGTAATAAGATTAGGATATACTGATGCCGTTATAATATTTGAATATACTTAATTTTAAGGTTAAAGCAAATGGCATTTACTTCTATTTTAATATCACATTATATTTTTGTATGCTTATGCATTTAATGTCAAACTTCACTTGTAAAGCGAAATATCAAAATTCTAACCAATTTGAAAACAAAAAAACAAAATTCTAACTTAAAATGAATATTTAAGAAAATGGGTTTTGACTTAGAGCATATTCCTTTTAATTCGCCATCTAGGTATGTATAGTTTTTTGTAGAGGTTTTCAGTTCTAAAATTGTATATTCTATTTAGTTCATCTAGTAGTAACACAATTTTTTGCAACAAAAACTACAACAAAGGTGGTCAGTGTGGTAATCGTTTTTTGACTGATTTTACTTATTCAATTTTGAAGAGAGTTTGCCATAAAATAATCAAAAGCTACAACCGAAAGCAATGCCTTGAGAAGTATACGATATTCGACGGTGGCAATAGCATTTACCCTCGATGGTTTGATAAGCAAATTGGTAAGGTTCTGATAACATATTTGAAGCTTTTAATATAATTTGATTATATTTTGAGATGGTGATACCGATTACAATAAAGATGCTGTCCTAGCGATCCAAAAATATACGAAGGTTAATCAAAAAGAAAAGTCAAAGGCTGAAAACTTATCAAATCATAGGGATGTAGATAAAGGGACAGTGAAAAGGAAGAAAGGAATCCATGGTGACGGGGATGATATGGAAAATGTGAAAAAATCGAAAGGGCAAGGCAACAAAACGAAGGGCGAAGATAAAGTAAAGGAATCTTCACCAACATCAGAAAAAGGAAAAGGACGCAATGAGAAAAAAGAAGTAGGCAAAAAGGATAGGGTTGATACGGAAATTGAGAAAAAATCGAGTAAGCGAGGCAGCAGAAGGAAGAAAGGAATCGATGGTGACGGGGATGATATAGAAAATGTGAAAAAATCGAAAGGGCAAGGCAACAAAACGAAGGGCGAAGATAAAGTAATAGAATCTTCATCAAAATCAGAAAAAGGAAAAGTACTTGATAAGAAAAATCCAGTAGGCAAAAAGGATGGCGATGGTGCGGGAACCGAGAAGAAATCGAAAGGGCGTAACAGCAAAACGAAGGGAGAAGATAAAGTAAAAGAATCTTCTGCAACATCAGGAAAAGGACGCGATGAGAAATCCGATAAAAAATTGAGTAAGCTAGACGGTAAAAAGAAAGGAGAAGAGAAAGTAAAAGAAACTTCACCAAAATCAGAAAAAGAAAAAGGAAAAGGCCGCGATGAGAAAAATGCAGTAGGCAAAAAGGATGTCGATGATGCGAAAACCGATATAAAATCGAGTAAGCGAGATGGTAAAACGAAAGGAGAAGAGAAGGTAAAAGAATCTGCAGCAACAAAAGAAAAAGGAAAAGGGCAGATCAAAAAGGATGGAGGTCAAGAAGATAAGAAAGGTACTGTTCCGAAAAATCGAAGGTCATCCGAAAAGGTTAAGGTAAAAAGATAAAGATGAAAAAAATGGAAAAGAAAGAGGGGGCAGTGCTAAAGCCAAAAAAGGAAAGCCGCTTGCGATTAATGGAACTAATGGAAGAAAGTCTCATGGAAAAAATATCAGTGGAAGAAGATCACATATGACCAACGATAAACAGAAAGATGGAAAACACAGGGGCTCAAAAGTTAGGGAAGCCAGAAAGGAAAATGCAGCACAAAGGCGTCAAAAAATAATCGTTCAATAATTGTCAATTCGAGCAGATCTAAGGTGCCGAAGGATATTAGGGGAGCAGTATCCAATATGAAGCGATCGAGCATAAGCAGTTTGAATTCACGGAGGAGACCGTATCGTGGTGCTGAAGTTCGCTTCTGTGACATCCTTCGTATTAAGATGGAGTATCGCGATCTTTCACGACAGTAAGTAACACAAAATAATGAATTCAGTTTGAACTTTAAATTCATTCATTCATTTTAGAATGGCATGCTGTAATGTTTGCAGGCCCTGTATGCCTCTTCCTTGTATGCCGTGTGCACTTCGGGTTTGTTGTGCCAATTGCAAGTCCTGAACGTTGCTTTTGTAATTGTCTTTTCGGCACTTGCTCAATGGGAAGGTATTATTCGTCTTTAATTCCTGTCTCTTGTCATTATCACGTTAACACCTTTTAGTTTATTATGAAAATACATTACAAAATTTATTAAATTTATTTTGCACATATATATACAGTGTTTCACAGCTTATTTCAGACAGTGTCTGGCAATAATTTTAAAGTGCTATAAAGTTTAAACAAAGAAACAAACGTAAAATGTTTAAATGCCAATTTGTTTCACGCTATATTACGTTTGAAGTATAAACTTTAGTTTTTGTTAAAATATTAATTACTTAATTAAAATTAGTCATAAACTGAAAACTTATCCAAAATACATGTCACAGCTTATTTTAGACAGTCTAAAAACATAACATATTTGGCGTATAAAAACTTAAATAAGGATGTTAATACTTAGTATGATATCCTTGAGCCTTAACAACTTCCCTTAACCTATTGTTCATGGAAGATACCAGCTTCCGGGTAGTTTCTGGACTGATTTTGCTCCACTCATCCAGCAGAGCATTTTTGAGATCGGATCTGTGATTCCGGATGTTATTTTCCAGCAGAGTCCACAAATTTTCAAGAACTACTACTAGTACTAACTCGGACTTATGCTTGGGGTCGTTTGTCCTGGTAGAACCGGAAAATACGTCGGATTCCTTAGCTTCTCGGCACTTTTCCTGTAATATATTGAGGTCCACACATTCCTGTCCATTGTTGTTTCAATATACACCAAATTTCCGACGCCCGGCTGCCGAGATAGATGCCCATACCATGTCACTTCCTCCGCTGTGCTTGACTGTTGCCTTTAGGTTTTTGGGATTCAGCTCAGTTTTGGACCGACGCCACCCATAATTCCGGGCCGATCCGAGCCAAAAATGTTGAATTTGGACTCATCTGCAGATATGACTGTGTTCCAGAACTCCACATCCTTGTCCAAGTGGCTACGGCGAACCTCATCCTAATCCCTTAATTTTTTGCGTTTAAAAAGGGCTTCTTCCGTGGTACTCGAGCATTAAAGTCATGGTTGCGCAGAACCCGGCGCACAGTTTCCACACTGCACTTTTTCCCTATTTCATCCTGCATCCTGTTGAGTCAGTTTTGGAGCCGATAGCTTGGGATTTTCCCTTATTTTCCTGATGATCCTCCGCTCATCCTGTTCGGTGAAAATCTTGTTTGGTGCCATCTGCCCTTGTCCTTGTATCCGATTTTCGTCGTCGAAGCGCCGCATGATGTTGTATACAGTTAACTTGCTTAAATTGACCATTTCCGCTATTTGGCGATGTCAATATCCGATCTTGAAGTGTTCCAGGTTGAGATTCCGTTGTTTCCCGATATAGCAGGTGGGGAAACCCCAGTTTATTGGGATCATATATTCATTTTGGTGGTTAATTTATGTACCTGCCATCGTTCTTTTGAATTTTTGAAAAATAATGTATAATTAGTTTATGGCAGGCAATTATATGTGTATAGCATATATATATATGTGTACAGCAACATACTTAAAACGATCATGCTGTTTGCTGAATCACCCAAAATGATCATATTTTAGAAGTGATCGAGGTATGACTTTGGCTAATTAACAGAGGTGATAGTTAGTTTACTCGACACATACACACCAGGACAGTAAAATATGTGTAAGGACAGTACTTGTAAATTTTCAAATTACAATTAAAATATCATGTCGTAAATACAATAAAATTAACATCAGAAGTCTCTGGTTTGATATAGCGTACAGTAATTTTTTTGGCACATTTCTTTAACACGCGTTTTATGTTAAAAGTGCAATTTGAGCTGGACAGTGAAAGAGGTAAGTGTTGCCTAAAATATAAAAAATAAAATAATACGATTTGAATATATTCATTATATTGAAGGCTTAACTGAACTACCAAATAATAATAAAAAATTTACAATTGCGCTGCCACACCAATAAGACATTCTCAAAACTTCTTTACAAATGCTCTTAAGTCAGCGAAAACTATTAAAACTTTATTATATAGTGTTATTAGCTCAAAATTATCCCCTTCAGTCATCAAAAGCGATTGCAAGCGAATTTGGGAAGGTTGTCTTCTTACCAACTGCTCGACGGCAATTAGTGAGTTCAAAGTTAGCTGGTAGGATATCCAGATAAGCGTAGGATGGGGAAAATTTTTGCACAATATTAAGAAAGACATTTAGAAGTAGAAATGAAATCCTAATTTTAAGAACAATTCTTTAAAAATTAGAAGCAAGTAATGAAATTTACTGACTCCGTTTTTTAAATTAGTTGTCGTCTGCTTTAGAGGCCAAGTAGCTCAGTGGGAAGTCAATCAAATCTCTGTTTCAAATCGCAGTTAAATCGTAAGTATTTTCAAATTAATTTATATTCATTTATAAGCTATCTAAAATGTTTGTATATGAAAAATCTTAATAAACTAATGTTATAAATAATATAAGCAACTAAAAGCTAATTTTAGAGTTGCTTGTAAACAAATGAAAAACATCCGTTGACATATTATATGTATATTTTAGAAAAATGTACCTTGAAATTAAGGAAAACCCTGTTATTCTTTTAGAAGCATACTTTCTGACTAGTACAGTGAACCGAAATTATGGGCTTAAGTTTATAATTGTAGAGTGTGGACAGTACATTGGGTAAAAGCAGTCATGGATCAACATATTTACGTTGTAATCAGGACTTATCGATTGAAATTCAGAATCGAAATCAGAATCTAAATTCAGAATTTTTTTTATCCCGAATACTGATATTATATGTCCCGAAAATATCGTACTTAGGCTTATTTATCTGCATGTGAATGTATATTTTTTGTGTTCAAGCTGGTAGACGATAACTTTTATTCCCAATTTGAAGTTTCTAGCTCTTATAGTTTCTGAGATCCGGTTGTTCATACACTCGGTGAAACATGACTACCTCTTATACCTCTCTCTTATGCATAACTGCAGTATACCACTTTTACCCGTTAAAAATGGGATCAGGGTATAAAAGAAAGAACAGATATTCCAGGCTCGTAGAAGATAGCATTCCCTTGCAGATATAAATGCACTTCCTAACTCCCAAGTCTTATTATATATGTATATAACAATATAAATTATATATTATTTTTAAAAAACCGACTGAGCTTTATGATATATTTGTCCGATTTTGATAATGCACAATTGCAAGAAAACATTTGCCTAGTTATCGGCTGGTATCAGAGTATTTCGCATACAGTTACTGTATTTCGCATACAGTTAATTAAAAAAAAAACAGTGCCATTTTTATTAACACACAAAACACATGGGGAATACTATATTTTGCATGTATTTTTCTGAAAAGACAAAAAATCTAGAAATCATTTTCGTTACGTGATGTTTAGCGCTATATATATTCACTTTATTGCTAAGAAGTTTTTTAATTGGATTATTGAAAAGAAATCAAGATGATCAAAGACAGAAATATATCTTCGCATCTATGCAATTTTTTGCTGCTCAGAACTTTGTTTTGTGGTTTATGCATTTGTTGACAAACATGAAACCGATTTGCGCAGTGATCGACCACACCAATACATATTTTTTGCTGCTCTCTCTGGGATTGACTCTGCATTAGAGAGAATTTTTTAGTACTGTTACCAGATTTCTCAACGAAATTGAGCGAAAAAACTAGCCGATCTCTGAACTGATTTATACGTCTAATTCTTAGCGATTATCATCGATACAGCTCTCTAAGCATATTTGCGACAAATTGTTATGACTCTTGTGCTACTCACAGTGGGATCGGATTCAGTTATGTTTATTCTGTTACAGCATCGAGAATTTAAAAAACATGAACAACATTGAAACTTTATACTTTAAACTTATGAAAGTTTATAATTGGGTGGATATTAATCTATATCGAAAGGAATATAATCCAAAGTTACAGAAAAGTTTTTCCATCACAGTCTCAAATTTTCTGTGCACATCCTAATTTAATCTGACACAAAAACAAAAAACAGCTAATCTAGAATAATTATTCAAATTTTTAACTGGCGATTTGCCCAAACGAGCATTAACAAAAACGTTTTGCAAACACTTATCTTTTTGTTTGTCTCATGGGTATGTATGTTTGTATAGATGTATCTATGTATGTATGTACAGTGCCGATCATTGGAATAGGTTCAATACTTCTGAAAAGTAAATGGGAAATATATTTTAAACGAATTTTTAGTATAACAAGTTGTTCTTTTCTTGTTCAACTCAATTTGTTCACAGCTGTTCATGGAAAAGTGAAAAATAAATAAAAAGTACCTTTATTTTTTTATACCCTGAACCCATAAATAAAGGTGGGCAGAGGCACTAGTTCTGTCTTTTAGACATATTATAATTATATTATATTATATTATATTATATTATATTATATTATATTATATTATATTATATTATATTATATTATATTATATTATATTATATTATATTTATATTATATTATATTATATTATATTATATTATATTATATTATATTATATTATATTATATTATATTATATTATATTATATTATATTATATTATATTATATTATATTATATTATATTATATTATATTATATTATATTATATTATATTATATTATATTATATTATATTATATTATATTATATTATATTATATTATATTATATTATATTATATTATATTATATTATATTATATTATATTATATTATATTATATTATATTATATTATATTATATTATATTATATTATATTATATTATATTATATTATATTATATTATATTATATTATATTATATTATATTATATTATATTATATTATATTATATTATATTATATTATATTATATTATATTATATTATATTATATTATATTATATTATATTATATTATATTATATTATATTATATTATATTATATTATATTATATTATATTATATTATATTATATTATATTATATTATATTATATTATATTATATTATATTATATTATATTATATTATATTATATTATATTATATTATATTATATTATATTATATTATATTATATTATATTCAGAAACAATATAAGTATATATAAGTTATTTATTTGGGAAAGAAGAACAGGACATATATATGCATATATAATATATTTGGTGTTATCGACTTTTATTATTTACTTTAATCGAATATGGCAAGTGTCATTTTTTTTTTCTTCTCGCTTTAAATTTTTTGGTTTCATTTTTAAGTGATTTTAGATTTATTTCAATTTTCAAGTCCGATGATTAAAACTTATAAATGCACATGATTTATTCCCATTACCAAAAGAAAAAATTGAGTTTTGGGCACGTCGAAGATTATATACCCTTGTACGCCGGAGTCGACCGGTCGACATCTAAATTGTAGTGTGGAGCTCGAAATGTAATTATGTTTTTGTAAGTTTTAAGCAAGTCTTATCATTTTATGATGCCTGGTTAGTAACTGAAACAAAAGAGACCGATGTATTCCAAGTTCAAACAACAAATGTTTGATCTCCGAAAGCTATATGTGCTATAAGTGCTTGGAAATCGATATTTTTGAAATCCACAAAAAACAAAAAAGACTTTCAAGCCGATAGGATGATAAGCAATTAGTGGCGTACACAAGTTGGTATTCTTTAGTTATAATGTATAATTACATAAGCCTCGTACATACATATATATATGTATGCTTATGGAGACGCCAGCTATACAATTTTTAAGGTCAACATTTTTGGTTTATTTTCATTGACACTCTTTAAGGTTAATGTCATAAAAATATAAGCTTTCTGTCTTGTTTTTATTTATATGTACACATATATTTGTCGCATATAAGTATGAGTATACAAAATGTACACATATACACATTATGGGTATGAATTTTAATATGTATCATCCTTGTCTAAATATACGTATATATTTGTCTCAATAGGAATGTACAAGTATGTATATGTACCACATAAACAAGTATGAATCTATGTTAACGCAATCGACTAGGAAATACCCTACAAAAATACTAGTATTAATATGTTTGTGATACCCTTTCGTCCTTCTATCTATTTAAGGATATTTTCAGATAATTTTTGCTTGAAATTTAAAATATTGTATGAAAACCTTTTCTTTCACTAAGATATCCAAATAAACTTAACAGCTAAGCATATTATTGTGTTCTGATCAGTTGATAAACCTTATCAATATCGAATGATAGGGAAAACTGATCGAATATTAAGTTACTTTTAGTTTTAAAAATTATCTTGATGTACATAAACTGGTCTCGTGGGTTCTGTTGTGGTACCAAACTATAAAAACGTACGAATGCGAAAGGGTTTGTCTGTCAATTGAAAAGGGGTTACGATTTTAAAGGGTATACTTTTATGAATCCTAAGTGGAAGACAATGATTCGTTTCGGTTTGCTTGTCGGACTGTATTTGACTGACATTTAATACACAAAGCAATGAACTGTTTTTATATTTTTGAACTTTGCAAATCGTCTTATATTACACTTTTAATAGCCAATCTTAAAATAAAAGCAACTGCCACAGGAAAAATCGTCCGTATCGATAAAAATGTCAGAACGGGTACTTTTTGACTGCCAAAATTAACAACACACCCCTTACAATATTTTACACACATGATCTGATCTAGCTAATACATTATCATATAGTATCAAAATCTGTCGATTTTCTTAAATTATTAATGGAATAAAGAAAAATTAAAATAAAGCAAAACGTTGCTAAGAGTGAGATGAAAGTAAAAGTAAACCTTTTGCTAAGAATGATATGAAAATCATGATGATGATGATGATGATGAGATGAAAGTAAAATGTATATTACACAATTTCTTTATGAGGATAAGGTCTCCTTGGGTATCTTGTATATGGCTAATGGTCTTCTTAAATATGGTGAAAAATTTGCTCATAGCATTTTTTTTTGGGTTTGGCAAGCTAAGCCTGCTGTGCTATACTCGAGATGGGTTCTTCGGTTCACAGATAATAATATAAGTGCCGTCATTGTAATTTGTAACGGAAATCTTACTGTGTCTACAGGGTATTCTTTCAGTGAGGCCCACACTAAACTGATCAGTAATTCTATTTGTTGAATGTTTATCGAGCATGAATCTTTACTAAATGAGTAATTGCATATTTATATACCGTACGTTGATTTTTTATATTTTGTTTTTATCTGGATTTACAATAATATGTTTATAAATAAATGTATGTAGGCGGAGAGTGTATCCATCCCCCGCATCCTGCTTACGCCCTTAAATATACATAGATATGAGGTGGCGAGAAACTCGTTGTATGTATATACCGATGTTTATTTATATACACCATTAATAAAAACATAGACACACAATTTACATATATGTTTAAAATTATTTCTAAATACAGGTAAAATGAAAAATATAAAAGTGTATATTAATTTTACAAATTATAGGTGTGCAAATTAAAAAATATATCTATATATATATATATATATATATATATATATATATATATATATATATTCAATTATTTGTGTGCAAACATGCATACACAATATATATTAGTGTGCGCGTGCAAAATGAACAAAAAAATTATAAGCATGTTTGTTCAAATGTAAAAAGAGACAGCGCGCTCTTAGTGACATGAGAGATTTAAATTTTTGTTATTCCAAAAATAAATTTATTTCAAGTCATAGAAAAAGAGAATAAGGCAGAGCGAAGGCTATTCAAAAAAAAATTTTTTTTGGCATCTAAAAATTATAAGAAACTGTTCCATGCAGTGAGCTGACAGAACAATTCGAACGGGCGTCAAGTGAAGAACACGAAAATTCGAGAAAGCCAAATCGATAATAACGAATAAGTGATTTAATTTTCATCGAATTTAAAAAAAAATAACTCTCAAAATGGTTTACGAAAGTGGATTTACAACCCGTAGAACTTACAGCTCCAGACCGGTGACTACATCGTACGCCGTGACGGTAAGTTTTACAATTTCTGAGCAACGCAACGAATAAGTTACAATTCTAAGAAATGTGTGTGGTTTTCGATTTATAAAATCTGTGAAATTAATCTGCGCGTAGAAAATTCAATTTCTGAATGCAAATTTGCATAATAATGTGTAGACCGATCTACGCGGCAGATAAGTTTGACATTTTATGAAAAGGATTCCATTGAGAACGTTGTTTACATCCTGTGTACTTTTTGTTTAAGCGCTTGTACCCAACTTGCTGTATTCCATAATATCAATATCATTTTCTAAAGGTGCAAACAGTTTAAGAAATTGAAACACGTTTGAGCGCAGAAGTAACTTACATTTTAGTGAAAATGAATGTCTCACATATGAATATCGTATCAGTATTTGGAAAAAAAAGTTTAATTGAAAAAAAATATATATAATAAAAATTGTTGCTTATACATATATAAACTGATGTGCATGCTTTAATTTGTACATAAGTACATACATATTGATTAATATTTGAATTTTGGAATTTAATAAATTTGTTGTGAACCTATTATAATTATGCATAATAAGTAGATCAGATGCGTATACGTATAAAGTCTATTAATATTATTACGATTATTGTGTGCAGTTTACAAATATGTATGGATTTATGTACTAGTCTTATGTCAGTTTTTCTTGACTTTTTTTTCCTTATGCCTACTAAATATTCAATATTATAGTTGTTTTTCGCTGTTTTCAAGCGTATGTGTGTGTTATGTAGACTAACATCCGGCCCACTCACTGACTATAAACAAGTACGAGGTGTACACACACACACACACACACACACACACACAGCTTGTATTTTTGTGTGTGTGCCTAACAATATATGTAGATATGTATCTCTACATCTCTTTGAGATATATATGCTAGTAGCTGTAAGATCGGCAAAATCAAATTGTTTTTGAGTGTTTTCTCTTAATTATACGCGTTGCCTTGATTCGATAGCTGCGAAAATATTCCAAGGTTATGAGCATTTTCTCTGTGGTTATAATTTCTGAAATTTGTACGCTTTCTCATCTATGAGATCCGGCCAACATTATTGGCGAACCAAAAAGCAAAAAGCTTTTTTCCTCTCAAATTCCAAAAATAGAGTTTTATACATCTATATTCATATGTATGTATTTATGTATGTATGTACGTATTTATGTATGTATGTACGCATATGTAAGTTTGCCTGTACACTCGGACGAATATTTATTTTGTAAACAGATATGTACATACATATATTTTTAACTGGACATCATGATCAATGTCTGTTTTAATATTTCAGTTTATTGTGAATATTTTTAAAATTTATTTTCCCTCGTTATTTCTCTTTTTTCCACGTATTCTACATACACGTACAAATGAAAGTACATATACATACACACACATATGTGTAATATAAGCTGTTTGCGTATTTCGTTTTATGGCTAATCTAAAAATACCTTTACAATTTCCAAAATACATTCAAAGCAACATTTTTGTTGTTGAGATTTTTCGAAAAATGCGCTAAAATATAATAATCAGATAGGATAGATTGTTAAATTTATAAATTTTCGAATGGCTTTCAAAATCCGTTTTGCAGAAATATCGTGGGATTTAGCTTTCTAGCTTGTTAGCCGTGCTCGGATACAGAAATGAAAACAATTCAGTATCCCATAGTGATGATGTTGAACTTAATTGGTCTGACCAATTAATAAATATTAAGTATTGAATTAACATTAAAATTAAAAATACACTTTTAACTAAACTGTGCAAATAAATATTCATATAACCATTCACTCAACACCATATACTACATGCTAACGTGTACAGTCGGACCTCTTTAAATGAACTCACTGTAAATAGTACATTTAATGAAACAACCAACCACGGATCACCTATGTAAATATATATGTATATAAATATAAATAAATAAACACCTGGCTTGTTAACTCTCCATCCTCGTGCTGTGCATGTAAGAAACAACAATATATATGTAGATAGGTAGATGTACATACGTTAAATGCCATGGACACTTGTAAAAATGCCAAAACCAAATGCACCGATGATTTTTGGGTATCCCAGCCGTTGAACCGCACGCCGTTCTGCAATATCTAACAGCGTAAACTTGGCTTTTTCAAAATTTAAAACCCACCTATGTGACATTCTGGGCATTGCAGAGAACAAAGAGACCACCAATTGACTGGGAGAAAGTTCCTTATGTGCCAAGACCATCACTCATCTCCGATCCGGTGACCGCATTCGGAGTGCGTCGATCGGACTATGAGCAGCGCAAGCGATCGATACTCGATCCAATTAATCGAGCCGCAATCAAACCGAACTATAAGATCGTCTATGAGCCCATTGAGCCATATGTGTCCACTCGGGACAAGAATCGATCGCGCATCCTAAGCATGGTCCGCCAGCACATCGATACCGTGGAGGCCGGTGGCAATACCGCTGCCCGCACCTCGCGCGACTCCCTCGATTGCCAGCTGCCCCGCGTCCATCGCGCCGCCTCCGAGAGTCTGCCGGTGCGCCGAGAGACCTATCGCAATGAAAAGTCGGGTGCCATGGTCACAAAGTACTCTTACTAACCCCATTAGAGAGAGAGAGAGAGAGAAAGGGAGAGAGAGGAACACCGACCCTTGACGAAATTACATTATCGAACCAGTTGCGAACCCAACTAAAACGAAATTGACTCGAATATCTTGGAAATTACAATTACGAATCATTAAACATACATCTGGCTATACATACTTGTACAAAATGTTCAAAAGTTTACCATACCACATTATATACGATCTGACATTCTACTCGTTTTTTGTATCTAATATTTTGCCTATAATATGTCATAATCTATGCTATATGAGATATTTTGTATTGTTTATTTTTTTTTCATACATGTTTTACACGGAGCCAAATTACGAAACGAATTAAATTGTTAAATAGCATTCGAACCTGTTTCAATTTCCATTAGAAAACCTAAAACGTTTCTTATTAATTTCTTGTGCACAAAATATTTCGATAAATTGTCATATTCTCATTATATTATAGCTTTTTCCTCAAGTTGGTCTGAGTTAACGTAAATAGAGTTAATTAAGGTGCCCCTATTTACATTTTAAAAACCATTTTCTTGGGGTTAATTCCATTAAAATCTATTTGCGAGAGAATTCAGGTAAAAAATATAAGGATGGATATTTTAAATGGAAATCTTTAGTGGAACAGCAAGCTGGTTTTTTTTGTATATAGTTGCTAGTTGCATAACATTTGTATGCTGATCGCCTATTTTCCTTTACAATTCTCACCCCAAATGCATAAATCGGAATTTATAGACTCCACGCTTAGACCTGTGCACGGACAGACCTGGCTCTCATCGCAGTCGCGCCTCCTCGGACTATTCATATACCTCAAAGTCCAGTGTTGAGAAGAGCAGTTACGATTCGAGCAACCCTTATGCCAGGCCGGAACGATCCACATATACGTCCACTGTTGAGAATACATCGCGTAGTGGCCCAGGTGGTGCCTACAATTATAACACCGAGAGAACCAGCACCACTGGCGCTGGACCCGGTGGCTACAGCTACTCCTCGACCACCTCTGGAAATTTGCCCGGTGGCACCAGATACCGCCACTTCTCATACCATGTCTAAGCGCAAATGATTTAGACAAAAGCAATCGCATAAATGGTTTATATATGGCTCAAATAATAATTTCACTAATCACTCCGCCTAAATTGTTTTATAATTGTTAATCGCAACTAGAAACAACATCTAACCAACCACATACTTATACACTTATATGTATGTATGAAGTTTTTTGATATTGATATTGATATTGTCTATCACCCGAATTGTGTAAATTTTCGAGTTGACTAACATAACTAATGATTAATTTGATTGTTAAATAGATAATAGATGTTGATAAGCAAAATCTATCTGATGTATTTACTCTCCATAAATCATTATTAGCTAAAAAGTATTTGTGATACAATAAAATAAAAACGCGTTCACCAAAAATTATACCTATAGTTTCATATGTACAAAAAAAAAAAATATATATATATGTATATGCTGCATCATTTAATCCTGATAATTCCAATTAAAATACGATATTCATATAATCTGATCGATCAACGTTGTGACAACAAGTTCAATTGAATCAAATAGTTGGGGTGACTGCAAAAACTCACCAAAAGAGTAATCAAAATATAAAAATTTTAGTTAGACATCAACGAAACGAGTTTTTTTTTGTTTTCATAAAACACACATAAATTAAACTCAATGTTGTATAATTCTCTTACAGTATCCGTCTGCTCATAATGTGACTCGTGTAAGTATTCGCATTTATTATTTTTGTTGCTCATGTGTTGCTTGTCATCCATCATCTCTTTTATGATTTTGAAATTTTCCTGGTCACACTTCAATCACACTTCATCACCTGGAATCATACGTGGTTAGTACTTTTATACCATAAATATGTTTCTATTTACAAAAATCGGAGAAAAGGCAGTTCAAGCAGAGACCCAATTTTTTTCAATTAATAAATAATTTTTAATTTAACTTTCAAATTTAAATTTCGACGAACAGAGCAAATTATGTTTTTATTTTCAATCAAGAAGACTTTTGTTTAATTTTTTTGAAGTGATTATTTTTTAATTTGTGTAGCGAAAGGTTAGTAGCTAATATCATAAAGAGTGGCTCACAGAGAATTGAATATATATGAATATTTAATTCGAGTATGTACAATTGCGAAAAAAATAATAGTACCACTCTCACAAGAAATTTGTTTGAACGTGTCTTTTTTAAAATCATTTGAAGTTTAACTAACTTATTTATACGATTTTTTAAGTGAAAGAAGACTCTTAACAAAAAGCGAGAAAGAAAAAAACCACCAGTTTATTCAACGCTTTCAACTTATTTAAACATAATTGAAACTAACATAAAAAATTAAATTGTATGGAAAAGGAAGAAAATTATCGAAGAAATAATAGTAATATTTTTAAACTATGCACTTATAACTATGCACGTTAGAAACAAATAAACGATTTCTATAAAGTGCGTAAGACGTGATATTAATTTTATGATACTTTTTGGCACTTTTCTCGTCAAATTAAAAAAAAGATTATTATAAATATTGAATAGAATTTCAGGAGCAGTAATAACTTTAACTTATAGGGTGAATACTAAACAATACATTACAAATTGACATTTGCCAAAATTGCAAAACTCATGGTGTGTTTTTTCATTCGTAAAACAAAGTGTCCTCGTGGTGCTCTTATATTTTTTTCCGCCACTGTATATGTCAGAGAGTAATATTAAAGGTAAAGGTATACATAAATAAGTGCCATATAGCCGTAAAAATGTTTTGAATTGAGAAGGTTTCGTTACCTAATTCTACAGTGCTTCGTCGTTTGCTCAGAGCTCCACCTGGATGCGAGAGCCACGTGATAAAACGAGGGATAAAGAAAGGATAAAGACTATTACGAGAGTTTGCATTAAAGTGACAGGCATCCTTGCCAATGACTGAACGATGTATATAAGGTGGTGAAAATGAGAGTGCGATAGAGATTGCACATGCTTTGTATTATTTTGCATGACTGACAGCACTTGGCGGGAGTTTAAATCATTGAATCAATGAGATAAACATGAATTAAAATAAATAAATAAAAAAATATATCAAATATTAACTAATATTAATAATAATAATATATAATAATAGCATAAATAAAAATAATTTTATTGCAACTATGCAAATAAAATAAATAAAGACAAACATGAGAGGCACAATCACCATGTCATCGCCTTATATAGTTACACCAAGGTTTTGCCGAAACTATCGCGAAAGCAGCTCTGCATAAAAATTGTTAGTTATTTTATTTATTTACTTGCTGTAGGAGTACATAATTCATTACCATAAAATACTTTTCTTCACACTCATTTCTACTTGCATTCTACATATTTTGTGTTTGTGTTATATGAAACTAACTTACGAAACTTGCACAAATATAATAATAGGTATACAAAACGAGCTATCCCATCTACTCGAGTTATTCAATCCCAAGACGTATCGTCAGTGGAACACGTGTTATAACATCGCCTGTTCGGGTTGTTACCTCTCCCAGCCGCATCTATTCGCGCATTGTCCACTCTCCATCGCCTGTGCGTGTTGTGCGCACGACAACGCGTGTTATTTCATCACCGGAGAGAACAACCACTTACTCATACACTTCGCCAACGACATACACTTCGTATAGTCCATCGACCTATTTGCCATCGACCTATTACACTTCGTCCTATATCCCCACCTCGTATACGACATACACACCGTCGTATTACTACAATCCCACAACTATTACACGCGTCTATGCCCGCTCGGCATCGCCATCGCCACTGAGGATCACTACATCTCCGGTTCGTCCAATTCCCTCATACTTGAAGAGACTCCCTCCTGGATATGGCGCACGGGCCTTAACTAATTACCTCAATACTGAACCCTTTACCGTAAGTTGTGGCCGTTTTTATTTCTAACTTTTGGCTAATGCAGATTCGTTCAAATCGGCATAAGAGCACCAGCGATAACATTATTTTGAAAAGTATTCTTTTCTTGAATAAAAAAAAAAAATGTTTAGACCTTCACTGAGGAAACGGGTCGGATTCGCAATCGGGCCCAATCATTGATTCGCGATCTGCACACTCCAGTCGTACGCCGTGCACGAAGCTGCACACCTTTCCCTGTGACTGGGTAAGTTGACGACACTCTATGCATAATAATAAGCAAAATATTTAAATACATTTATGAAGAGCAGAATGTAAGCAGTCAGTAGGAAGTATATTTAGTTTCCCGTATCCCTTATCAAGGGAGTAGCTGGCTTTTCGACTTTATTTCCTTCAATTTAATCAAAACCTCGTTGCGTCTATGAAAACTGCCCTTGAAGTTAATATAATTATATATATTTTACAGCTGCACCTATTATTATTGGAGGTTAGATTAGTATAATCTATATCTCACAGTTTGAATAGTAGGTTACTGGTAACCATAATTAAAGGTCGAGAAACGCCCACAAGCAGCACCGTCTATTCTTGTGAAAGGTTTAGACGGGTTTTAAATAAATATTAGCAAATCTGTGATGTGTTGGATAGAAAGTAATATAATTTTGTTTTTAGCTACTCCTATGGCCCTACATCACAATTAGCCCTAGATGCTTATGTAGCACGTGTTACAAATCCGGTGCGACACATTGCAAAGGAAGTTCACAATATATCCCACTACCCAAGACCAGCTGTAAAGTATGTTGGTGAGTAATTTGAGATATATGCTGATATGTTGCCTCTAATACATTTGGATTACGATTATAAACATAAAAGTAGTGTTAAGGTATTAAGTTGCAACCTGCGTTGTCGTTCAGATTGGTATTTAATGCTGTTTTTTAAATATTAAATGATAAGGTAAAAGTCATCTTGCCTCTGTAAGGATATGTGGTGATAAGGCTTATAATATTAGAAGCCCCATGTACGATTCGGACAAAGTTCGAACAGATATTAACCTTTTGTCCTGGTACCTTAGACATCCGACCTGGAAAAATGAGAAAAAGAGTGTTCCACATGAAGAAGGTAAGTATCGTTATAAACGATTGATTGATTGATTGATTCATTGATCGATATTTTCATCCGCTTGTAAACGCTACCTGTATATAGCAACTAGAACCTCGACTTAGCCTTTCACTCATGCTCGTTCCACTTAATCTTTTATTGGGAACTTTCAATTAATTAATTGAGTAGTACATTTAAAAAGTGTTTTCCATCAATTTTCTCATATTTCAAGAATATAATAAAAAATACAAAAAATTTTACGTGGTTTCATATACATTTTACGTAGGATCAAAAGTAAATAAATAAATATATATGTAGGAGCAAATTAAATTCAAGTACTTGTGACTAATGCATTGAACTTTCGCATCCTTATTAGCTTTGTTCTTTGTATCTTACTAACTTAATATGTTTTATGATTGATTGACTCTTTCCAGTTGAAGCTGTTGAAGTTGAGGCCTAAATGATAATATGCCTGACTTTATAATATGGACATACACACTTTATAATTTTTGAATAAATAAATAAAAAGAAAATTCATTATGTTTGCCTATTGTCAAATAAAAACGATATCTTAAAAATAAACAAACGATATCACTAAACTCAGTCGCTTTCACATCTAGACTAATGTGCAAGCCCATATTAACTTTTATCACTGACACAAACTAAAAAAATAAAAAAAACAATCTCTGACGAATCGTTTTAAATACTAATTTTTTCAATTACTTACCAACAACTTTAGCAACTTATCTTTCTTTTTAATATGTATACTTTTTGAATTACATCTGTTTCTTACCCAAGTCCTCAATTTGTATAATTATTATTATTAATTAAATATTGTTGGGCATTTACGCAAATGTACGTTATTTATTGATTTATATATATTTAACAGAAAAACTGCCACATATGTCTGTTTGAATATGTGTATACTTATAACTGTGTATTGTATTTGATAATGAATGCCATGTATAATGATACCTTTTTATATAAATATATGTACTTATGTACATACATATGTTCTCATTTAAGCACAGATCTTAAAATGTATACCTAATTGAAAAAACAATGTGTTTAATTAGCGATGGGAGAGCAAGTGACGATTTAAAAGTTATTTTTAGCTCAACTTTTTCAAACTTTTTGACAATGGAGAAAACTCAAATTTTCCCATTTCTTTGGCAAGAAAAGCATTCATTAATTTTTCAAATTTTTCTATAATTATTTAGGTGTTTTAGAACTATTTAATTTCTTGTAAAAATTCATGGACTAATTTAAAATACACGAGTAATCACTTCTTACATCAAATTAACACAAAATGAATTTACAATACTCAAAGAAATAATAAATATTTTACAAATTGCAATATGTGCTCGACTAAAATCCCAAAGGCATAAGGTAACAAAAGAAGACAAACCCATAAAAATGCTCAAATCAGTAGTATATATTCGAAACTTCTCGAACAAACTGGCCAGATTGGATTGTTACAACAAAGACACCATTGTTGTCACTAATAGACCCCTCCATAGACACCATTAAAAGATCAATAAAATAAAGTATATGTTGGGACGACAAAATCGAAATTAAAAACTGGACAAAAACGTGATATTAAAAGAGACATGAAAACACCACACAAAAAAACGGCGCTTTCGTCCCACTGTGCCGAGAATAGACACTCCAGATTTCGCAGCAGTGGACATCTTAGAAGTAGAGCAGAGTTTCAACAGAAGGTTCAAATTGGAGATGCTGGACATGATAAATACAGCCACACATGTTAAACTAAACTTCAAGACAATATCGCTGATTTATATAGACACCTAATTGGAACAACAATAAAAACATAGAAGTTAGTTTCAAACTGCACTGCTGACTGAACGGAAAATATAAAATGTTAATTGTGTATACAGCTCTGAAGTTCTGAAACTTAACCCGACAAAAACGAATTTTAAAACATATTACAAAATCAGCTCAACAAATAATAAACAAGCCCACCCTTTTAAAAAAGTGTTTATTTTTTGTCTAAATTTCGCAGCGAACTTATATGCAAGTATAAAAATGTATATGTTTAAATTTATACATAAAAACATATGACAATTCATCATATGCTTATATATCTTGTGCGAATTTTAATGACCTTGACCTATATTTTCTGATTTGCAGCAGGAAACGTAATGGGTACACTTTAATATTAACTAAGAATATGACAATAAATTTGGCAAGTGTTGACTTCTTAATCGATCACGTGTGATCAAATTTATTTCATCATCACTATAAATAATTATTATGTACATACATATTTATTTCATACCAGTTTATTTGGCATACATGCTGTTCCCAAACACGTAATCGCACTCATCCATGCATTCACATACACATGTGCATGTTGTTTTATAAATCATATATATGAATGTAAAATGAAAAATTGCACAACTTACTTTATATATAATTTTTTTTTCAATTTGTGATTTTTATTCATAGTTAGTTACCTGAGGACAGCATTTAAATATATGACAATTTTTAAAATACAATTAATCTACGTATACACTAAATATGCAGGTCTAGTTTTGATACGACTCGATGTGATGTAAATCAATATACATATATACATTCATAACTGGGTCGACTATGATAATAATGCGAAGCTGGATCGACTCGGTTATTATAAATTCTTCATAACTAAGCTTTTACGCACTTACAAATAACAAATTTGAAATATGAGAGCACGGAAACACAAGAAATAATACATGTACCGTATACATATACATATTCGAATATATATAAATATATTTATATATGTATGTGCAAGTTTAATTACGAGCACTCGAATTTCATTCAACACTTTTCCTTAGTTTTTTTCCCCTAACAATTGACATAAACATACATACAGTCATATATATTTTTGATAACACTAAAGCAATTAGAAACCAGTTACTAATACTCATTAATTAAAATACAATTACTCTATTATTGGAGTCTTCAAATCTGCAATTCTGCATTATTGATGTATCTGAAATTCTCTCCGCAATCACCAATGGTAAGTCTTTATATAGCAATAATGTGTATATTTGAATACAGTCACCGATATACACGACTTATTTACATTAAACTACCTAATTGTATTAATTTCGATAAGTATGATATCATAATTACTAAAAAAAGTTATTCCTAACATTATCTATAACGGGCTTTGGATTTCAGATGCCGAATTGGATCCGAATCGCCCAACGAGAAAATTCTCTGCTCCCAGGCCACTTGAAGATGCTGTCGATCTGGAGTCCAAGGAGAAGCAACGTCTACGCCAGGAACGCCTGATGACCGTCAACGAAGATGATCTTGAAGTGGAGAAGAAACAAGCTCAGTTGGCCGATGAAACGAAGCGTCGCAAAGAGATGTACGCCATTTCGAAATTAATAATAATAATAACAATAAAAATAATACCATGTTTACAGTGCTCTCAAGGAGAAGAAACAACGGGAGGAGGCTGAAAATGCCCTAAAGGAAGAACAGGCTCGTTCGGCTGCGGCAGCCAAGCAAGCTGCTGCTGCGGAAAAGGCCCGTTTAGCCGAAGAGGCAGCTCAAAGAGCCGCCGAAGAAGAAGCACAAGCCGCAGCAGAAGCAGCAGCTGCCGCTAAAAAAGCCGAACAGGAACGTTTAGCTGAAGAGGCACGAGCTGCCGAGGAAGCAGCACAAAAATTGGCAGAAGAAGAAGCTCGAGCTGCCGAAGAAGCCAGAGCTGCAGCAGAAGCCAAGGCTGCCGAAGAAGCTGCCGCCCGACAAGCTGAGGAGGAGGCCCGTTTGGCCGAAGAGGCAGCTCAAAGGGCAGCGGAAGAGGCTGCTGCACAAAAAGCCGAAGAGGAACGCTTGGCTGAGGAGGCCCGCCTAGAAGAGGAGCAGCGTTTGCTGGAGCAGGAGTTGAGTCGCCTGGAGGAAATCGAGAAGCAGGCCGAAGAGGAACGTGAGGGCGATCTTGCACGCCAAGCAGCTGAATTGGCCGAAATCGCCCGCCAGGAGGCGGAAATTGCTGCTCAAGAGCTGCAGTCGATTCAAAAGGAAAGTAGAGATGTTGCTGAGCCCATAATTGATGAGCCATCCACTCCTGTGGAGGATCATCAACAGGAACCGACCATAGAATTAAGTTCGAATATCGAAGATGTTTCAGGCCACTTGGACAACACTGCCGGAGATAGTCTTGCAGAAGACTCTGAAGATGCGGAAGACGACGAAGAATAAGGAATTACACCAATGATCATTTTTGCTGACGACATCTATAATTAATGTTCATTGAAATTAGAAACCTTTTTATTTTTTGCGAATTCAAAAACATGATGGTAAACAGTTTAATTTGTTAAAATTTGAACTGTATCTATTTGCCATAAGAACAATGTAGTTGTTTTTAATATAATTTAATAGCATTATAATTGCCAAAGCTTTTGTGAAAACTAACACTACTAGCTGAATGACACTTCCTATCAGATTAACATAATAGAAATATGATTCAAATCTTTTATATATTTAAGAAATATATAAATATGATTACGATTCTCATTTTGTAGTTTTTTCAATGCTAACTTAAAGGAGTTATTCTTTACTGACTGCCATTTGAGCTAAGGAGCAGAAATTTTCACAGCAGTTCTCTTTAGAACACTATTGGAGACTTTTACTTTTTTTATATCATGCGAAGTACAATATAAACTTATCTATAGAACATTTAACGAATATCGTTAAATGACGTCTTAAACTCGTTTTATTATTGATTTTATAGCAATTCTAATTGTTACCGATGTGTATAAAATGTGCAAAATCTTAAGCTTGATATAAAATCATCATACGTTATCAAAAATACATTTTTCATTCATTTTTATTGTTTTTTAAAGCCGGTTGCATAATTATCAGATCTCTTCCAAAATATAATGGTAATCGATAGTTACTCAGTTCGTATTACATGTTTGAAGAGAAATGGGTAGAAAATCCTACTACTCTTAATCGGAACTGTAAAAATAGTTTAGCTGATTAATTTGTAAAAATTAATAACACAATTTATTAGTTTATGCAAGAAGAACAAAGATTTAATATTAAAAGTTTACTACAGTAAGTTAATATTATTATTACAGCTAAGACCTCAGATTTCTGAAATTGTCTTTGTATAGATTAAATCTTGAATTGCGGACTGAGACCAACAAGTGGAATTTAAAAAATTTTAGTAACATAGGGACTAGAGCTTGATGAACCCCAGGACACCCATTAAATTTTGAATTTAAAGGAATACCTTAACCAGCTAACAACTTTTTGATATAAAAAATTATACAAAAGGGGCATTCGTCGATAAAAAATATTAGCTTACATTTACCACAATTAAGATTTAATAAAATTCACTGGACTCTAGGCTTAAAAACTATCTAGATCAGTTTGTAACCTATGAGCAGAAAGAGAGAAAAAGCTATTAAAATCAACTTTAAATAGTAAGTATTACAATTTTATTTTATTTATTTACAAGTTTACGATTGCTCCAAATTTCAAAATGCTTCATTATGAATTTCTTATTGGCAGACGATAAACAATTATCAAACATACTAAAAAAAAATAAAAAAATATATTAATATAAATAAAATATAACTAATATAAGCTTTTAAAATGGCGACACTTACGTGAAACAGTGATAGGAAGTTTATTGAAAAATCGTGTAAATAATTTATTATCCAGCTTAATACTTTTCGTAAGCCCACTGAGTAATAACAATTATTTAAGTCATTACAGATTATTTAATATGTACATATGAATATGTAAAATGGATGGCAGCTCTACACCGGATTTCATAGCAAGCAGTGATCGATTAGCGTTGCCAGACTGCAGAGAAAGTCGTCAAGTACTCGTTGGACAGTCGTTCAGCAGAAACAATATGAAAGGATCGTTTAGCGCAGTCAGAATCAAACGCTTAACTATTTAGCGAATAATATAGACAGTATTGTATATTGCACTGCAGATCGTTAATAAAAAATCGACAAATAGACTTGTATATAATATTAGATTTATATAATACCAGCAAAAATGTCTTTCTGATGGAGAAGGTATGATATTGATAAGTGTGATCAATAATTTTGGAACTTTATACACGCGTTTCTAATAAGTTTAGTAAAGCTATCTCGGATAATAAACCATTTTAATATACAAGAAAACTCTCAACTGTACGCAACGTGTCTTGTAAGAGCCGCCTTTTTAAGATATGAGTTTTATTAATACTTACCAACAAGAACAATTGTAAATAAAGCAATCGTTGAGTTGCAAAACGGTAGTAATGTTATTCCAATTAAGTTTGCTGATGCAATAATACCAAATCGTCCCAGTGACATGACCAAGCTTGTTGCTTTTCCCCTAAAATCATATATAGATTTTCCATACTTGTTATACTTGTATCAATACGCAATATTATATACACATATGGGTACGAGGACGTACGCATCGATATCGATAAATATAGATTATTAGTTCAAATCTTAAGTGTTCTGAGGCTATTGGCAAAACATAATATAATATAAAATATTTATATATATATATTAATATATATATACAAATATTAAATAGAATATGCTTGGCAACACCGATCTTCCCATAATTGAAAATAATCATAGCTGAGCACAGCTAATTGCTTTGAATAAGATGCAGATAATTGTTTCGTACCTTAAATGTGTTGGCATTAGATCCACAATCGCTCCTATCATAATGGAAATCGATAATCCAGGCAACAGAATGTACAGACAAAATAGTACTAGCACCACTGTGGAGTTCGAGACAATGTGTAGTAAAACTCCACTTAAAATCGAGAATACGAGTGCAGCGAACAGAACGTTCTTTCGACCCAGAGGATTCAAAATAGCGCCTTGTATGGCGAATCCCAATAAAAATGAAGCTCCAACAATCATATTATCAATGTAGGTTCTTGTTGAAATCTCATCGGAACACACCTAAAAGTAAAAATATTTTATTAAGATCATTCTATCGATATAGTATTTTCTTTAACTTACCGCAGTGTTATTTAATGCTACATTTTCAGATTGTTTACTATAAGAACCTTCCAATATTTGACAAACTGTTGATATTGTTTTCAGCGCTGGATGAACGATTTACAATTTCTGGGAACCAGAACTGCATACCATTCGAGCTAAAAAATAATATTCAAATAAATATATGTTTGAATATTAACACTGGATAAAAATAAATAAATAAATAATACTAAAAAAATGATGATTTGAACGGTTAATTTGTTCAGTAATTGCAAAACGCAACAAAATATAGTGTGACGACAGCTGAGGCTGAAGTCGAGTGTGGCTCTGTGCTCTGGCGAGTGAAGGAAAGGGATGATAGCATATGTGAGTGTTGCAGTTACGATCGACGGATTGAGAAGCGTTGAATATACATACATAAATATATATAAAGATTAATCTTCAATTTATAATCTTACCTGAAAAACAAACAAAGCACAGCCATGTTGCACAATATGAAATTGAAACCATGCGGCTTATGAAATAATGGAATTGTGGCACGTGCGATGTTTGTTACCGTGCGCACAACCCTTCTGGTTTGCCAACACGTTTTCTCCGGCTTGTGTTTCAGGTTTCAGCGAAAATTCATTATTTTTGAGCACATGACTTACTGAAAGACCTCGATTAAATTTACTAATCCAATCCACAGCGCTTAGTGCCTGACTTTCTCTATTTTGGGAGAGCAGAAGTTTCGGGCTTTCGGGATAATATATAATAATTATTCCTCCAATAAGACCCGGTAAGAGAGACGCTAGCATTATCAATCTCCATGGTCGGAAAACAAATTCGCCAACTACATGGATTGACCAGTCTGAAGATAATATCGCCCAAGCAGTTGCTGCAAATGAATAAGTTCAATTTCAATTATTTGTCAAAGTTTATAATAATCGTATAATAATAATAATATTTTTATACAGAGCAACTCGAAGTCTGTCTGTGGATCTACCCGCGTATTTAACGTGCCGATCTTTATTATTAGATTCGAATACATACCAAGATTATTTTTGCAAATGGATAAATATCATATTCTATTTTAAGAATTGAGAACGTTGTAGTTGGGCTTAGTCGACTGCGAAATACTCTAATACCAATAAGTAATATTATCTGATAACGGGTGCCCCAGAATAGGGTTGGATGTACCCAAGAAATAACGATCGTTGAACGAGTTACCAACCAAACTGTGGAAGATATGCATTTCAGATTTATAGTGCCGAAGTTCCTGTGTCAATCATTAACATTCGTAACTAAATTTTAGATTTACCTACAGATGAAACTCTGCTCCATTGTTCTTAGTACTATAGATTGCAGTGTATAAATTACCTGGCGACATAAATTGCGGTCACACTGACAAACATCGTGGAATAGTTGATCGTAACTGCTCGGTGCCGGGTATATTGAATTCACTCAAATACGGGTAAAGTCCAGCTGACACAGCGCCAAGACTATGAGAGATTAATTTACATTGACATGTTTATATATTTTATGGTTTACTCATATGGTGCGACTGAGGGTGTGGGCATGAATCGATGTAATAGCTTGTCAGTAATATTTTAATATTTATGTACTTTTTAATTATGGCCGGGGAAGTTTTGCTTATGAAAATTTAATTCACTAGTTTAGTTTAGGATTAATCGTTTCAACTTCTACCTATATCGACTCTTATCGATTTGTCAGACTAATAAAAGTTTTGGAAGTCAAAGGTTAATAGAAACAGAAAGGCAGAAAGTTGTGCATGAAAATTCATAATGATCCAAGTTTTATAAGTTTAAGTTGTATGCAGTATACGTCTTATGCAACTAAATGCCTAGAATGGAATATTACAATAAACATTTTACACAGCACATTCAGAAACTGGACCCATTAACATTTTTAATAAAATTCTAAAATTCCCCTGACAATATAATATAATATTGATGAAGCAGGAAGCTGTTTATTTAAATTTAAGAGTTCTAGTTCTCTTCTTTTTAAAACAAAAATAATTTTTTTTAAATTTAAAGCTAACAAATAAATTAGACTCGTATATTTTTTAAATAATTTTAACAGACAATGGATATGAGTTTTAGATAAGCAAACCTGCGAGACTCTGAACCTAGCTTATAAATAAATAGAGTCATTTGAAGCACGGGTCCTAGTTTTGCTCACTCAGCCGCAGAAAGGTAATTATACAAGTAAATGCTTTCTCAATTTTTATGTGTGCAGGAAGCATCACCACAAAAGTCCCAAGATTGAAATCACCAGTTTGCTTATCCATACATATTTGTATTTATGCATGATTAAATCCCCGGGGCACTGCCGAATCGGTCTCTATATGAGAACTGATGTACCATTTGCGTGAGTCGATTATTAATGAGAAATTATACAATGAAACAAGCCAACACTAGAATGTCTTTCCAAAAAAATAACAACAAAATTAAGTGGTCAAAATGTTAATCTTGTTCAATCTGAGTAATCAGATTTCTTAAATTCGTAAGTACAAATGGTATAATATATATTTCAACAGAGGAGTCACTTACCTGATACCGCAGAGGAAGTTGATAATGTTAAATAACCAAACACTTGTAACGAGCATGAGGAATAATCAGAAGTGCGCTCGAAATGAATGCTCCGTAAAGTAAAACTGTTCGTCCGGCCGATGACGTCGCTGATATATCCCCATATATAGTTTGATATGCAGATACCTTTAACAATACAAAAATAACTTGTTTTACAAGTTATTAAATAAAGTTACAATGACTATTTAATAGTTGCTCAATATTATTATCTTTATACTCCTGAACCATTGAAAATGGCTAAAAAGGGTATAAGGGTTTTGTGCAAGTGTATGTAACAGGCAGAAGGAAGCGTCTCCGACCCCATAAATTATATATATTCTTGATCATGGTCAACAGCCAAGTCGATATAGCCATGTCCATCTGTTTCAGATCTGAGAGACCATAAGAGCTAGAGACTTCAAATTTGGAATATAGGTTCTCGTATACCCGGCGCAGATCAAGTTTGTTTTATTTTATCGATAACTGCCTCCGCTTATCGAATATCGATACATTTAAATTTCCCATTATAATAATGCTACAATTTTAAAGGCCAAGTCTTCAAATTAATACATAATATGCATATGCATATTTTTGATCAACTGCCTAAATTTCATCAAGATGGCATAAGAAACGCCTGAGTTATAGTCGAAAATATATTCTCATATTGATCATTTCCATCAGCAGCTGCAAGCATTTTCTGTATGCATAATATGCGAGCGCATGTGTGAGAAAGAGATGGCGTAGATTTGTTTTTGTGTGTATTCTGCAGAGCCCCGTTAACTACAATTGCGCGTACGTATATATGTATGTATGTATGAATATTCACGGGTTTGTCGGCAGGGCGTCTTGCAGACCTGCTCACATTTCGGTGCAAAACTTATTAAAGAGAAATTTTCCAGTTAAAATTGAATATATTTAACAACTGTGTTCAGGGTAAATCGTAGTTGAGATCACTCGACTACACCGTTCTTACTTGCTCTGATTGAATTCATGCAGTATAAAAATATTACTGTTAATTTAAAATATATTTCTTAATTATATTGAATGTTTCTATAAAAGTAAAAATCGAAATCTTTATTTTTGGGAAAAAATTCTTTCTCAGATTATAAAATTAGTAAGCAAACTTGTTCTCTCGACTGATATGTTAAACGTTGGGTCTTTATTATTTTTAATGGCGCGTAGCTCAGAGGAAAGCCACTCAACTCGTGATCGACAAAGGTCTTGGGTACGAATCGTAAAAATCCCAAATTATTCATTTAGTTGTTTTTTGTTAAATATCTGACAAGTATCATTTTATATGTGAGAAATATTAATATAATAATGTTTTATTAAGAATTGTTTTTATATAGATAATTTATTGATAAAAAGTCGAGCTGCTCTTGGCGCCAAAGATATGCTGATATTCTAGTACATCTCGAGGATTTTTCTTGAGTGTGATTTCTTAAACTCAGCTCAATGATTCATGATGTGCCTTAGAACTGATAGCTGTGCAAAACATGCTACGAATACAGACCACAAAACAGACTTTCAATCTGATTGACGGCTTTTGATGATCACCGTAAAAATTTGTATACAAATTATGTAGTTTGAGATGTCGTCTTTCATCCGTAACGAAACTAAAGTTAAGAAGCATAAGCGTTGCCAGATATGGGCAGAGGAAGCCCCTCCCCATCTCTCCCACACATCTAAGCCCCTTACAAATAATACCGAGCAAGTAGTAGATCGGAAACGTTGTTATATGTAAATGTGGTAAGCTGGTGCTGCTGTATGTAAGTTAAGTCACGGCTCACCTGCAACAGATGCTGCCATCATGAGGCCCTTCTCGGCTTCTGTTGTATGAAACTCGCATTGGGATGCGATTACAATAATTCCCAGTGATTGTTGGGCAGCTACAGAAGAGATTGTTAAGAGACCGCTTACAAGCAATAGAATCCACTGGGTCTTGCCATAGCCTGCACCATAGAGAAGGGTATATTTTTTTTTAGAGCAACACAAGAGATATAACTGGTTGGCATACCAATCTTCTCCAAGACTTCGTCATATTCCAATGAGTTGGAATCACCAGATTCTGAAATACGGTCCTGCATTTTACTACCACCAACGGCGTCCATTCAACTGATTCATACGTGACAAAACTGCCCGCCTTATAAGTATCTTATACAAATGCATCACATTCCACTCAGCTCACAGCTGTGAGCCTAAAACCCAAAAACATTTGCAGCTTGAGAAGCAAAAACTTGTTCTGAGAACAGCATGCTCGTAGCTCAGAGATCGCAATAGCATATGCAAGGCTAACTATTCAAAACAAATTGGTGACACTTAAATATGTTAATGTATGATTAATAGGGATATTAAAATATCTATAGTAAGTCGGTGATAAGATGCACCATAGTCATGCCAGACTTTCTATATACCCATGATAAACAAATACTAAATCACAAAAACAATTATATTGGCGGACTTAAGTCTTCAATTTGATTTTAGCTAATATGGTTCTTTTAACCTGTTTGCACTTGAAACCACACTTACAACAATTTTTTCAATCTAGAAACAATTAAATTTAATTTATTTATTTTATACCCTTGTAAAGGAGGGTATAATTTTGTCTTCAAGCTTGTAACCTATTGAGAGAATCGTCTTCGGCCCTATAAAGTATACATATTCTTGACCAGTATTACTAGTTAGATCAATATAGCCATGTCCGTCTACTCGATGATGAAACTTATTTGTCCTTATTCTGCTAAACGGCTGTATATAGGTCGGACCTGTTTCCCAAATTGCCATAAGAATAATCGATCGAAGGTAAGTCTTAACTGGCATAAGTTGTAGGATTGTATCCAAGGGCGTACCAGCTTCTCTGGAAGGGGGCTCACACAACTTTGTTACAAAACAGTTTGCTTCTATGCAAAAGTTGAGAAATTGAGCAGTTGCCTACCCCTGCATATACATAATATTAATAGATAAATGTTGAATTTTCAGTTAACACCCAGACCTGAAACAGGTAAGGCAAATATTTGTTTAAAACAAAACATTTTTAAAAATATTTGCTTAAAACAAACCTTACCAAAATGTGCATGCGTGCAGTGAAGCTTTAATGGTATTTTTCACATATACCAGAGGCTTACATTCTAAAAGCTCCCTTGACTTT
>JAWNMU010000248.1:0-85620 GCA_035043665.1 Drosophila quasianomalipes | reverse complement strand
TATGCTTTGTTCAGATTTGTGTGCTGAAGGGGTTGTCTAATTTCAAGTCATTTTTCTCGTTTCTTCCAATAGTTGTTTTTTCTTCAGTAGAAAGAATCACGAAAAATAGGTTATTAACGGTTTTTATTACAAAAATGTATTCGAGCTGATATTATAGTGTATTTGTTTAGCCTTGTGTCTTTATGGGTTGTTTTGAATGTTTTAGGTCTGATGCTCGTTTATTAACCCTCATTCAAAATTACGATTTCTAAAGGCGCGCGCGCAATGTACGGTTGTGTTTCTAATTTTGAAAACAATGTTAATATGTCTGGATCCACATGCAAAGTGGCTAATTTACAGTACTAAATTACTAGATGCAAAATCCCAAAATCCAACCGGAGTTGGAGAAAAGCGGTGAGTGGCATAGAGATGAAGGTGAAGACGTGTCATCTCATAGCGCAACCAGTTTTTGGGATCAGTCTCATCTCCTTTCAATCCTTCCTAGTTCAGCGAAGGAGCTGTTTGTGACAGGGTATGACTTCGTTCATGTCGTTTGTGACTATAAATGGTGGGTGGCCGTCTTGCATGTTTCTGAACGCGTGCGTGCATACTCTAACTCTTGAAAAGAAAGCCGAACATATTCTCTTTAGAATGTCTTGTGTCAAGTATAATTGAATTTAGCTAGCATGTTTTTTAGTTGTATAATTCTGTGGAAAGTGTGATTCTCGGACGCGTATGTGTTTGTTGTGTTGTGTTGTGTTGTGTTTGAGCCTACCTTTTCTTATTACTATTTCTCTGTGCTATGTTGTATTGTTATACTATGATTGACTCCCCTAAATATCCTTTACCCTTCCTTCTTATTCGTGGGTATATGTGATTTCCCTCTTCAGACAAGCTTGAGGACCTAGGGTCTGAAACACATTTATCGGAGACGGGGATGGAGCGAAGAAGAGATGGAGGAGGATGGATCGGACGAGGAGCTTGGAAGAGAAGAGTTAGTAAGGAGGCATGGCGATGCTAATACTCACCAGACGATGAGAGAGGGGTGAAAGGAGCCAAGAGCAGAACCTCCAACAGAGGAAGGGGCAACGAGAGATGGAGGGAGGGCGAGAGGAGGGGTGAGGGGAGGATCGAGGGGTGGAGTGGTTGTAGGGGCCCCCCCCCCCCCCCCCCCCCCCCCCCCCCCCCCCCCCCCCCCCCCCCCCCCCCCCCCCCCCCCCCCCCCCCCCCCCCCCCCCCCCCCCCCCCCCCCCCCCCCCCCCCCCCCCCCCCCCCCCCCCCCCCCCCCCCCCCCCCCCCCCCCCCCCCCCCCCCCCCCCCCCCCCCCCCCCCCCCCGGGGGGGGGGGGGGATGGAGAGAATGAAGACGAAGAGGGGGAAGCGAAGGGGAAGAGGGAGGTAGGAGATATAGGTTGAGTGATGGAGGGGAGAAGGAGAAGGAGGAGGAGGAGGGAGGAGGGGGTATCTGGAGAGAGGGGCAGGGCAAAGGGGATGAAAAGAGCGTCAGCCAACACGAACAGAGAGAGAGCGAGGGAGTGAGGAGACTAGAAAAGGGAGAAGGAGATGGGATATACAGGAGGGAGAGGAAGAAGAGAGAGAAACGGGGGCTCCGATCTCTCCCTTCTTCCTCAGTGTTTTCTTTCACTTGGACTAATTCGAGACATCTGTCACTCAGAAGCTTGTCAGTCGTGATGCTTGTCAGTCTGACACTTGTCAGTCGGATGTCAGTCAAACTGCACACATGTACCCCTCCGATCGAGTCAGTCCGGATGCACTTGAAGAACAAGGACAAGTGGGAAGTGGAGTGAAGAGTGAAAAGCTGGGAGACTACTACAAGTACTCGGGAGAAGAGGAGGAAAAGCTGAATGAAAAGAAAGGAAGTCAGAAAGATATTAAAACAAGTGAAAAGCCGAAGATTGTCCAATCGTACTTCATATCAAGTGGAAACTACAACTTGAGCGAAAAGCCTTCTTCAAGTGGAGCTGTTCCTTTTACCCAGTCTGGTTCAGACAGATCTTCAAGTGCTCTTTTCACTAGATCTGAAGCCCCGATTTCTCCCTTTTCAGAGCCAGCTCTTTCTCCTGGATTTTCCTCCCCTTCCTCCTCTACCTCCTCCCCTATCTCCTCCCCTCTTCCTCTCTACCCCCCTCCCCTCCTTCATCATCCTCCTCATCCTCATCTGCCTCCCCTCCCTCCTTACTCACGGGAAGTCTCTATCTCAGACTAACATTACTTCATCGGTCCTCTGCGGTGCTCACTCGCCTTCCTATTCTTTCTCTCCGCTCCCGTTCTCTCCCTCACCCTCGATCTCACCCTCTCCCCCATCTTCGTGGAAAGAAAAGGAAAGGGAGGGGGAAAGAGGGAAGGAAGGGAAAAGGAAAGGGCACCATTGGAGGAGAAAGAGAAAAGCGGAGTGAAAGAGAGAGAAAGCTTAGCAAGTGAGGGGAAAGGGAGAGAGCGAGGGGACGAAGGAGGAGGAGAAAAGAACAGGGGGAAGAGGAAGGTGAGGGAGGAAGACGAAGACGAAGATGGGTCGTACATGATGGGTTTTTCAGGTGTGTTTTCTGAAGGAGTATTCTCGGAGGGCGTATTTTCCGACTGTGCCTCTGAAATGTCTGAGGCATCACAAATATCTCACGCCTCGGAAATATCTCACGTGTCTGATATATTCTCTGATGTCGAGACGGGGGATGTCGTAGAATGGATGATGAACATGAACCAGGGAGAGAGGGAGAGGGAAAGGGAAAGGGAGAAGGAGGAGGGAGAGGGAGAGGGTGAGAGTAGAGGAGGGTGAGGGGCAGGGTGGAGATGTAAGGAGAGTGGGAGAGAGAGATATTGAGGAACAAGCACATCAACTACATGAGTCTTTCTTTCATTTTGGGTCAGAGTGTGACGCCTTTTCGGTTCAACTTGAAGATGAACCTGAAGACGAACTTGAAGCGGGGGTTGACGAAAAGAACGCGGGTGGAGGGGAAGAAAGGAGGGAAGTGAAAGGAGAGAGAGAAGTGAAAAGAAACAGGAGAGAGAAAAGGAAGGAGAAAGAAGTGAAAAGGGAAGAGGGTCGTTCTCGTTCAGTACAGAAAGAGACAACTCCCTTCTCTCCTCCTCCTCCTTTTTGTTCTTCTCCCCACTCTTCTTCTTCTTCTTCCTCTTCTTCCTCTTCCTCCTCCCCCTTTTCTTCTTCCCTCCGTTCATCTTCCTCCACGGCCTCCTCTTCTCACCCCTGTTCGCCGTCTCAGAACGCGAAGAGGAAGAGGAAGGAGAAGGTGGGAGGAGGAGAGGGAGAAGAAGGCGAGGGAACCCTTT
Organism: Drosophila quasianomalipes; assembly: GCA_035043665.1. NCBI lineage: Eukaryota > Metazoa > Arthropoda > Insecta > Diptera > Drosophilidae > Drosophila > Drosophila quasianomalipes. Next base: position 82,336 of record JAWNMU010000248.1, on the reverse strand, counting down.
TTTCCCCCGCCCTCTCCTCTCTATCCCCATCTCCCTTCCGCTCTCCCTCCCACTCTCCCTTCCCACTCTCTCGTTCTTTAGTTACGGAGAGAAGAGCCAAGTGGGGAATGAAGGGGAAGAAGGTAAAGGGAAGAGAAGGGGGAAGAGATAGAGAAAATGGAAGACAAAGGAGGGGAGGGGTTAAAGAGGGGGAAGGAGGCAGTGAGGAAGCAGAGCAAACGGAAGGAGAAACAAGTGGAAATGAGGGGAAGGGGAAGAAGGAGAAAGAGGAAGAGGAAGAGGAGAAGGGGAAGAAGAAGGAGAATGGGGAAGCAGAGACGGAGAAGAAGGAGCAGAGCGATGATCTCGGCTCATCGTACGTAATAGAGGTTAGGGCAAGTGGGGAGGAACACGAGGGTGATGGAGAAGGGGAAGGGGAAGGAGATGAAGATGATGGAGATCTGGACTCCCTTTGTTCCTCGTTCATTTCGGAAGAGGAAGAGGAGGAAAGTGACCAAGGAAAGGAGCAAGGGGGAGGAGGGGGGAGGGGGAGGGAGGAAAGGAGACGGTGGGGGAAGAAAGGAGAAACCAGAGGAGGAGGTCAGAGAGCAAAGGGATGGAGAAGGAAAGAAGGAGAAGACTAGAACTAACTCCTCAAGCATCCGTCACCACTCGTCCTCATCTTCTTCTTCCTCGTCTTCTTCCTCTCCTTCCTCTTCCTCATCTTCATCTTCCTCTTCCTCTCCTTCCTCCTCATCTTCGTCTGCCCTGTCTGCCACCTCTTCTTCCTTGATAAACTCTCTCTTTCTCTCTGGTCATATAGGCGAGAGAGAGAAGGAGGAGCTGGAGGAGAGGGAGAGGACGCGGAGAGAACGCAGGGAGAGAGTGGGGCGAGTCACATCAATAGTAAAAAAGGTTGCGCTAACCACCGCAGTAGTATACGCCACTAAGTGGGCCTTCTTCGCTATCCACGGAAAGGGCGGAGGTAATGGCGAGAGTGGGGGCGGAGAGGGAGGGAGTAGTGATGGCGGGGCAGGAGATGGAGTCCCTTTCGCTGAGACGTAGGGAGGAACTCCTTTGTCCTTTTGTGTTCTTTTTTTGGCGGCACTTTTTGTTGTCTACCTATATGTCCTTTTCTCCTTTGTGTGGTAATTTTCCCGCGCTTCATTTGTTTTTCACCCTTTTCCCTTTCGTCCTTTTGCTTTACGCTTCCTTCCTTTCCACTATCTCCTATACTCCGTTCCTATCCTCATTGCTTTCGTTCCTTTCCCTTTTCTTTCGTTTCCTTTTTTGTTTTTTCTTGTTTTCTTTTCATTTTTTTGTTTGTGTATACCCCTAATGTCCTTTTTTTTTATCCCATTGTTTTTGTTATTTTTCTTGTTATTTTGGTTTTTGTTGTTCATGTGTTTGTTGTTCTTGTTCTTGTTCTTGTTCCTGTTGTTCTTTAGTTGTGCCTGTCTTTGTCTCGACGTAAACCCCTTTTCCCGTTATCTCAGCTTTTCCTTCGTTGATTTTTTCTCCACTTGACATGTTTGTTTCATTTCGTTATTTCGTTGTTTCTTAGTGTCGCTGTTTCTTCCAGTGTTCTTCTCTTCCCACCTGATTTCCTGTTCTTCTCCGTTTCCTTTGTTAATTTCACCACACTGTATGTGTACGCTTGCACTGTGCTGCTTTTGTGTGATAAATTTTCTCTCGATTTGTCTGTATGTACCTCCGTATGCTACTAAATGGTTGGTGTTGTGGGTGATACATCTACGTGCACGTATACAGAAGTGTGTGCATAATGAAATGTATTTCTAAAAGAGATTCCGGATTACTCCGCGTGTGTTAACTTCATTTGTTGAAGGTTCTCCCTGTTTTAAGACGCCTGAATTGAAGGTTATCGAGCTGAAAGATGTTTCGTTAAGTTTAGATCGGCTGGTCCAGTGCGCTACAACCCATCAGATCATGTCGAATCGATATCTAGTCAATCTGACCGATTCCGCGATAGTATTATTTTCCCTCTGAGCAACAGGTTGATGGCTAGAGGCTAGAGTTGTTGTATCGTTGTTGTTGTATCGTGTTGTTGTTGTCGTTGTTGTTGTTGTCGTTGTCGTTATCTTCTACGTTGCCGGCAACCGAAGCTGAGTCGTGTGCTACATCTGTTGTCCTGTGTTACATCTTTTGCTATCGTGATAACTCATTATTATTACTTGATCATATTTCTCATTATTATTACTTATTAATATTTATTATTAATATTTATTATTAATATTTATTATTATTATTATTATTACTCGTTGCTGCTACGTTGTGATCACTACTACGATGGCTGTTATAGTTCTGTTGTTGTTGTTACTTTTATGGCTATTATTATAGATCCATCCACGGCGTCTTCTATCATTGTTGTGTTGAATGCGTATACATGTTTGCGCTGTGTGACTTCGCAGACAACCTCAGTACAGATGAGCTAGTGAATAGTAGAATACACTGCAGATGATTATCTTGTCTTCAGATTATTATTTTTTCAGATCGCGATTTTTTTCCAGATTGTGATTTTTTGTACATTGTGATTTTTTCAGATTGTGATTTTTGTTCTTAACACGATTACGATGATTTACTATTATAACCATTTAAACCATTTGAACCATTTAAACCATTTGAACCATTTAAACCATTTAAACCATTTAGACTTATTAGATGTAGGATTTCTCAATCCACCCATATCCACCCATTAATTAATTTCTCATTAACATGTATATGTAGTACGAGAGTCTCAGAACGAGTGTTTTTGAGTTAACTCGGCGTATTGCTTATCGCAGTAGGTGACTCACATACCATGCATATACGCGCGCATACGTCCATGCACACGCACACACATTACTGCAAACACACACATACAATTGGGTAATAAACCGTCGAAGGCGGCTCATACTCTTCTATCCTTTGGAAGAGTGCTGCATAGTGACGTTGTTAGGGGCTTTTATTTTCAATAAATTGTCAACTAAAAAGGAAATATCCTGCGTTTTATTTACGTATGCTGGGGCTTTATGTATTCGTTTTTAGCTGGCAAGTTGGGCAAAAGTATACATTGTCCCTAAAACCTTCGTCGTGGGATGCCAACCTAAAATAACAGAAGAACACGTACCGCCTAGGCAGGCCGAGATAAATAAAAAGAAAGTTACAAGGGTGAGACTAAGACGGATAGAGGTGGTACCGTACTTGTAATTCAAAGAAGATTTGTGCGTAGACAATGAGCATGATTTGTATACTGGATTTTTATACTGGAACACAGTAAATTCAGACGTCCTGAGATATCGCTGCAGAGTAGGAAGAACCATAAGGCGGATTAGAACTATCGAGGACTATAGTATTCTGGAAAACATACGCAGAAAAAGAAAAGGAAAAAGAAAAAAGAATAGACAAAACGAGAGAGAAAAGAAAAAGAAAAAGAGAAAAGATAAAAAGCACAACACGAATCCGTTCAAAGGAGAAAAGATGCAAACGAGAGAAGCGGTGTACTAGGAGAGTGCAGAGGTAAAGACTAAACACACGTTACTACATACAATACACTAAATATCACATCGTTCCGCCAGACATCGTGCGGACGGTCAAAAAGAAGTGCAAATGGAAAAGAAAAAAAAACGAATGCTTCAGTCGGAAGCAACCAGTACCCACGTTGCGATATAGAACACATATTAAAAATAGATCGAGTTAGATGAAATCAAGTTAAAGGGGGGGAAAAAGGAGAAGGGCAGGAAGAAGAGAAGGGAAGAGAAGAGAAGGGAAGAAAAAGAAAGAGATGAGAGAAGAGAGGAAAGGAGAAGAGAAGAAAGAAAGAGATAAAAGGAGAAGAGAAGGAAAGAAAAGAGATGAAAGGAGAAGAGAACAGAACACAAAAGACAAAGGAAAATAGAAAAATCAAGTGTGACAGGATTTTAGAAACATCTGAAAATATCTTATAATATTCTAGGTGTGGGAATTGAAAGAAAATGAAAAAAATAAATAAGAGAAAGAAACGAGAACAAAGGATTGCAAGGGACGAAGAGCAAGGAAGGAATGGCAGAGGAATGGAAGGGGAAAAAAAGGAAGGAAGGGAAGGAAAGGGAAAGAAAGGGAAAGGAAGGGAAGGAAGGGAAGGAAGGGAAGGAAGGAGGAAGGAAGAAGAACAGCAGAGGTGGTGCAGAATGATTACGAATGTGTGAGGGTTATTTCTAGATGCTTCTGAGTATGTTAGGACGTGTTAGAAACTCACGACCCTGACCAAACCACCAGCGCAGCGTTATTGAGATCCGATGCCTTTATTGCTGCTGCTCTTACTCTTCCTCCTCTCCTTCTCTTCTGAGCAGAGTCCGTATCATCCCTCCTCCCTCTTCCTCTTCTCCCCGCCCGTTCCCCTGTTCTCCTCCTCATCCACCGAGACGTCCACGGGATTCTGATCCAAACGAAAGCCTCTTGGTTGCGTTGGAGAGAACTAGGGGAGTCAGAGGAAGAGGGGGAAGAGGGAGGGGAAGGATAGGCAAGCGAGGAATCACGGGAGGAGATGGGTGAGGATGCAGATATCGAAGATCCTCTGTCTTTGTGGCGCTGAAGAGGAGAGAGGATGGCAGACGAAAGAGGAGAGAAATACGAAGAAGAGAGAGCGGAAGAAATGACGAAATCAGGCGAGAGATCTCCCGCTCCACCCTTCTTGCCAGAGGGAGAGGAAGAGGGAGAGGCGGAGGCAAGAGGGCGGAAGCGATTTGTTATTCTTAGACGTAGAAGCGAATCCTGAGGAGATAACTCCTCCCCAGTCTCTTCTCCTCCTCTCCCTTTCACTCTTCCCTTTTCCCCTCCTTCTCCTCTTCCTCCTCCTCATCTTCCTCTACTTCTGCCCGCACCAGCCTAGTTCTTCCTCCTCTCCTCCACTCGCAAACAAATTCATTTCCACCCCTTGTCTGTTGCTTTCTTTAAAATTCCCCCTCTCCTCCTCCCTCTCGTACCCTCTTTCCTTCGTATCCTCCTCCTCCTCCTCCTCATCCTGGTCTCAGCATCGAGCATCCCCCCCGAGCAGAGAGGGAGGTGTGCATCACCATGGTGAGCCTCCCTGCTCCTCTGTTCTTCCCTTTCTTTAGAGTACGCGCCACCTCCCTCGCCACCTCTTCGCTGACTCCATAGTCTGTGTTCCTCTTTGTCGTTGGCTAACAACACGATGTTAGACCTGAATTGCTCGACTGTCAACGAAATCGTCAAATGAAGGGGAAGGAGGGGAAGGGAAGGGAAGGGGGAAAAGAAGAAAAAGGAATAAAGGTAAAGGGAGGGAGAAAGGAAGACGGAAGGGAGAAGGGCAGGGAGGGAAAGGGAAGGGAGGGAGAAGAGAAGGAGAAGGGAAAGAGAAGGAAATAGAATGGAACCCCAAAATGCAAATTATAGTAAAAGAAACATTGTTAGGACTGTGTGCTTGCTTCGTTGATGATGCAGTGGAATGGAGGTAGCTAGGGTACTGGTATTAAGAGACAGTGTGTGTGTGTGTGTGTGTGTGGGTGTATGTGTGTGTGTGTGTGTGTGTGTGTGTGTGTGTGTGTGTGTGTATGAGTATGGATGGATGTGTTAGCGTGTGTTCGTGTTACGTGCATGAGCTTCCTACCATATTCCTCGTTGAACTCCTCGCCTTCCGTGGCCGTTATAACAAGTGTGAGGGAGGCACAGACAAGAGTCCCTACTGCATGGTATCTCGTTCTTCAAGCATATGCAGTCGTCTCCGCATTCCTTAAGAGGGTTCGTCTCACTATGATCGTTCATAGAGGGGAGTAGAGGGGAGTAGAGGGAGTAGAGGGAGTAGAAGGGAGTAGAGGGGAGTAGAGGGGAGTAGAGGGGAAGACAGAAGGGGACGCATTCACGGGGAAGGGAAGAGAAAGAAAAGGGGAAGTCGAGGGAAGCATTTAAGAAGAGAGAAGAGTTAGGTTGGACAAGGGGTCAGACGTACGAGTACAAGTGACTGATGTATGGGTGTGTGTGTGTGTATATGTGTGTGTATATATGAGTGTGTGTATATATATATATATACTTACTAGCAGTTGCATCCGACTACAGCTCTATGGAAACGAAGGTAGTCCAAATCAACGACATCAGCGAAGGTTGAAAACTTCAATTTGAGAATGTCGTCGGCCAACTGCCTGACCAACTGGGGATCAGATAACACCTCTTTTTCCTTTTGTACGAGCAACTCCCCGTTTTGCTCCTCGTCTCTCTCTATCATGTTGAGATACTCAAAGAGGACTCCCTCCTGTTCCTCCTCGGGGATCTTGTGTTTCGTGATGTAGTTCTCTATTTCCACTCTCTTCTCCTCACTTCGTCTCATCTCGTACATCGCACTCAGCAGCAATCGCCCAGCGGGAGTGTTCAAGTGAAGGTCTTTGGAGAGAGGGAAGGAGCAGAGAGAAGGGCAGCGAGGAACCCAGCGGAATAGGAGCAGGACGTAAGGGCGGTTGATCGGCACAAGCATGTCGAGATATGCGACGCGTGTAAAAGGATGAGTTATTTGTCAAATTAAGCTGTGAGTATGTGTATGTGTGTACGTGTATGTGTGTATGTGTATGTGTGTACGTGTGAGCCTGTTTGGATGATCGCGTGCATTTCTGTCTGCATACATATACATTCCCACTTACCCCCTTCTCAATACTCCCTGCTTTCCCGCGAGATGAGAAGGCCAGAGTTCTCATCTTGTGGTATGCCACCTTCCACACGGCAGCTCTCGAAACTGAAGAAGGGGGAGAGAAAGAGAGGCAAGTTAGAATGTGGAAAAAGAAAAGAAAGGAGAAAGAGGTACGCGTATGTGGATGTGTGTGTGTATGTGTGTGTATGTATGTATATGTGTATGTGTATGTGTACGTATATGTGAGACAGAACGTATAGATTGCAGGAAGAGATGCTAAGATAAAGAGGAGAAGAGAAAGAAAGTGCGAGAACCTTCTGGGATTGTGTTGGCCTTGGGGAAATTGTTCAGAGCTTTCATGTGCTCTCTCTCCTTTAGTGGATTGAACAAACACTGCGAAGGGAGTCGGTGCGAGTGATATGCTGAAATACTCGTCATCTGCGGGAACCTACGAAAGTAGAAAGGGGGATAGGGTTCGCAAGCATAGCGGAGAAGAAATTAGGCATAGAGGGGAAGGGGGAAGCAGAGGAGTAGAGGAGGAAAGGGAGAGCAGAAGTAGAGGGGACAGAGAAACATCGCAGAATGTATAAAATATATAAACACGTGATAACGGAACGAAAAAAGAGAAAGGGGAAGGGTTAGGAAACAGATGTGTGGGTAAGGGTGTGTATATGTGTGTGTGTATGAGTATGTATGTGTATGTGTGTGTATGTGTATACGCGTGAGTTTGACGAGAAGATCCCTACTTTAGACCAGTCCGGATACATGGAAAACATCGACACTGCAACATCTGTGAACGATATCTTCATATGGGTCTTTGGAGGTCTCCCCGATTTGCCCTTGAGGCAGGGAACAAGTCCAAGGGAAGAGGGGGAAGAGGTGGAGGAAGAAGAGGAGGAAGAAGAAGAGGGGGAAGAGGAGGAGCGGGAAGAGGAGGAGGGAGATGAAGAGGAAGAGGAGGATGAGGAGGAGTGGAAGTCAAGGGAGAAAGAGAAGGAGGGGGAGGAATTATCTCCGAAGATGAAGAAGAAGAGAAAGAAGAAGAGGAGGAGGCAGTGGGAGATGAGGGAGAGGAGGGAGAAGAGGGGGAAGAGAGAGGAGAGAGAGGAGGAGAGAGCTCTCTTTTTCTGGGTGGGGGAGAAGTGGGAGTGGGCTTAAGAGAGGGAATGGAGATCGAAGAGAAAGGAGAAGAAAACGGAGAAATGGAGGAAAAAGAGGAGGAGGGAGTGGAGGAGGAGGAGGAGGAAGTGGAAGACGAAGAGGAAGAGGAAGAGGAAGAGGAAGAGGAAGAGGAAGAGGAAGAGGAAGATGAAGAGGAAGAGGAAGAGGAAGATGAAGAGGAAGAGGAAAAGGGCTTAGAAGGAGATAGAGAGAAGGTAGAGGAGAGAGTGGAAAGGGAGGAAGAGAGAGTATATGAAAGCGAAGAAGAGAGGGAAGAAAAAGAAGACGTGAGAGAACTGGAAGATGAAGAAGGGGGGGAAGAGGGAGAAGGAGTAGAGGAGGAAGATATAGATAAAGAGGAAGAGGTAGAGGAAGAGGAGGCGGAAGAGGGAGAAGCGAAAGATGAAGAAGGCAAAGACGAGGGAACAGAGAGAGGGGAGGTAGGAGCTAAGAGAGATACAGAGGAAGAAGAGGAGGAGGAGAGGGAAGGAGAGGGAGGAGAGAGAGGGGAGAGAGGAGAGAGGGAGACGGGGGTAAATTTGACAACTTCGAAATCGAATGAGTTGGAAAAGGAGAGGAGGAGGGCGAAGAGAAGGAGAGGGAAGAGGGGGAGGGGGAGGAGAAGGAAAGAACAGAATGAGTGGAGGAGGACGAAGAGGAGGGGGACGAGGAGGAGGAAGAAGAGGTGGAAGAGGAGGGAGAAGAGGAGGGAGAAGAGGAGGAGAAAACGGAAGCGGAAGCCGAACGAGAGGAGAAAGCGGAGAGGAAGAGGAGGAAGAGGAAGAAGAGGAAGAGGAAGAAGGAGGGAGAGAAGGAGAAGGAGAAGAAGGAAATGGGAGGGGGGAGGAGGAAAGAGAAGAGGGGACAAAGGGAGGGGAAGATGAAGAGGAAGAGGACGAAGAAGAGGACGAGGAAGAGGAAGAGGAAGGGTGGTTGGTGGAGGCAAGGAGAGAGGTGGACGAGAGAGGGGCAGAGGAGAGAGGGAGAGAGGAGAGAGAGGAGAGAGGCAAATGAGTGGGATTCTATGTGTTTTTTTACCATAGTGCTCTTTACGTGAGAAGAGGAGGAGGAGGAAGAAGAAGAAACGTGATGTTGAGACGAGAGAGTCCTCGCTCTTTCTCCGTTAACTCTATCGGGAATGGAGCCAACTCTTTCGTTGTCCGTGTCCTTCTCTCCTTCCCCTCTCCTCTCCCCTCTCTTTCTCTCTTTCCCTCTGCCTCCCTCTCCCCCTCCTCCTCCTCTGTCTCCTTCACCTCTCCTTCATCATCATCCCCTGAGTTATTCTGCTTGTGCTCAGTCCTCTCTTCTATCTCGTTCTCGTCGTCAGATTTCATTCTCTTACTCTCCCTCTCCTCTTCCTCTTCCTCCTCTTCCTCCTCTTCTTCCTCCTTTTCTTTTCCTCTTTCTCCTCTTTCTCTCTCTTTTCTTTCTTTTCTTTTCTCAAAATATCTCCCAAGGGGTCTCCGCACCTTTTTCTCAATTTGAATGGAATGGGAGATGCATGAACCGTGATTTTTTTGTGTGCGTTCTTATTTCCTAAAAGCTCATCAACGGTCTCTTCTTCAGCCCCAGATGAAAAAGAGGAAGAGGAAGAGGAAGAAGAAGAGGAAGAGGAAGAGGAAGAGGAAGAGGAAGAGGAAGTTGAAGAGGCAGGAGAAGGAGGAGTGACTATGATGGACGAGATGGGGAACAGAGAAGAGGTTGCAGAAGAAGGGGAGAAGAGAGGGCGTCTGCGCGTCTGATCCTCTTAGCCCCCACTACTTTGACTGGAGTCTCCGCTCTGTTGGGAGTGGTGAGGTTATCCGAGTTCATTCCTCTATCTTCCAGCAATAACGACTCCCTCCTCCTCTCCCTCTCCCTTTTCTCCCTCTCCCTCTCCCTCTCCAGATTCTCCCTTCCCTTCCCCTCTCCCTTTCCTTTCGTTATCCTCTCATTTTTTTCTCCCTCTTCGCCTTCTCCCTCCCCGTCTTCCCCCTCCTCCTTCTCCTCTTCTCCTCCCAGTTGGTCGATCACAAACTCCAGCCCCACCCACCCCACCTTCTCGTGCTCATTTTCCTTCTCCCTCTCCTTCTCCTTCTCCTTCTCCTTCTCCTTCTTCTTCTCCCTCTCCTTTTCTGCAGTCCTAGATTTCGACTTCGTGAACACGGGAGTTTCTTTTCTCTTCTTCTGCTGACTCTTCCTCTGTAAACCGTACATCTCCATGCAGTCCGACTCGAAAGACAAATCAAGATCATCGACGCCACGCACAGGAGAGCCGACTCCACTGCTCTCGTCATCGTTCTCCCTCTCACCCTCCTTTTTCTTTTCCTTCTCCTTTTCCTTTTCCTTTTCCTTCTCATTCTCCTTGTCCCCCCGCTCTTCTTCTTGGTCTCCCCCTCTTACTCTTCCTCCTGATCTCCCTCTCCCTCTTCTGCCCTTCCCCACCGAATCAGCAATCCCCCGTAACTCAGAGTCAAGCTCATCGACCGAGGAGAATCCCGAAACACTTCCAGCCCTCTCCCTTCCTTTTTCTTCTCCTACGCCTCTCTCTCCCCTCCCACCTTCTCTCTCCTCGTCGTCCTCGTTCTTCCCTCTCCTCCCTCTCCTCTGAGAAACAGAAGAAAACATGTTCGAGAGACTTCTGTTAATAGACGCCTCTCCCTCTCCTTCTCCCTCTCCCTCTCCCTCCTCCTCCCCCTCTCTCTCTCCTTCTTCTGCTGGCACTGCCTTCTTCGCAGTCAGAGACTTTCTAGCGCTTCCTTTCCTCTTACTCGACTTCACGTCCTCCTTATCTCCAACAACATCAGCGGCCGCACTGGTGCTCTTGCCTCCTCTTGCTCTCCCACTGCTTCTTCCTTCTGTGCTCCCCTTCCTCTCCGCCCCGTCGTGAGATCGAGTCAAAGGAACGTGGCCCTCCACTCTCTTCTCCTTCTCATCAGACTTTCCACTTTCCCCGGACTCCACTATACTGCTCAACCTCCGTGAACTTCTTCTTGGCAACACCGTCTCTTCATTGTCTGAATTACCCTCTTTGGGAAACTTTCTTTCTGTCTTTCTGGTGACTGGCGTGTTCTTTCTTCCTCTCTGCACATTGTTTAATGGTAAAGGGCTAGGAGACCTCGATCGCAATCTCATATAATGGCTGGGAGAATCTGACATTATGCTCCCGCTACCTAACAAAGATAGAAGCGATTAAAAAACAGTTTCAGTGTTATTAAAGCAACCTATTAAAATCAAAAATCGAATCTCAACTCCTAGCCGTTGAGAACATTAAAAAAATCGTACAAGCTATTCAAGCGCGAATACTCATAAAAACAACTATTTGTATATATTTGGTTCCTCACTAACTCCCAATAATTGTTTGCAGATACGAATTGAGATGAACGCATCCTTGCATAAATAAACATTTTGCAGATGTATCCGAGCTCTAGTAGAACCGTTAAATTTTGATAATTATATATGAAGTGAATAACCCATATGTTGGTAAAAACTAGGAAAACATGAGCATACAAGTACGAAAAGCCGAATGTAGACGTGCTTGTATGTATCTTAATTGACTATATGTTGGATTGGCTTGTCTATATTCAAACTCTATTCGTTGCCTTCTTGAATGCTTTGTTCTTTGTGATTCCTCAGCTTTGAACCGATGGCTCGCTTCATACTGTCTAGCAAAGAGGGCATGCAATTTGCTTTAGTAATACACGCCGTGCACTGTTACGGGATGTGTTGTCTATGTTGTCTTCTTTTTCATTTCTTTGCTTCTTCCTGTAACATATTATGATTTTCGGAATATTACGTCCTTTTGTCACACACTAACTCACTCCTCTTTCTCTCGATACACGCGTCGTATGTCTATTCTCCAAAAAATAATACACGTCGATATGTCTGCAAATACAACCCAATAACACTCAAAACATGTTTTGAAATATTCGGGGGTGTTTGTATGGTATCCACGGATGTTATTTTTGACTGTATGGGCGTGTGTTTATGTGTGCACCTTTTTTTGTAAATAAATACTTCTCGGTGGGCCTTGGGAACTTGAAAACAAATGAACGGAAACATGCGAATACATACTATAAAAATACGTGGAACTGGAATAAAGAAGAGTGCAGTTAATTGGAAATGGTTCCTGGTACTAAGGCCGTGAGTAGCATGCCCGGAGATGAAGAGCTTGAGTTCGAGGACTTCCCCCTTTTGATCCCTCCCTCAGCTGTGATGAGTATTTAAAGAGGTACCACAAGTGCGTCGACAACCTGAACACCCTTAACAGAGGACTGACGCACATGGACTTTTGTTTTGAGGAAGGAGAGTACTACAAGAAGTGTGTGAAAAACGAGAGGGACTCCTTCAAAGCCATGCCTGCTCCTCGTAAGTGGGTATTGTCCTGTAAGCGCTACTTCTTGTCCTTGTACCCAGGAGAGAGCTCGCAGTCGTAGGCTGACATTCTGTATAGAGGGAGCCTAAGCTTATGTGACTGGTCTCTCTTGTTTGTGTCATGTTTGTGTCTGTGTTTCTGTTTGAGTTCTGCATTGATTATTTTTTTCACGTTCGCCTCGTCCAATTCTTTGATTGTTTCTTCGCTCCCGTGTGTGTTATAAAAGAGGCGTTGCGTATGATGTGGACAAGCATAGTATGTTGGAATGTTACAAATGGCAACGTTCCATACTGCATTGTTTCTAAGTGTGGGGGAAAAAATTATGGTTCTAAACGAGATGGACTGTAACTTCTTGCATGCATTCCCGGTAAATAAAACCAACTTAACAAAGCCCGCGGGTGTATTTTTAAAAAGCAAAAGACTTGTAGTTTATTCAACAGTGATGTGCCATAAACACAAAGCACATCCTAATCCGGCGCAACGCGTAGCGCATGTGGTACTATGAAATTGATGCAGAATGCTTGACTCACTTGAATCCTAAAAGACTTTTAACGTGTCTAGTAAAAATATGCATTCTAATAACAAATAACAAACAACATAGCCCATGCACCATGCATGGACTTTATAAATCATTGAGTACAGTAAATGAATCTCCAGTGACAAATTATTTCTTAGGAGGACGGACGTATCCAGGGAGATACTTGTGGGCTCCGTCACAGAGGGGAGCTTTTTCTGACTTCTTGCACAAGCAAATGCCGTACACTGCAGTGGACTGAGGGACAAAGGGAACGGGCTTAAATGAAGTTCCTTCATGGCTTCCATCGCAGAAAGGTTGGGTTTTTGAGAGTCCACAGGAGCAGTACCAGTAACGCTTTCCTGCCTGCAGCTCTAGTTTGGCGGAGTGAAGCTTCACACACACAGGAAGCTCTTTTCCATCTACAACCTCCACATTGATCTTGGAGAATCCTCTAGCGTAAATAAACTTTGGGAAAACAGAACAAATCCGACTCATAGTCTGCGGTGTCTGAGATAGTATTTATACTACCAGCAAAGCACTGCGATCAGGGCGATGTGGGTTCTCAATTTGAGTGATGTACCACGTAGTCCTCCAGATTCTCTTTTTTTTTTGACTGAATTTTATTTAAAAACGAACAAAAACAGAAACGAACAAACAAATTGCATGCACAAACACACAAATAAGCAACTAAAAAAACAAGCATAAATAAAAAAGAATAAAAAAAAAAAAAGCATGCATGCAAACGGCAAAGAAGTATCAACAAGTTCGGTATCAACAAGTTCGGTATCAACAAGTTCGGTATCAACAAGTTCGGTATCAACAAGTTCGGTATCAACAAGTTCGGTATCACTAAAAGTGTTTATTTAAGAAAGGTAAGAAAGATAAGAAAGACAAATACGACACGTAATCACGAATGCAAGGTATAGAAAAAGAAAAAGCAATGACGATACTCTAGCACGAAAAATATAATATAATATAATATAAAGAAATAAACATAATATAAGACACACATACTGCTAAGCAAAGCAGGGAATGACGTAAGGGAACACTGAATAAATAACACCGCACATACATGAGAAATCTTGTGAGATGTTGATTAAAAAAAAACAATCACGTAAGACTAGGAATCAGAGAGGAAGATAAATGAATGAAAGGACAAAGCAAGAAGTATAACTCAAGGTAAGGATGAAAACAAGGACAATGCTTACATGAAAAAGAAAAGTAGAAATGTTCATGCTAATCCTCGTGAAGTTGTTGACGTATTTCAAACGCGACGAAAGAAGAAAAGAAAGCTTTTTACGCCAGAATTCTCCCTTTTTTGTCGTTGATCCATTTGGAAATTGCTTCGGTTTTTTTTTGACTGGGTTTGTTTGATTTTGTGTTGCTTCTTTCTTCCGAATATGCACTACTATATATATACTTACATACATCCACTTGAATTAAAAAAAAAAGACAGAAATCTACTCACTACACAAAAAGAGAAAAAAAAAAAAAAGAACAGAGTCAGATAAATGAATTTGGATAAATGAATTTGAACAAATGAGTTTGAACAGAGATATCTGGCCAGGGCCTTCGAAAACAACTGCAACATATAGCAAGTAAACAGAAACCAGAGAGAGAAATTAGAGGTAGGTGGGAAGATGGGTTTCGTATTTCTGTGTATTCCCAATTTGTGTAATCCCTCCCTATCCGACCACTCCCCTCCCTCCTTCCCGCAGCTGAGACAAATACGAAGACAGACTTAGTTTCCGTTCTCGTAGTCCTCCTCGAGTCCGTCCATGATTCTGGTTCCCTCGACCTCAGCGTCCTCACTCTGGGAGACGAGGCTGGTACTTGGCGTCCTTGGAGCTGTTTCCGTGTCCAATTCCCAGTCCGCTGTCGAGCTGCTTGCGCTGGATGTAGTATTGAACCAAAAAGGATACGAGGAAACAGAGGATTCCGGAGACGTACTTCTCGTTCAAAGGCTTGGGGAAGAAGATGAAGGAGAGGAGGACAGTGAGGATCTTACGCACAGTGGTGACGGTGGTAGCGAGGACGACTCCGAACTTCTGGATAGAAGTCACAAAGCAGAGGACTCCGAGGTAAGTGACGATCGATTGCACGCAGATGATTCCGTAAGAAATGGGGTTCTCATTACAGTAAGCCACAGCCGCGAAGAACTCTCCAGTCAACAAGCACACGATGAAGGTGCACACGGCAGAGAAAATGTTCGAGTAGACCATAGTCTCCTTGAGAGTGGCCCTTGTGCTCCTGCAACAAGGTCTCCTGGGAGTTAGAATGCATGGAGTCAGCGGCAAGCGAAAACAACACAATAACAATTCCAAGCATAGAGAACTCGGGTGCAGAGTCGATGTCTCCGAGTCCGAAGAAGATGGCGGAGGTGGCAGTGAGAAGGGCAGCAATGTACTCAAGAGCAGCGTACTTACGCCCAACGAACATGACGCTTCCCAACATCACAGTCACCAACTTGAGAGACTTGAAAACAACCTGGGTGGGGTAGTTCAAGAACTGAATAGACATGTTGGTCAATCCTCTAGAAGCAGTCATGGCTCCGGCTACGAACCAGTGGCGAGTAAGGGGGGCGTTGTGGCTCCATACAGCCTCTCCGCTGAAATACCTCTCTCCCACCGCAAAGAAAGAAATGAACACCATCTGGATGAAAGTCAAGAACCATCCAAACTTGAATCCATTCAAGCTCTTGAACAAGTACTCCTCGAGCATTGCAGCTCCGCAGAAGAATACGAAAACTAAGAGTAGGATAGAGAGAAATCGTAACGAAAACGTTAGCAAGCGCTAGGCTGAAAATAAAATGCACACCAAAGCCAAATAAAGTAGAAAAAGAGTGCAGAAACATGAAATACCGATGAATCAAACATTCTCCATTCGATGTACTGCATAAGATCAATGTTTAGTTGCTGAATGGGTATTCTAACGGATAAGTGACGTGTTAAGAGCAACTATACACAAAAACTGAACCTACCTCCAGCGGAAAGGAGGACAAATTGCACAACAGGGGACTTCGTGCTCATATTTAAAATACTAACAAGTAAGTAAAAGGGTGTTTTTTAACGGTCTATGGACTTGAGTGATGTTTTCACAGCAAAATCACCTAAGAGACGCAAAGTTAACGAAGTAGAATTTAAAGAAAGAAAAAAATTGAATTATATATATATTGAATACGATTTTTAGTTCAAATGAACACGGCCAAGTAGAAAAAGTTCTAGAAAACTGACCTAATTTAACTGAAGATTAAAAATAAGTAGTGCACTAGACGAAAAAACAAGAAAACACTCAGTACGCGTCTTCTGTATTGATGTGTATTAAATTCCATAGTCAGTTTATAGTGTTCGTATCATTGATTTATTAGTTTCTGTTCTGTTCTGCTGAGCTTGTGTCTAAGAAAGTGTAAACCTTCATTTTGCATGTGACTTGCGTCGCATGTATGGAGGTTTCTAATGGTTTATTCAAGGCAAGCACGAAAATGTGACTAGCTGGAATTGTGACTTCCACAAATGTCTATAAATTCAAGTAGGTGCGCATTTCCACTTCAGTTGTGTAGGAGAGATAAATTCGGTCTTCTACTTTCTGTAGTGCATTAAGAATTAAAAGCTCTGTGCCAGATGAACGCAGCACGAGAGCTTTTTTCGGATATGTGATATAATGCGCGCGTGTATTTCAGATGAATGGGCGAGGGAGAAAAGATGTGAATGGACAGGAACTAAGCAAGAGGATATACATAGATCTTGTAGATAAATGAGCAAAACAACAACAAAAAAAAAATAATAATAATAATGATAGTTATCGTAGTGGGATAGAAAATAGATTGGAAAATCATAATTGAAAATTAACAAGCTAAAAAGAATACTGCAGAAAAGATCGATATGCAAGAATCGCGATGCGGAGAAATAAACATAAAAAACAAAAAAAAACTGTTTTTGCATAGTAGTGTGTGAAGATAAATATGTGGAGGGAATGGCTCGAAAGCAGTGATTTCTATTCGATTTGTCTGTCATTGGGCCGCATATTTGCTTGTAGTTCGTTGTCATCTGATAGTTCGCTCAGTCGGTAGTTGCGCAGCTAGATAATTGTATAGTTGACTGATCAAGTGTTGGGTTGTTTGCCTCATATGCGCGGTAGCGTAGTGCAAGTATATTAGTATATGTGTTGTGAATACGTACTAGGTTGTATCTATAAAATTAATCATCTATATTCCACTACTCGCCCATGCTTGGTTTCTGGACCACCGCACATTATCATCCTCTCATGAAACGATAGCTTCGCTTCAACGATGCTCTATCGGACAGTGTTATTCCAAGGGGAGACGAGCAATGGGCGGTGTAGATTGGCAGGTTAGTGTATTTTGGATGAGCGACCGGGGGTGGAAGGAGGAGGGCGGAGGGACTGTCGCCTGGGAATAACGGGAGGAACGTTCGACGAAGAAGCGGGAGCGGGAGAAGGAGAGGAAGCGGAAGAGGAAGAGGAAGAGGGGAGAGGGAGAGAGAAAGAGAGGGTGAAGGAGGAGGAATGTAGGGCATAGCGTTAGAGGATGGGAAGGAGTAGGGGAAGGCGTTAGAAGGAGATGAAGAGGAAGGAAGGGAGGAAGGAAGGGAGGAAGGGGGGAAGAGGAGGGGGAGAGGAGGAGGAGGAAGATGAGGCGAGGTGTGGAGGAAGCGTGTGATGAGAAGAAGGATACGAAGGCTGGGAAGAGGGAGAGGAAGGGGTGGAGGGGGAAGGGGAAGAAGAAGCAGAATAGGGGAGGGAGAGGGAAGGAGAGAAGGAGGGAGAGAGGGGGGAGAGGAGGGGTACGGCTTAGCAGACGAGAAAGAGCCTCTGGGTGCGACTAAGAGGGGTTTCAATTTCACGGAATGTACCGCTCCTCCGTTTTCTCCTCCGCCATCCCTATCATACCTTCTTCCACTCCCTCCCTCTCCCTCTCCCTCTCCCTCTCCCTTTCCCTCTCCCTTTCCCTCTCCCCTCACCCTTCTAGGAGGAAGAGGTCTCCTAACCCCCACCTCTCCTCTTTCCTCTCTCTCTACCCTTCCCTCCGTCCCTCTTTCTCCCTCCCTCTCTGTCTCCCCTCTCTTGGTCCCCTCCCTCTCCCTCTCCCTCTCCCTCTCCCTCTCCCTTTCGTCAGAACCTATTCTCCCTCTCTTGCTCTCCCGCCCTTCGTCTCCAGTCGAAGAAAGAGAGTTTAGGGGAGAGGAGGAGGAGGAAGATGAATAGGAAAAGGAGGGTAGGGTGGAAGTGGGGGAAAGATACGAAGAGGGGGCGTTATTCGCGCTGGTATTTTTGCTATTGTTATTCTGCATACTGTTGTTGTTGTTGTAGTAGCCATTTCTGTCGGTGTTACTGTTGTTGTTGTTGCTGTTGTTGTTGCTGTTGTTGTTGCTGTTGTTGTTGTTGATATTCCCATTGCTGTGGGCAGCAGAGAGGGAGAGGAGCGAGGAAGAGGATCCAGAGTTTCTCTTTCGACTCAAGGAGAGTCCGTAAGGAGATGAGGAGAGAGAGTAAGCCTTATCCCTCTCATCCGCCCACTCTGCCTCCCTCCCCCTCCCCTTTCCCTTTCCCTTTCCCTTTCCCTTTCCCTTTCCCTTTCCCTTTCGCTTTCTCCCACGGCGTTGGAATATCCGACAGAGACCCCCTTATTGGTCGAAGAGGAGAAAGATGAGGAAGAGGGGAGCGAGGGTCGACGGGAAGCTATGGGGGCGGAGGAAGGGGACGAGTGGGGTTGAGAAAAAGCAAAGGGAGAGGGGGAGAGAGGGAGAGAGTGAGAGAGAGAGGGAGAACGAGAGAGAGAGGGAGAGCGAGAGAGAGAGGGAGAAGAAGGGGCAGAGAGAGGAGCAGAATATGGGGCGGAGGGAGAGGCAGATGAAGATGAGGAGGAGGAGGAGAGGCGAGAAGAGGGGCGCGAAGACGGGCGGGAGGAGAGGATTTGAGCTTGATATTCTCCTGAAGAGAACGAAGTCTCAGAGTTCAGAGAGGAGAACGAGTCCCTTCTCTCTCTCCCTCACGTCTGCTCTCCCCTCTCTCCCGCTATCTCTTCCTCCGCCTCCCTCTCCCTCTCCCTCTCCATCTTCCTCTTCCTCCTCCTCACCTCCCGCTCCCTCCGAGAGGAAGAAGAAGCCCTGCTTTGCCTCTGAGTTTTGCCTTGGGATCAGCGAAGGAAGAGGGGACGGGAGCACCAGAGTAGCAGGGAAGGGAAGAGAACAAGATTGAAGGGGAAAGAGGTGGCAGCGAGGAAAAGGGGAGAGAGGAGGGGAGGGGGAAGAGGAGGGGAGGGAGAAGAGGAAGAGGAGAAGAGGCGGGAGGAGAGGAGGGGGCGGGATAAGAAGGTAGACTGAAAACGTGAACGCCTTGGTCTCTGTGTTTTTTGTGTACGTGTTGCAACTCAATGCAAACGAAACAAAGCTTGGCGTCCTCTTCTGCCGCCGATAGAAGCAAAGCTCTCATCCTTGCCTTCTCCTCCTCTCCTCTCTCCCTCTCCTCTCCTCTGCCTTCCTTCCTCTTTCTCCTCTCCTCTCCCTCTCCTTCGTCTTCACATACATCTCTACTCTTCTCTGCGTCTCTCCTGTTTCATCTTCCTTCCTTCTTCCCCTCTGCTTCCACGAGAGAAGGAGAGGGGAGAGGCCCACTTAGAGCGGAGGAAGGAAGAGAGGAGCGAAGAGGAAGAGAGGATGTGGAAGCTTGCCCCCACCTCCACCCTCTGTTTTCCCGTTACTTCCGCTCTCACCCTCTGCTGGGGAGAAATGTGACTGCCCTTCGAATCAAACAGCGACACACACACACTCACCTACATGTGTATGTACACAGACACACACGTACACAAATGCACATGCGCACATGCATACACGGAAAGAAAAAGAAAAGGAAAGGAAGAGGGAAAAGTGGAAGGTGATAAGTAAAAAGTGACAAGAGAAGAGTGACAAGTGACGAGTGAAACGTGAAGAGTGAAAAGTGAAACGTGAAGAGTGAAAAGTGAAACGTGATGAGTGAGTTAGAGACAGGGTGTAAAGAGGGTGTGTAGGGCTTACAGATAAACAGCAATGAGAACAAAAGTAGAATCAAGCATAAACAAGTGGGTACACCACTCGGTGAACGAAGGATCACTCGGAAAGTGCGTCATCAGGTGAGTGCGAACGTCGTCATGTGAGTCAACGTGTATAGCATGTACGGAGGAATGGATGTGTTGTGGAGGCACGTAGGGCTATATGGGTCGACTTGAATGTGGTAAAGTGTATATTTTTCTGATATAAATGCATGTGAATAAAGAAGACAATAGACGAGAGAACCGTACCTGTTCTAAATCCCCAGCGCTTTTGATTTCGACCGCGTCGATGAAGAAGGAGAAGGGAGGGGGGAAGAGAAGGGGGTTAGGGAAGGAGGACCAGAAGAAGAGGCAGAAGGAGACAGAGACGGGGAAGAGGAAGCGGAAGCACGACGAGAAGGAATAGGAGGCGTTGAAACGGGCAGAGAAGAGAGGGGGTAAGAGTGAGGGGACGAGGAAGAAGAAGAATGTGAGGAAGAGGGCGAGGGTGGCTTGAACGAGAAGAGAGAGCGGTCTGGTCTTCCTAGGACCAGGCGATGGCTGAGGAGGAGTGACGAGGAGAACTGGTGGGAGACAAGAAGAGCAAGAAAAAGAGAGAGAAAGGACGAAGAAGGGGACGAAGGGAACCAAGAGCAAGAAGAGGAAGAAGAGGAAGAAGAGGAAAATTGTCAACAACAACAACAATAACAACAACGACGACAGCCACAGCAACAGGAAGTGAAGGTATGGGTAGTGAAGAAAACGAAAAATGGAGTGAATGAGAGATAGAGTGAACGAGTAATCAAGTGTAAAAGGGAGGAAAAGCAAGTGAGCAGTTGGGTTGCAGTGGAAAGAGATTATTCGGCATGTACGTCGATCAGTGTAGATATTTGTTTACATGTGTATATAAACATAGATATTTCGTAGGCATGTGTGTACGAATCGGTTAGTCTAAATGTGTAGATATTTGTATGTATGTATGTACGTATGTGAATATGAGTGAGCATATGTTTGTGTATAGATGACAAGTTAAATGATGAGTTCAATGACGAGTTCAATGAACAACTTACAATAAGGTGAGATTGTAGCTTCGAAGAAGAGAGGAGGAGGGCGGAGAGTGAGGAAGAGCGGAGAGCAAGCGAGTGCACCTCAGAAGAAAGACGAGCCGTCTCCCTCTCTCTGTCCTCCCTCTCCTCTCTCTGTCCGCCCTCTCCCTCTCCCTCTCCTGCTCCCTCTCTTCCTTCTCCCTCAACATCTCCTTTTCCCTAAGTTCAGCCTCCCTCTCCGCTTCCTCCTTTTCCCTCATCGCCACTTCCTTTGCCTCTCGGCCTCTTCCCTTGCCCTCTGAGCCTCCTCCTTCTCTTTCTCCACTGCGTATACCTCCCTCTCCAGCTCTTCTGTCTCCTGTTCCCACTCCCTCAGCTCGTCCTCCAGCAACAAAATCTTCGACTCCAACCCCTTCCTCTCCTCCCTCTCTCTTCCCTCTCTCTTCCTCCCTCTCCTTTTCCTCCTTCTCCCTCTCCCTCTGCTCCTCCTCCTCTCGCTCTTCCCTCTCACGCTCAGCATCTCTCTCTGTGCTTCCTCTTCCTCCCTCTCCCGCTTCACACTTGTCTCCTCCCTCTTCTCTTCCTCCTTCTCCTTCCGCTTCTCTTGCTCTTTCCTCCACTTCTCTCACTCTTCTCCTCAACTTCTCCTTCTCCTTCCTCTCCGCTTCCTTCTCCCTCTTCTCCCTCTCCTTCTCCTCTTCTCCTTCTCCTTCTCCCTCGCCTCTTGTTCCCTTCCCCTCCTCTCCTCCTCCTTGCCCTTCCTCTCCTCCTCCTTCTCCCTCCTCTCTCTCTACCTCCTTTTTCAACCTCTCCACTTCATTGAGCAAAGGAATAGCAGATACCATCCTTCTCTCCCTCCCTCCTTCTTCTCCTTCCTCTCTTTTCTCTCTCTTCCCTCTCTTCTCTTCTTCATCCCCATTGTTTTCCTTCCTCTCTCTTTCCCTTTCCTTCTCCCTTTCCTTCTCCCTTTCCTTCTCCCTTTCCTTCTCCCTCTCCTCCCTGTTCTCTCTCTGACTCTAATCCCAAGTCATCTTCAGACAAAGAAAGAGAGCCGAATAAGTCTACTTCTCTTTCCTCCTTCGCCTTCCCTTCCTCCTTTCCTTCCTCTTCATCTTCCCTTCCTCTTCCCATTCATCTCCATCGCTCTCTTCATCTCCCTCTCCCTCCGTATCTTCCTCTTCCTCTCGCTCTCCCTCTCCCTCTACGTCTCCCTTTTCTACGGATAAAATAGTGCTCTTCAGAATCTCAATCTCTCTCTCCAATTCAACCACTCTCCTCTCTCTCTCCATATCCTTTCTCTCCCTCTCCTCCTCCCCCCATCCTTCGCTCTCTCCCCCTCTGCCTTCTGCCTCTCCATCTCTTTCCTCTCCTTCTCCCACTCCTCCCTCTCCTTGTCCCTCTCTCTCTCCCACTCCTCTTTCTCCTTCTCCCTCTCCCTCACCTCCTGCCTCTCCCTCGCTTCGTTCCTCTCCCTTTCTCCCTTCACTTGAGCCTCCAAGTCTCTAATCCTATTCATATGGATCCTCTCTCTCTCCTCGAGCTCCTTCCTTCTCCTCCTCTCCTCCTCCCTCTCCTCCTCTGCCCTCCTCCTATCCTCATCCACTCTCTTTCTCTCTCTTCAAGGACAAGCAACCTCCTCTCTCTCTCTCCCTCTCCCTCTCCTTCTCCCTCTCCTTCTCCCTCTCCCTCTCCCTCTCCCTCTCCCTCAGTGTTCTCCTCTCTTCATCCCTCTGCCTCGCATCCTCCCTTCCCTCTTCACTCTCTCCACCTCCTCCTCACTCCTCCTAATCACCTCCATTACCTCTAGCATATGTCTCTCCTCCGTTCTTTTTGCTTCCCCACCACCCGTTTCCTCATCCTCTTTAAGGCGATCAGCAGAGGGTCATCTACCCACTCACCACTCATGTCCTCTCCGTATTCCTCCTCGTATCCCTCTCCCTCCTCTTCCTCTCCTTCTCTCTCTCCCCTTCCACCCTCTTCATCCCTCACTCTGTAGTCGCCCTCTTCGTCCTCACTCGTCTCTGATTTACAAGAGTCTGCATCAAACTCAAATACTCTTTCTCTTTCCTCCTCTCTCTCCTCTCTCCCCTCCTCCTCCCCTCCCCTCCCTCTCTTTTCTCTCCTGTGTTCTTCAGTAAAAGAGAGAGAGTCGGTTGGAAATATGAATGATCTCCCTCTCGTCTCTCCCTCTCCCTCTCCCTCTCCCTCTATCTCTTTTAGTCTGGCCTCTTCTCTTTCCTCCTCCTCCTCTCCCTCTCCTTCCTCCTCCACTCCCTCTCCCTCTCCCTCTCCCTCTCATTCCTCTCCTTCCCATTGTTCACTCCCCTTGCCTCCTCCTCTCACCTCCTCTGGACCCGTAATCCAAAAGATTAGGAGGGGCGAAGGAGAAAGGGAAAAGAGAGGAAGAGAAGGAGGAAGGGATGGGAATGTTCAAGTTGATAGAAGGGGCAGCAATGGAGGGCTGGATAGGGAGAGACAAGGTAGAGGAGGAGGAGGAGGACGAAGATGAAGAAGGGGTAGAGGGGAAGGAGAGATTGGGATGGTACGCGGGAGAAGGGGGAACATCATGCTCCCTCCTCCTCCTCCTCCTTTTGTGAAGGGGTATTTTGCATGTTGTTTGCCCACCCCTCTACTCTGAGAGGTCCTTTCCTGGATGCCGTGGGAGGATTTCTCAATTTGAGAGCATTTGATTGTTGTATGATCTGCTTCTGAACCCTGTTTCTCTCTTTGTCTGCCCTCTCGCCTCTCCCCCTTGTCGGAGTAAAAGTCACTGACACAGAGGGAGGGGCCACGAAAGAAGAGGAAGAGGAAGAGGAAGAGGAAGAGGAAGAGGAAGAAGAAGGTGAAGCGGACGGAACGATGAATGGGGAGGAGAGAAAGGGGGAAGAGGAGGAAGAGGAGGAAGAGGTGTCGAGGGCATTGGTTTGGTTGAGGGAGAGATCGAGGAAGCGAGGCGAAGGAGAGAGCAGAGGGGTGAGCGCAGAAGAGGAGAAGGACGAGGAGGAGGAGGAAGAAGAGAACGAAGAAGAGAGGAGGAAGAAGAGGCGGAAGAGGTGACTGCGAGAGGAAAGGAGGCAGTGTAAGTGAGAGCAGATGAGTGTTTGTATTGTTTCAAAGAAGATACGAACGAGATCGTATCGAGCGCCTCCTTGGCCGATCGAACGTCGTTGCCCACTACTCCGATTAGCACTGCCTTCCCCTCCCCATCTCTCCAAGACTGCCTTTCATTAGCATCGTGAGGACGTGGTCTCTGTATCCCACCAGTGCGCTATCTTTGTTCAGAGAGACAAGCACCGAGCGCAGGCTCAGCATACAACGATTCACGTCACCTAGAACAGCACGCACATCTTCCTTCTCCCTCTCCTTCTCCCTCTCCCTCTCCCTCTCCCTCTCCCTCTCTCTGTCTCTGTCTCTGTCTCCTCCACCGTTCGCTATCCTACTGCCCACGGAATGCCTCCTCTGAAGAGACGATGAAGAGGAAGAGGAGGAAGAGGAGGAAGAGGAGGAAGAGGAGGAAGAGGAGGAGGAAGGGGAAGAGGAAGGGTCAACAGGGGAAGAGGAAGAGTATGTAGAAGGCAAAGGAGAGAAGGAGAAGGAGGAGGATGAGGAAGAGGAGGCTGAGGCAGCGCTTCTAGCCTGAGAACCAGATCCCACCATGACTAATTGGAAAAATGAATCAACGGTGGAGGTAGTGGTGTCCTTCTCCGCTCTCCCTCCCCTCTCTCAGTTCCTCCGCCCTTGTCCCCCCTGGGGTCCCCGGTACTCTTAGTGTTGATGAGGGCGGTGACGAAAACCTGAGCGACGACAGAGGAAGAGTCCCAGTCCAGTACTCTCTTTCCCTCCTCTACGAAGCAATCTTCCTCCTCTCCACCCTCCTCCTTCTCGCTCCGCTCACGAAGAAGAGCTCGCCCACCTCCCTCACCCCCACTTGAGGGCGGAGGGGAGAGAGCAGATCAAAACCTTGCCCTCCCTCACCTCCAGCAAAGATACCTCCAACTCAATCCGCACTCCGCTCACTCTGTTGCTCGCATACGTACTCACTCTCAGCAGGTACAGGAGACATGCGTCTAGCATACTTACGCGACAATCGATGGAAGGAGACGGATGTGAACCATGTACTACCATAGTAGAGCGGGGAGTCGAGCGGAGAGAGTTCAGGAGATGGTCAGTAGTATCGAGAGGTGAAGGAAGCGAAGGGGTAGCAAGAGAGGGAGGACAGGATGCTGTACACGTACCCTCTCCCTCTCCCCTAACACGGAATGAGTATCTTTCTCCCTCTCTGCCTCTATCTCCCTCTTGTTGTTAATCCCACTCCCCACTGAGCTTCTCCTCTTTCCCCCTTTCCCGCTGCGCCTCCCCCCACGCTTCCCCTCCTATCCCCCGCTCTGCCCCCTCCTTGCGCCTCCTCCTTCTCCCCCTCCCGCACCGTCTTAGCAGACTGCTGGCCGAAGAAGAGACCCACCTTCCGACGTGAGGTCTCACCGACAACAACAGCGGAGTTCTTTTCTCCCCTCAGTGCCACTCCGTCTAGGAGGGGGCGGAGGCAGAGGTCGAAGAGAGTGCTCTCCTCCTCCCCCAACACCAGGTCAACGTCTAGGTCAGGGCAGTCCAACGAAAACAACGGGGAAATCGAAGAGGAAGACGAAGCAGAGGAGGAGGAAGAGGAGGAAGAGGAGGAAGAGGAGGACGAGGAAGAAGCAGGGGAGGAGGAGGGGAGAGAGAGTGATGCGCAGTCGAGGTAAATAGTCTCTTCTCCCATCGGTCCTACTCCGGGAGAGAAGAGAGAGGGGGTTGCTAGAGGAGGGGGGAGGAGGCAGCGAATGCAAGAGAAGAGGGGGTGAGAGAAGGAGAAGACAAGGGAGGAGAAGCACTAGGAGAGGAAGGGAGGGCTGAGGCAGAGAGAGGAGGGTAGCGAGCGTTGACTCCGAAGATAACGACAGCGAAGGGGTCTAGCCCTGGAGTAGCTCGGAATATCTTAGAAGGGGGTCTGTAATCTACGAAACGAAGGGGAGAAGGGGAGAAGGAGGGAGAAAAGGGGAACGAGGAAGAAGCACTCGTCGAAGAAGCGGAGGATGAAGCGGAGGAGGGAGAAGAGGAGGGGGAAGGAGGGAAGAGGCGAAGGACTGCCTCGTCTTGAATTCAACCACCATGTGTCTGGAGGAGGGGTCGACAGAGATCCGAGGGGGAGAGAGGGGAGGGAAGAATGAGAGAGAGAGGAGAAGGGGAAAGAGAGAGACGAAGGGAGGCGGACGAGGAGAGGGAAGACGAAGAGAGAGCTGAAGAAGAAGAGAGGGAGAGGGAGATGGATGCTGCTGTTAGCTCCTTTCTCCTCCTCTGCTCCTCTTCCTCTGCTCTCTCTTGTATACGCAGGAGACGGAGCGAAGACGAAGAGCGAATCGAGTCTCGTAAAGTGGAGAAGAGGGAGGAGAGAGACGACGATAGAGGCGGAGTGGGAGGGGAGGGTGGATAGTAGGAGGATGAGGAGGAAGAGGAAGAGGAAGAGGAGGAGGAAGAGGAAGAGGAAGAGGAAGAGGAGCGGGGAGAGGATAAGGACGAAGAAGAAGAGTAAGAAGACACATCCTTTGCTCTTTCTTTTTCCTTATCACCATCCCTTTCCCTCTCCCTTTCTCTCTCCTTCTCTCTCTCCCTCTCTCTCCCTCTCCTTCTCCCTTTGTTTTTCCCGTCGCTCCTTTTCCTTCTCTCTCTCTTCGTTTTCCTTCTCTCTCTCCTCCCTTTCCCTTTCTCTCTCATCCCTCTCTCTTTCTCTCTCCCTCCTTTCTCTCTCCATTTGACCTCTTGCTCTCTCCTTTTCCTTCTCCATCTCTCGGACCCTCTCTCTTTCTCTCTTTCCTCTCTCCTTTTCCCTTTCCCTTTCCCTTTCCCTTTCCCTCTCCCTCTCCTTCTCCCTATTTCTCTCTCTTTCTCTCTCTTTTCTCTCTCTCTTTCTCTTTCTCTTTCTCTTTCAGTCTCCTCGACCACTTTTCTTTGGTTCTTCATGTTCTTTTCTAAAGACTCTAGAGAAGAATCTAACTCTGTATAAGTGGAAATACGAATGAGCAATGGAGTCGATTCATGCGTATCCAACCAAATGTAATTAAAAACATCAAGGTTCACAAGAATGGGAAATACACGTTAGCACTAAGGAAGAACGAAATTTCGAGTCACGCGTATGTTAATATATGATAGTATAATATAGAAGTAATACGTGTAGAGGAATTGGGGGCGAAGAAAGAAAAGGAAGAGGGAAATAGGTAAAATAAATATCGTAGAAGAGCAAAGGAAGGAAAAAATACACATCAAGGCATAGCAACACCATAGGAAACAATTTGGTATGGGGGATGGGGAGTTATGATCAGATATTAGTGGAAAACAAAGTCAATAGTTAACAGTACCATGAGACAAGTTGAGGAGGTCCTCTTCTTCTGCCAAGCTCTTTCTCTTCTTTTCGGGGAGACTCTCTGTCCCCTCCCCTAGATCCAGCCTCCGCTCCACCCTCTCCTCCCGAATGTTCCCATCCCAACGCACCTTCTTCGGTGTGCTCTCCTGCCTTTTCCTGGTGACTGAGTGATCTATGTTAAGGTTAAAACTCTCCTGGATCTGGTCCTGGATCTTCTGAAAAGTCTCCAGCTCTTCTGCTAGATCTCCTCCATCGTCTTTACTCTTTTCTCGGACGGTTTTCCAAAAGAAGCATCGCTTAATTCGGGGTCGCTCATTGAGTAAGAGTTCTTGTACTTAGGTTGGTAAGCTAATTCTGACGCACGTGAATTATTCTGTTTGTAAGGACTATCCGGAGTGCCCGAAAAACCTAACGAGTTGTTCTCACTGCTCATATTTAGGAAAGCAGTTTTAAGTCGTTCTTCGTTCTGTAAAATATTAGCATAGCATATATTTATATTAACAAGTATATTAATATACTGATGTGCATAAATTATAAAATATTGACTTGATAATGCATTAATTATTTTGAAAACTCATGTTTGTTGTTCTCGTTTCACAACAGACGATTTTTTTGCATTTTCAAATGAGATATTTCCTCACTTTCTGAAACGAAAGGTCACTGTATAATATGTGTTGTATTGCAAACAATACCTAATGATTGGCTGTTATTCTTATGTGAATTCTGTACATTTGATTTATATTTTGTTGTTGTCATTTTTATTGTAAATCTTTCTGCCTCATTGTTGTGGTACAGTGAGAATAAGTAAGAACCACTGAATGAAAGAGCCGTTGGCCCAATCATTGGAAATTAGTAGATGTATATGGTCTTAGCAAATATGCTGAGTATGTGAATGTAAAAGTCGCTCCCTGCTATGCGTATATTTCTATGTCGATGGAAATATAGTTTTTGTATTTAATTTTTTGTGAAAAGACTAGAAGGTCATTCTCATTAGAGATCCTTGCGAATTGAAAGTTAGTTAACAATGGAATTGCTTGGATGTATGTTGCATAGTGCCGACTGAATTTGGCCAAGAAGGGAATTATGAACCTATTCAAGGAGTAATGATGAGTTTAGGAAGTGGAGGAGAAGTGTATGCAAGAATGCCGTGAGAGTGAAGGGTGTGGAAAGAAAATGCAGAATTGGGGTCTAATAAACCCAAGGAAGAGTTTTTCTTGTACTGTTTGTTCGAAGCTATAATTTACCTGGCAGTAGAGTAAAAATCTTAAAAGATAATTGCACCGATGAAGGAAAATAAAGATATGGATGTAATCAATGCAGTTGAGGTGTACATGTTAATGATGCGTGCTTATGTATGTTCGGCGCTCAATAAGAAACAATAAATTGAAAGATAAGATGTTGATATGTCGAGCACTATGACGTGAACCATGATATCATAAATTTGATGTAAAAAGATGAAGAAGTAATAACCAAATAAATTAAAAATTAAATAGCGATGATCTCACGTACTTTCAGGATGCCAATTCAAATGGTTTGTTATATTTTGATGAAAGCGAAAATATTCGGGTCAGAACATTACTGCGTATCTCCATAAAACACGTTATGTAATGATCATTCAACTTTTCTAGTGTTTCTGTCCATATTTTTATCATCAGAATTAATTAAAATATGACTTGAAGTTTTGGGTAAGTTCTTGAACAAGTTCACTATGTTTAGTTGCGCAGATATCGATTCATAGAGTTCAAAAGGTTTAACAAACATACCAATAGAGTTAAAATAGACACAAAAACATGTTATAAATATTATTAATTACATATATGAACAGAAAAGAAGCACATATGTATTGCACACATCATACCTCCTCTCATTTTCGACTCTGAAAATGGATACTGTCCCTAACGAACATTGCAATCCATATTTGTTATTCAACACTACAATACGCATATTGATTCAACTGAAAAGTCTGTCAACTCGGTTTAATACATTATATTACTTCAACAAATTCTCAATGCACATCAGGGGAGATAGAGGAGGTGGAGAACCCATTACAATCAAGGAAGGAAGCACAATTATTATTCTAGTGATACTTACTAGCCAGATGTTATGCACACTATGCCTTATGACAACATTGACAAGTACACATACATATTAAACAACGTATTGCAACACTCCAATTCGTATTATGATACTTTCTCCATTTTCCATACCTATTCACTTCTTATAGATTTATTTGTTTTCCACACTATAAACATATATTTGGCCTCAATATATTCTGATCTTTCTAGTCAATTTGTTTGCATTTCTTCATAAAACCTGACTCTTTTCATTTGTTCGTATTTCCATTCTATATGCATAAATACATAAATAGATAATAGCTCTAAAATTTACGTTGGAATATACTTTAATTAACTATCATTCAACAAGTTGAAGTTCAAATATAACGGAATAATCCAGTGTTATTTTACTATAACTACAACACCATAGTATAATTTTCAATATACAGTGTAGAATAGAGACTGTATCTCATTTACTGTGTGTCTATAATTATGAATTATGAATTTTGGAGCTGGCTCCCTCCCAAATTCTCTCAGCAATATTCAAAATATCTAAATAATAAATATATACCTCGTTCTCTTCTTATCGTCAACAACTTGCCTGTAGTCATTGTACCTTATCGTCTAAATACTTACCATTGTAAATACAAATACTCGAATTTCCGTACATTTTATAAACTTTTTTTTCTTGTTCAAAATTTCATTATATTTCCACGTTTTTCGATGTCTAAATAGGTGCTAACTAATCACGCTACTTTCGTTTTTCTTTTTTTCTATCGCATATTCTCTGTGATCTATTCAAACTGAATGCTCATACAAACAATCTAGCTTTTCGGCATGTCTCCCATCAAGGATATTGTTTCTAGCGTCTCCAAGGGCCTCGAGTCTCTCAACGAGTACCTCTCTACTCGCTCTTACGTCGAGGGGTATGCTTGTTTCTGTTTATAGAATTGATGGCGTAATTCAATCTACTTGTATACACTTGCGAAAATTAACACACGCACGTAGACGTATTATGCTTTCTTGACAAATTACGCCTCCCATTTTTCAAATATTCTTAACATCATTTCTAACAAAACGTTTCTTCCTTTGTTCCTTTCATCCTCTTCGGATATATCTCATTTTGCACTGCAAACATCATAATATGAAATAACAGACACTCTGCCACCCAGGCTGATGTCGAGCTTGCCAACATCATCTCCGCTTCCGTGAACGCCGAGAAGTACCCCCACGTTGCTCGTTGGTTCTTCCACATCAACGCCATCCCCTACCACCTCCGCGTCAAGCTCCCCCAGGCTGGAGAGGCTGCTGAGGACTCTTCTTCTTCCTCTTCTTCCTCTTCCGAGGAGGAGTTCAACCTCTCTGGATCTGACTCTTCTTCTTCTTCTTCTTCCTCCGAGGAGGAGGAGACTGAGGAGCAGAAGCAGAAGCGTGAGGAGTTCGAGGAGAAGAAGCGTAAGTACGATGAGAAGACCGCTAGAAACGTTGCCAAGGAGAAGTCCAACGTCATCCTTGACGTGAAGCCCGAGGACGAGACCACCGACCTCGAGGAGGTCGCCAAGCAGATCAAGGAGACCGTCACCACGGAGGGACTCCTCTGGGGAGCTCACGAGCTCCTCCCCATCGCTTTCGGACTCAAGAAGCTCCGCATCATGTCCACCATCACCAACGTCCTCGTCTCTGTCGACTGGATGCAGGAGACCATCGAGGACCTCGAGGGAGTGTCCTCCACCGAGGTTATTGCTTTCCAGAAGATCTAAGTTGTTTTACTCCGGTCTTTTTGAAGAAGCTTGTTCTTGTCTCTCTCCCCTCCTTCCCCCGCTCTTTTCTCTTCGGCTCTTCTTCACTGCTGCGCTGATTTGATGTGAATAAAACCATACCTTAAAATAGTCTGGATCGTGTTGCGCTGGCAGTCCCCTCTGCTTGCGTTGTTCCGTCGTTCACCACCCCTTATTTATTACTCTATATGTTGCTAGCAAAGAGCTCTACAGTAAATAGTCTTTTTAACCTTGACATTCGCGTACAGATGCAACGTTTCCCGTATGTTGATAACAGCATTTGATACTTCAAATCGTCCATTTGCTTTGAAACTTAAAGAATAAGCTAGTATATAGCGCATGCAATGATAATATATATCGCGCAGTTTCATATCTGGTGAAAAGTGAGGTATTTTATTTTGTGTTCTCAGAGGGGAATACGGGATCCACCTGGTTGAGATGTTTAGCCGTAATAATCCATAGGCGTAGGAGAAATTTGTACATGAATTACTCACGTGGAACACCAACAATCAAGTAGATCGAGGCATCGCTCAGCTAATAAATAAATAAATAAATAAATAAATAAATGCAGGCAGAGTAAACACCATCCTGTAAGCTGAAAATATCGAACGCGAACACCACTGGCGAGAGAGAGGTACTAGCAGTGTGTAGTCGTGAACAGATAATTTTCAGTATTCTATAAGTTTGAGAATGCGTCTACTTGCTTCTGTGCGTTGGCTTGAATGGAGGAGAGCACGTCTTTCCGTCCAACCCTAAACACCAATGCAAACATCCTCATAAGTACATGATCCTCATCTGTTAGCGTCTCCTCCACCTTCCTCCACTCTTCACTTCCGCTTTCCCTCTTTCCCTGCCCCTCGTCCGCCCCTCTCCCTTCGCTCAGAGTCCCTTCCGCCCCCGCCTCAGAGCCGACATGGAGGGCTAGTATCTGGTTGTGGTTTCCTTCGCCCATAAGAGACTGGACTTGAGCGAGGAGCTCTTGATCTTTCTCGAGGGAGGTGGGAGAGGAACTAAGTAGACTACGGGCAAGGAAGCGGACGGAACGAGCGTGAAGGAGGGAGTGGTGCGAAGAGAGGAGTTGGTCAGAGAGGAGGAGACTGCTAACTTGGTTCGCTTCCTCGTCTGTCAGTGCCTCTTCGCCTCCCTTAGCGTCCGCTTCCGCCCATGAAGCCCCCCTCTTTGCCTCGCTTCTTCCACTCCTGCTTCTGCTTCTCTTTCTCCTCTCTCCGCTAAGAATCTTCGGGCTAGCGAGGGAGAGAGCACCCTGACAGCGATGTAGACCCACAAGTCCCACGGAAGGACTCCTTTCTTGAGAGAGAAACAGTGGGAGTGGTTGATGTCGTACAGTCCACACTGCCGAAGAAGAGAGATGCTTATTGAAGGGACCGCCACTTCGTACTCTGTCTGCGAAAGGGGAGTGGGGGGTGCAAGAGGGAAAATGCAGAGAGGAAGAGGAAAGGGAGGAGGAAGAGGAAGGGGAAGAGAAAGAGGAAGTGGAAGAAGAGGGAGTTGAGGAGGGAGACGACTGGGGGAAAGAGACAGGCCTAGATCTAATAGAAGGGCCCACGACAGCTCCTCTCCCTCTGCCCCCCTTCCTCCCCTCAAGAGAGCCCTCCCCCTTCCCCCTGCCCCTCCTACAGTCTCCCTTCCTCCTCCCTCCCTCCCCCTCCCTTTGCATTCGAGTAGAAGACCTTCTCCATGACCCTCTCAACCACTCCCGCAGTCACCACCACTTCGTCGTGTGCGTTTGCACATATGGCGAACCCGTATCGCAGCAGGAGCTTTACGTTACTATGTTCTCCATACGAAATAAATGCCTCCGTCCCTTTGGCGGGAAGCTCTTCATTCTTGTTCAAGTATAATGAGTACACCAGGGAACAGGGGTTGGGAGAGGGTGAGGTGGAGTGGACGGCGGGGGAAGATGTAGACGAGTCGTCTTCGTAGTTGCCTGCAGAGGAAGAGGGAGAAGATGAAGAGGGAGAAGATGAAGAGGGGAGCAAAACTGTGTGTTGGGACACGTGAGATAGAGCCCACCTGACTGACGTGGTGACTTTGTCGGAGTGGTTGAGAAGGTCAAGGAAGGGCGCTAGGGCAAGGGTCCCTGTGGGAAATTCTGTATCGCACAAGCTCTCACTCCTTCCATTATCCCTCTCTGTCTCCCCCTCGCTCTTCGCCACCCCTTCTCCTTCACCCCATGCTTTCCTTTCTCTTTCTGACCTGTCCTCTCTCTCGCACTCGACTTCTGCTTGGGGACTGGGAGGTTTTGATCGGTGAGAGTCGGGTAGGAAGAGAGAGGGGGCACGTAGACTGACCGAGTTGCGACCACAGCGTATGCCCAGCAGAACTCCACGAGGTCTATCGGAGCCCACATAAGGGGGCTCAGCCGCAGAATACACACCAACGAGGAAGGGAAATGTACTGGCTCTGAGAGCGAAAGGGACCTGGATAGCTCAGCAGAGAGTGCCACCACTTCCTCCTCCCCTCTCCCTTCTGATTCTCTCAAATACTTGCTTATCACATCTAGCTTCTTCTTCAGCATCAGGAACTTCAGCTCTACAGCTGCTCTCTCCCTCTCCAGCTCAGAAGCTTCACTTTCGCTGAACATAAGTTGTTCCCATTGGAGATCGGCCCACCTCTTATTTCTCCAAAACATGAGGGTCGTGTAAGTGTCAGGAAGAGAGTCGAAGTATGGGCGGAAAAACTCCTTACTTTTACCCGTGTATCCAACAGTGCTCTCTGCATCCCACTTATACTCACTCGGTTTTCGTGAGTACAGCTCCCTCTTAAAAGACATGAGAAACAAGTACAAGTTCATCATGTCGTCGACATTTGTTCCCAGTATCCCCAGTGCTTTGGAGACTGCTTCCAAGTGGGGGCTATATGAAAGAAGACGCTGCGGAGAAAACAATACTTTCTCTGGAACACTGATCAACAATGCTTTGTCGCTAAAGTCAGCCCCGTCCTTACCTCTGGCACTTATCTTCTTAGTATCTATAGGGTATACTACGTTGGAACCTTGCTCCATAGAAGCATTCATTCGAACACCACGAATTCCATCAAAATGAGCACATTCTAAATTCCATTGATCCTTCACACGAAAACCATTCCTTTCACACCAACTTACCAAGTTTTTTATTTTATCACTTTTATCATCACTCATTGCTTTCGGGAGATATATGATAAACAATCAACAAGTAAAAGTTTAAGTTGTGATGAAAAATCTCTCTCAATTTGACATTCACATGCTTGCAGTAGTTTTACTTCGATTTCTGCAAGTTAAACGCAAAAAGTATATTAAAGTTATATCCATTTCAACCAAACTAAAAATTTCTTTATACATCCGTATTTAATAGTATCATTTTCCAAATGAATATGTGCGTTTATCCAGTATACCACGCATCGTCAAGAAGACTATGCTCAGTCTACTTTAATCATTTTGACGCAATTATATTTACATGTACTACACCACATTACTAACAACAACACACGCACAATTTATTGACAACTAAATGTACGTTTTGTTCGCTTATACATCAAGTAAAGATTTATTCACTTTCAAGATTACGTCATCATGTCTTGAATTGAAGAGAGAGTAATCTCCAGCAACGTATGCTGAAGAAAAAAACCAATACAGAAAAGTCAAAAAGGAATTGTCAATGACATTGACAAAAAAACACTAATAAAAATAAAACAGTCACATAGAACAAATAATCATAAACAATTACTGGAATAAAATGGCACAGAGGTTACAAAAGAAAGAAACGCTTCTTCTCTACAAAACATACTACATGTAATGCGAGTGAATTATGGACTTGCAAAATACTCATGGGCAAACGGCGACTCCGAATCATATCGTCATCAGCTCAACTAAAACTGGAAAGGATACACGTGTCCAGCGTAGAATGAGTTACGGGGGTCGGCGGGGAGGGGGCATGGGAGGAGAGAGCGCGAGCATTACTCGTAGCAAGAAGAGGGTTGTTTTCAGGAAGAGAAGGACGAGGAGAGGCGAAGACATATGCCCCAGGGTGAGGGTGAGGGTAGGTATGAGGGTGGGAGTAAGGGTAGGGAGAAGTAAGGGGAGGAGAGACGAAGGGAGAATGCAACTCACTCATTCCTCTTTTCAGTGCCATGGGCTGCTGTGTGGAGGCAAAGACTGAGTTGTTGAAGGACTCCGAGAGAGAAGGACTGGGGGGGGACACGAACTGCTGGAAGTGGAGGGAGGAGAGGGATGAACGAGCAGGTTGGGATGATAATACTCGAGGGAGAGAGGAGGGAGAGGGGGAGGAGGTAGAGGGAGAGGAGGGAGAGGGAGAGGAGGTAGAGGGAGAGGGGGCAACGAGGTGATCAAAGAAGCAGAGAAAGAGGGGGAATGGGGATGATGAGGATGTGGGTGGGAGTGAGGGTGAAGGTGAAGGGGGAAAGGCAGACGACGGAGGAGGAGTGGATGGGGGGAAGTGAGGGATGTAGGAGTGGGAGGGGGAAGGAGGAAGGGAGGAAGTGGAAGTGGACAGTGGGGAGAAGAGGAAGATGAAGATAAAGAAGAGGAAGACAATGGCGTGGAGCGTGGCGGATGAGAGTGAGTAGAAGAAAAGGCGGAAGGGGGTGAGAGGGGGTAGAGTGAGAGGACACTAAGTAAGGAAGAGGAGGCTTACAGGATGAAGAGGAAGAGGAAAAGGAGGGGGAAGGGGAGGGGGAAGGGGAGGGGGAAGGGGAGGGGGTGGAGGATGAAGAAGCAGAGAAGGAGGGAGTAAGCGGGACAGAGCGAACAACGGAAGTGAGGAAGGAAGGAGGGATGGAGGAGGGAGAAGATGGTTCACCTCTGGTTGTGAGTTTCATTGTAGGACTGTGAGAAGATATCGTAGAGGGAGAGAGAAGGAGAGGGGGAGGCGGAGGGAGAGGGAGAGGGAGAGGCAGAGAGAAAGGGAGAGGAAGAGGAATAAGAAGAAGAGGGAGGAAAAGAGGGAGGAGATAAGGAAGAGGAAGAGGAGAAGGGGAGGGAGAGGAGGAGGGAGAGGGAGAAGGAGAGGGGAAGTAATATTCATTAGAAGAGGAGAATCTGACTCTTCTTCCCTTCTCTTTTCCTCCTCCCTCTGCCCCCTGCTGTTTCCTCCGTCCCCTCTCCCTTCCTCTTCTCCCATTTCACTCACTGATCCCTCGTTATGAGAGGGGGTCGACATAGAGGAGGAAGGGTGAGGGGAAGAAGTGGGAGAGGCAAAGGGAAAGAGGAAGGGGGAGGCATCTATTTTCATCGGAGATTGTTTTTCCAATGGGATGAATCCGTCTCCTCCTCTCCACACCCTCTTCCCCGCTCCCATTCCCGCTCCTCTCTCCACTCCTTTCCACTCCCTTTCTCCTTCTCCTTCTCTTTCTTCAATACCGTATGCGAGTGTTTCGTTCAAATCGAGAAAGGTTTGCGGGCCAGAGGAGAGGGAAGAGGGAGAGGAAGAGAAGGAGGAAGAGAGGGAGGAAGAGAGGGAGGTAGAGTCAGGGAGAGGGTAGGGCTGAGAGTGAGACGAAGAGTGTGAGGAGTGCGAGGGAAGAGGAGACTGGGAAGGGATAGAAGAGCGAGGGGGAAGAGAGGGGTGAGAGGAGTGAGGGGGGAAGAGAGGGAGGAAAGGAGGGAGAAAAAAAGGGGAGTAAGTAGTAGAGAAGGAAGGAGGGTGAGGGGAAGGAATAGTAGCATTCAGATCGTTTCCGCTATATTCATCGCTCTCTTCCACTCTACCCCTGCTTTCTTTTCTTTTCCCGCTCTCTTCGGTTCTTCCTACGCTTTCGCCTCCCCTACCTCCCCTGCTCTCCCCCCCATTCGAACCGGTATACGTGAGCTCCGCCTCGATATCCGTATAGACACAGCTGACATCAAGAGAGTCCACGTCCTCCTTTCTCTCCCTATGACCCTCATCTCCTCCTTTCGCCCACCTCCATTCCATGCTATCCATTCCTTCTCCTTCTCCTTCTCTTCCGTTTTCTCCTTCCCATAGCCCTCCTCCTCTTTCCTCTGGTCTCTCTCTCTCTCCATCTCTCTCGCTCTCCCCCTCTCTTTCTCTTTCTCGTTCTCTCTCTCTTTCTTTCCCTTCTTTTTTTCCTAACATTTTTTCGATAAAAGAAGAGGCAAATCCCTTAGGGGGAAGAGAGGGTTGACGAGAAAGGAGAGGAAGAGGAAGAGGAAGAAGAAGAGGAAGAAGAGGAAGAAGAAGAGGAGGAGGAAGAGGAGGTGGGAGGGAGGGAGGAGAGAGGAAGGGAGGATTCGAAAGAAGAAGGGTCTATCGGAAGGAATGAGGAGAAAGGAGGGGAGGAGGGCGAAGAGGAGGAAGCGGAGGAAGAGGACGAAGAGGACGAAGAGGGAGAGGAAAGAAGGAAGTGGAAGAGGATGAGGAGGGAGAAGGGGGAGAGGAAGTTGCGGGAGATGGGGAGATAAGTGAATCAGCGTGATCTTCATTCGATAAGTCATCCATTCGAAGCGGGAGACGAAGAGCAGAGGAGGGAGGGACAGAGGAAGGGGAGGGGAGGAGGGAGAGGGAGAGGACGGGGAAGAGGAAGAAGAGGAAGAGGAAGAAGAGGAAGAGGAAAGAGGAAGAAGAGAAGGGAGAGGAAGAGGAAGAGGCAGAGGAAGAGGAAGAAGAGGAGGGAGAGGAAGAGGAAGAAGAGGAGGAAGAAGATGGGAGAGATGGGCTGTGGTTAGGCTTGATCGATTTGAATGCCGAGGACAGAATGTCGTCTAGATTAGAGAAAGGAGATGAAAGGAACAAAGGGCGCGGAGGAGGAGGTGCGGAGGCAGCAAATAGGGCTGAAGGAGGTTCCGAAAGAGAAGGGAAGGAAAGGGAGGGGAGGGAAAGGGGGCCGGGAGAAAGAAGAGGGCGAGAGGGAGGGACGGGACAATCTGTCTTCGGCCAGCCTATCTCTTTCTCTTCTCTCTTTCTCTTCTCTTTCCTTCTCTTCCTCCTCTTCTCTCCTCTTCCTTTCCTTCCCTTCTCTTTCCCTCTCTTCTCTTTCCCTCTCTTCTCTTTCCCTCTCTTCTCTTTCCCTCTCTTCCTCCTCTTCTCTCCTCTTCCTTTCCTTCTCCTCTTCTTCCCTTCTTTCTCTTTCTTCCTTTTCTCTTCTTTCCACTTCTTCTCTTTCCCTCTTTCTTCTTTCTTCCTCTTCCTTCTCTTTCCTTTCTCTTTCCTTTCTCCCCTCTTCCCTCTTCCTCTCCTGCTCTTCTTCCTCCCTCTTTTCTTTCTCCTTCCTCTCTTCCTCCTTCTCTTCTCTTCCTCCCTTCTCTTCTCTTCTTCTTCCTTTCTCCTTCTTTCCTCCTTCTTTTTGTTTACTTCCTCCTCTATCCTCCTTTCTTCTTCTTCCTCCTCTCTCCTTCTTTCTTCTTCTTCCTCTCCTCTCCTTTCTTCCTCTTCTCTCCTCTTCCTTTCCTCCTCCTTCTCCTCTCCTCTTCTTCTTCCCTTCTCTTCAATTCGTCCTCTTCCTTCTTCTTTCTTTCCTCTTCCTCCTTCTCTTTTCCTCCTCCTTCCTCCTCCTTTCCTCTTCCTCCCTCCTCCTCCTTTCCTCTTCTACTCTCCTTTCCTCTTCTTCCTTTCTCCTCTTTTCCTCTTCCTCCTTTTTCCTTTCTTCATCTTCCTTCATCTTCCTTTCCTCTTCTCTCTTCCTCCTCCTGAGTTCTTCCCTTTCCTTTTCCTCCTTCTCTATCTCCCTCGCTTCCCTCTCCCACTTCCTCCACTTAGACCATCGCTTCCACTCCTTCACAACCGCTTTCATCTCGCTTTGCCTCGCTTTCTCTTTATTTCCCCTCCGCTTCTCCCTCTCCTCCACCCATTTCCTCCACTGCTCCACTCTCTTCCTTACTATTAGTTCGTCTGCCTTTCTCCTTCTCTCCTCCTCCTTCTTCCACTCGTCAAACACCCTTCTCTTCGTCCTCTTCCTCCTCTTCTCCTTAAATTCTTCTCCTAATCCCAACAACGCGTTGTATCTTTCTTTCTGAATAAAGCACTGACGCCAGTGAGAAAAAGATCTGAACAACAAACCACTTCCACACATGCTAGATATTTTCAAACTAGATGTTTCCACGCGGGAGATATTTACGACGGAGGATGCTGAAGGGGAAGAGGAGAAATACGAAGATGAGGATGAGGATGAGGAGGATGGGTAGTTGGATTGAATCAAAATATGCTCCTCCTCCTTCTCTAGCCTTTCCTTTGTCCTTTCTTCGCCTTCCATCTCCCCTTCTCCCCTTCCCCTTCCCCTTCCCCTTCCACTGCTCCTTCCTCGTTGCAACGACTCCTCTTCCCTTTCTCTCGCTTTCTCTGCCCTTTCGTTTCCCATTGATCCCCTTTCTCTCGCATTTCCTGCCTTTCCTGCCCTTCCATGTTCCATCGTTTCCCTTCCGTTCCCCTTCGCCCCCCTCTTTTCCTCGACCACCACTCCATTCCCACTGTTGAATTTAACTGAATAAGTGAGCCGAGAGCGACGCATCAAACCGCCTCTGCCTCCCCTATCTCCTCCGCCCTCTCTCCCTCCGCCCTCTCTCTCCTCCTCTTTCCTCTCTCACATCCCTCTGCCTTTCTTTTTTCTCCTCCCCTCTCTCTGCGTCTTCCTCTAGTATTGACTCATATGGCTCCTCTTCTTCGTCTTCTATTTCCAACTCTCCCCCTTCTCTTTCCCTTCCAAATTCTGCTTCCCTCTCCCTTTCCCTCTCCCTTTCCCTCTCCCTTTCCTTCTGTTCCCATTCTTGTATGCTTTGGGCGTGCAAGCGAGGTTCAGAGGGAGGGGGGAAGAAGGAGGAGGAGGAAGAGGAGGAGGAGAAGGGAAGAGAAGAAGGAGAGAAAGGGTAGGGGTACACGGTAGAAGAGGGAGAAACGGACGCTGAGATCAAAGAGAGAGAGTATAACTTGTCTCTCTCAATTTGAGAACAAGATATTTTAAGTTGGTTCCAATTGAGAAAGGGCTGAGAGGGAGGGAGGAGGGAGAGAGGAAGGAAGGACAGGGGCAAGGAGGAGGAGGAAGAGGAAGATGAAGAGGAAAAGGAAGAGGAAGAGGAAGAGGAAAAGGAAGAGGAAGAGGAAGAGGAAGAGGAAGAGGAAGATGAAGGAGAGAGGGACGGAGGAAGGAGAGAGATGGAGAGAGAGGGAAGTGGATGTCTAGGCTTGTAACAAGAGAGTTGAAGTGCTGACGTAGACACCATGTAGGCGATCGATTGAATGAGAGAGGATGAGGAGGAGAAAGAGGGGGAGGGAAGAGGAGGGGAGGAAGAGGATGAGAGGGAAGAGGAGAGGGAAGGAGGGATGATCGAAAAGGGTGGGGAGGGAGAGGGAAGGGAGAAAGTGAGAGACAGGGGAGGTAAGGGGGGAGGAGAGGAGGAGGGGGAGGAGGAGGACGAGGAGGAGGAGGAGGAGGAGGAGGAGGAGGAGGAGGAGAGAGAAGTGGTGGAGGACGAGATCAGATCGAATACATATGTGGAGGTAGAGGGAAGGAAGGGGGAGGCAGAGGAAAACAAAGGCATGCTCAAAGAGGGAGACACGGAAGGGTATGGGGAGGCGGAAGGGGAAGGGGGAGAAGAAAGGTCAGAGGAAGGGAAAGAGGATATGGAGAGAGGAGGTGGGGAGGAGGAGGAAGAAGAAGAGGAAGAAGAAGAGGACGAAGAAGAGGAAGAAGAGGAAGAAGAAGAGGAAGAAGAGGAAGAAGAGGAAGAAGAGGAAGAAGAAGAGGAAGAGAGTGCATCCAAAGTGAGTATCCCTTTGCCATCCTCTCCCTCTCCGTCTCCTTCTCCCTCTCCCTCTCCCTCTCCTTCTCCCTCTCCCTCTTTTCGAATTCCTGCCACTTCACCGTTGGTGTTCTCCCTCGTCTTTGCCCCTTCCTTGGACCTGAGACCTAGGGAGGGGGGCGGTGGGAGAGACCGGAGAGGTGGGAGTGCAGGAGAGATGATCCGTATGCATACCTCTTCTCCGGGGAAAAGAAGAGCGGGGAAACCAGCGAAGAGGAGTTGTGTATGCGAATTAAGTACCTCAGACGACAACACACACACGGAGAGCGAGAGGGGAGGGGGAGGAAACAGAAGAAGAGGCGGAAGAGGAGGAAGAGGAAGAAGAGGAAGAAGAGAGAGAAGAGGAAGAAGAGAGAGAAGAGAGAGAAGAGGAGACGATTGCTCGGAGGATATTATTTGTCGGGATAAAATCCCTTCCCTCATTTTCAAAAATATCTCCCATCAAAACATCTCTGTCCCCTTCGAGGATCTCGCCCTCCACTTTCATTCTGCCCCCCTTCTCTTGTTTCCCTACTTCTCTCCTTTCTGTTCCCGTCTTCCTGCTTTGAGCCCCCGCTACCGCCCTCTGCTTCCTCGCTTTCTCTCTTCTAATGAGGGCGACTGCCCCTGTAAGGTAAGACACAACTCCTGGGTTGATCTGAGTCGCATTCCGGACGTCGAAGAGGGAGAAATCGGAAGGGGAGAACCAGGCGCAACAGCGAGAACCAAAGGGAGAGGAAATGGGAGCAGAGGGGCAGGAAAGGGGGCGAGAGGTGGAGCAAAGGAGGGGGGAGGGGGAAAGGGAGGGGGAAAGGGAGGGGGGACAGGGAAAGAGGACGAGGTAGGAGGGGGAAGGGCAAAAGAGGGGAGAGGGAGGGAAGCAAGGAGAGGGGGAAGGGAAGCGACAGCCTTTGCCCTTTGAGCGGAGAGAGTGAGCTTTAAGCGGAGCGCCCTCCTCTTTGCGCTTGCCTCCGCCCATTTCCGCCACTGCTCTATCGCTTCCTCTGCCCTCTCCCTCCTTCCCTTTGTGTAAAACACCCCTCCGCTCCCTCTGACTCTCCCTCTGACTCCCCCTTTTACTCTCACTTCTCTTACTCCCCCTCTATCTCCCTCACCTTCCCTCCCTCTCTCCACTTCCCCTTCTTCTCCTTCACCATATCCTTGCTTCTCTTTCCCTCTGCCCCCTTCCTTCTTTTCCATTTCTCCCCGCTCTGTCTTCCCTTTATCTACTATTCTGTCCGTTTCCCTCGCTTTCCCCACCGCTTCAATCTCCTCTCCGCTCTCCTCTTGTCTCTCCGCTTCGCTCTCCGCTTTCCTCCCTTTTCCCCTCGATACATATTTTGAAACCCTCGCTATTGATCTCCAGAATAAAAAGGGCAGAGCAAAGACTCCTCTGCCTCTTCTCGCCAAGCGCAACCTCAACCACCTCTTCCCTTTTCCTCCTCCTCACCCCCTCTTCTGCTTCCCTCCTCATCCTCTCTATCACCCTCCTCACCTTCATCCTCTTCTCCACCTCCATCTTCCTCTTCTCCGCTTCCTCCTCCTCCTTTTTCCTATGTTCGTCCTCCCTCTTCCTCCTCCCTTCCTCTGCTCTCTCCCTCCACCTGCGCACCATGTTCACCACTCCTTTCTTTCGGAAGATTCCCACTTTCCTCCTCAGCTCCTCTTCCTCCTCCACCCTCCTCCTCCACTCCTCTACCCATACCACCATCGCCTCTTTCTTCCGCTCAGTAGCCCTCCTTTCCCTCACTGTCCTCTCCTTCTCTGCTCTCTCTCTCACATTCCAGCGAAGCATCCTCAACACTCTACGCTTACTCTCCCTCTCTTGCCTAAAGATACACACATACACATACACATACATACACACGCATATGCATACACACATACAAACACACACACATACACGCACACACACAGCGATACGCGTAGACCCAAACCAATACATGCGCAGGTGATAGCAGTTGGAATACACACGCAACACATGAACACGAACAAACACACGCGTTAGAATGCTATGCTAGTATCGTTCCTACAGATGCCAATATCACACTCCCAGACATTCATTCAATTCATTCACATGCGCTCTCCCTTTTCCTCTCCTTCCCTCTCCTTCCCTCTCCTTTCCCTTCTCTTACCCCCCTTTCCCTTCCGCTGCTCCCTCTCTGCCATTCCCCCTTTGCCCACTTTCCGTACCTCAGTGTTTCAGCTCTCTCTTCCTCCTTCTTCTTGGCCTCCCTCGCCCACACCCTGAGTACCAGCGAGAGCACTCTAGTCCTTGCTATCTCCCTCACTTTCTGCGCTGCCTCTGCTCTCCTGTACTTGTCTTCCAACACATCTCTCCATCTCCTCAACCACAACCCTTTCTCGAACATCCTCGACTTCTTCGCTTCCTCCGCTCCCTTCCTCCACGCAAGGAAGGCCTCTCTCTTACTCCTCCTCTCCCTCGCGCTCTTTGTCACGCTCAACATCAACGAAAGAACACGACGAAGCAACGACTTTTTCTCAAACTAAACACACATATACACAAACACATACACACAGATATATATACGCCATACGTACATGTATAGATTTACACTCATTAACACTTATCTCTCCTAGTATCAAGACACATATTCGTTGTGAAAAGTGAAAATTGACAAGTGCAAAGTGAGACATAACAAGTGAAAAGTAACAAGTGAAGAGTATCAATCAAGTGACAAGTGAAAAAGACAGAACTGACTTGAATGGCTTTGGGGACAGCAACTGAAAAAAACTGCTCCTCCTGGGCTTCCCTCAGAACTCTCACGATAACTTTTCTCTTTTCCTCCTCCTTCCTCCTCTCTTCCTTCCTCTTCTCCTCTTCCTTCCTCTTCTCCTCCCTCCTCTTCTCCTCCTCTCTGCTCCTCTGCTCCCTCCTTCTCCGCTCTTCCACTCCCTCTTCTCCACCCCCTATGATTCTTCCTCCCCTGCTCTCCATAAAAACCCTTCCCCACCTTTCTCCCCCTCTTTTCTCTCCCTTTTCTCCAGCCCTCTCTCCCCCTCCTCCTACTTCCTTCGCCGTCCACTTCCCATTCAAGAGCATCTTCAAGCAGTCATCTGCTATGCTGCTCTCCTTTTCTTCTTTCTCCCTCTCTTTCTCCTTCTCAGCCTCCTCCTTCTCCCCTCCCTTTCCCCCTCCTCTGCTTTCTTTCTCCCTTTCCTTTTCCCTTCCCTTCATTTCCTTTGCCCTCTCTCTGTCCCCCTCACCCCTCCCCCTCGCTCCTCTCTTCTTTCTTGGAAGAAGGAGGAGGAGAGGGGGATGGGAGGAGAGGGAGGATGAG
The DNA here is from genome assembly GCA_035043665.1 of Drosophila quasianomalipes. Classification (NCBI taxonomy): domain Eukaryota; kingdom Metazoa; phylum Arthropoda; class Insecta; order Diptera; family Drosophilidae; genus Drosophila; species Drosophila quasianomalipes. The sequence goes on along the minus strand of JAWNMU010000248.1, from coordinate 38,384 downwards.
ACAGAGGAGATGGACGAAGAGAGAGAGGAGAGGGGGGGAGTCAGAGAAGGAGAAGGGAGGAGTGGGAACTGACGGGGAGCAGAATAGATGAGGCAGACGTAGACGATGACAAAGAAGAGGAGGAGGAGGACGAGGAAGAGGAAATAGAGGAAGGGCTCTGTTTGTACTGACTCGAAGACAACGAGTGACTTGAAGAGAGTGAAAGAGATCCCAGCAGCCCCCTCCTCATTTCTTTGCTGGTGAAAACCAAGGATACTCCTTTGACTCTGCTTTTCACTTCCCCTCCCCTTCTCCACCCCTCTTCCTGCCCCTGTCCAGGTTCTCTCTCTCCTCTCCCCTCACCGTTGAGCTCCCTTTCCCGTCCCTCACCTCTCACCCCCTTTTCCCTTTCCTCCCTTTCGTTCCCCCTTTCGCCCGCAAAGCTTCCTCCACTGAGACTCCCTATACTGCTAATACTAAGCTCGTCCACACTCATCTCTCCCCACTCTTGCTCTCTCTCCCTCTCCTCCGTCTCCCTCCGCCTAACTTCCCTCCCTTTTCTTTCCTCGCCCAGTGCCCCTGCCCCGGCTATTCTTCCCCTGCCCAGCCCCACTCCCCTCCCTTCCTTCGCCTCGATAAAGGAGGAAAACAAAGGGTAAGACTCACCCGATACGATTTCTTCCTCCCCACCCCCTCCTTTTTCCTCGTCTCCTTCCCCTACATCCTTCCCTTTCCCTCCCCAACCACCACTCATTCTATTGTCTCCGCTCCTCTTCTCGAATCCGTTCCCTTTCCCCTTCCCTTTCGTATTTTCTTTCTCTCCCCTTCCTCACCCACTTCCCCTCTGCTCCTCTTTCCCCCATCCCTTTTTCTCTGCTTTTCATCCTCTTCGCCCGTTCTTTGTCCGAATGGAAATATGGAAAAGTCATTGACTCCAAAGGCAGAGTCATCCATCTCACCGATACCACCTTCCCACTCCTCCTCTCCCTCACCTCCCGTCGCCCTATTCCGCCCTTTCCCTCGATTCAAACCCAAGCTTTTTTCCCTTTCATCTCCCCACATACCCTCTTTGACCCCTGCCCTCCTTCCCTTTTCTTCTCCTCCACCCCCTTTTCCGTTTCTAGGTGTCCGTAGCTTCATGTATGTTTTCCTGTCAATGGAGTACTCTTCACTGCTCTCATCTCCGTCATCTTCTGTCTCTCCTCCCCCTCTCTCTCCCCCTCTCTCTCTCCCTCTCTCTCTCCCTATCTCTCTCCCTCTCTCTCTCCCTCTCTGTGTCTCCTTTCTCTCTCTTTCGAGTGCCTGTGCAGAAGAAGATGAAGAAGATGAAGAAGAAGAGGAGGATGAGGAAGAAGATGAGGGAAAGGGGCAAGGATTCGAGTACGAAGGCCTATCGATAGTGCGGAGGGGTGGGTCTCTGAGAAGAGTGGAGCCTTCGGTTAGAGGAGAACCGTTGTGAGAGAAGGGAGAGGAGGGGGATGAGAGAGATGAGAGAGAGAGTCTCGCTTCGAACTGAGTTTGTTGAACGGCATATTAGTCGATGTCCCGATTGACTTATCTTCCGAGCTGTTTGTGGGAGAAGTGTTTGTTCCTATATTCTCCATTCCCCTCCTCCTCCTCCCCACCTCCGGAAACATGGGCACGGGAGTTGGCCTCTTCGGAACAGATGCAAAGTAGTCTCCGTAGACACTTTCGTTCACGCTCCTTCGCTCACGTTCACTCTTTCCCACTGGTACAAATGAGTGTTCGAGGCTAAACCCTTCTGCCGAAAGTCCTAGCTCAGGAGGAGGGAGGAGGTGGATGCCCAACAGAGACGACACTGACCCTGACTTTGAGTTATGCCTATTCATTTAACACACACTCACAATTCACGCGTACAGAGTCCCAACAGTACTTCGATATTCAAGTCCACGGAATATAGATATACAAGATCTCCTTTTTCAATCTAAATAACCTTCGTTTCAACTACATGCAACAGCAAAATCACAACTGTTAGAAAACACACACACACACAAGAGAGCAAATACACGTGCACACGTTCACTGCTTATCCACACACAAATAAAACACAGCAACGTCCATTTAGTTTCACTTTGAAACTTGAATCTATTCATTCAGCAATATTTCCAAAATGAAAACAAGAAGGTGAGTAGCTTTTTTGGCAGAACAGAAAAAAGTTCAGTGAGCAAACATTCATTTAATTCCTAAGAAAATCACCAAGATCATGATCAATTTCCCCTGAAAATAAACAGACATAACAAGTTTAAGAAAAAAAGGACACAGCAAAAACGCATCTGTGCGACGGGTTTGGAGTAAAATGAATCGGCACAACATTTTTCTACGAGTAAACGGCTCCAAATTCAAATTTGAAAAAATCCACTTGAAAAAAGGAAAAAATCTAGACCAATATTCAGCTCATAATTGCTCACGTTTGCAACACCTATTTTTACAAACATATCAAATGCATCCGTTATACCTAATAGCTGATGCACACAAAAAATTTCATTCCTAAATAGAAACGTGATTTCTACACTATTACATGTTCATTTACATGCAAAAACAACTGACGGAGCTCCATTTAAGGATATCTGGAGATTCTTCTAGTCAAAAATCAAACACTTGTTTCTTCTTGTACTAGATCTTGTACACATCTGATAGCCCAAGTCAAATTACAGACGTCTTATAACATACGCATGCGTGTTCTTCCGTGGAAGATCAAATGCATACGCTTCTTTATTGTATATTACATGTCGCTGATCTCCTATGTACATCATCATAACTTGACTATCTGCCCTTTTACTTTTTTTGCGTCACAGATGCCACCATATTTGTTGGCAGATGGAGTCACTGCGATTCTCCGACGCGAGTTCGGGGATTCTAGTGACTACGATGCTGTCACTGAAGAAGAAAAACAACTCTTATTCCACTCTCAACTCCAGAAGGTGCAGGCGAAACAGAGGGAGAGCAGAGGAGGAGGAGAAGAATTAACATGGGTCTTGTTCTCTAAAAACCTTTCCCAGTACGAAAAAACGTTTGCAGAGGCAAAGGATACGTTTTCTAGGTTTTCGACGCTTGTGAGGAGTTGGATCGACGGAGAAGTGGAGTCAGAGTACTTGTACCAGTGCTTCTTCGTGGTTTACAACACTCTCGTCTCCACTCCCAAGTTCATGAGTCTCACTCAGAAGCAGGGGATCAGGAAGGACCTCAAGAGCAAAATATTTGTGGACATATCTGACTCTCAGCTCTCGAACTGCACCTCGTTAGTGAAGAGACTGGAGGATATCAAAGAGATGCACTTGAAGATCAAGAACTTAAAGAAGGGTATTTCGACTGACAAGAAGGAGACCCCGGATGAGGAGGAGGATAGCGAGGGGGAGGAGGAAAAGGGAAGGGGAAGGAGGAGAGGAAGGGTGGATGGGGTGATGGGGTGTTGTTTGGCGAAAAAATCCCCTTCGAGTCTCCCTCGTCTTTCTTTTCGGCTTCCGCTTTTTCTGACAAGTTCAACATGTTCTGCGACGATGATTTCTTTTCAGATGAGTACGAGAGAAATTGGACCCCTCAGGGGTACGGATACGCTTACCCCGCGAATTCTCTCTCTTCTTCAGACTCTCCGTTCGCCACTGCTTCTGCTTCTTCATCTTCTTCAACCTCTTCTGCCTCTTCCTCCTTCTCTTCATCCTCTTCCTCGTCCTCCTCCTCATCCTCCTCGTCCTCTTTGTCCTCTCCTCCTATCGCTCCCCCTCGATGGTTCGTCCTTCGGTAGTGAAGGACTTGAGTGATGAGAAGTACAACTGGAAATGGTTACTGGACCACCTCGACCCCTTCGCTTCCTTCGACAACGAGGGAAACCAGCTTATCTCGGAGGAGTCCATCGCTCTGTCTATCACCGAAATGCTCCGTTCCAAGGCCTCATCCGAAGACCTACAGGGAGACCTGTTCTCCATCCTCGGAGCAGAGGGAGTAGAACTCATAATCGATATCATCAAACACAGAAACATACTTAAGTTCGCAGGACCTTCTGACGGGAGTATGCTGAGCAAGGAGGAGAAGGAGAAGAGGAAGAGGGAGAAGAACAGCATGTCCAACTCTCTCATCGAGCAGGCACAGAGGGAGAGGGAGAAGAAGATGCAGAAAGAGTACGACAAGTTCATGCGCATCACGTCTTCCTCCTCTTCCCCCCACCTCCTCCTCCACTTCCTCGCTGTCATCTGACGGTGGTAGTCTATCCCGCCAAGTGGGTGGAGGGGCGAAAGGGATGAAGCTGAACGAGAAGAAGATCGATGAGTTGGTGCACTGTCTGGACTATCTTAAGACCGGAAAGGCAGACGACCTTACGGCTAGCGCCATGCCCGAGGGGACTGTGAGGACTGACCATGGGTCCCATGAGTCGGTCGTCGTCCCCCCTCAGATGCACAACTACGTGCCCTCCATACCCACCCTCTCCGATTACTCTTCTCCTTCATCCTCTTCTGCTTCTTTGCCTTCCTCTTCGCTAACTTCGAACGAGCGTATCGATGTTGCCTCTGCATTCCCCGCCGAGGTATTGCCCGCTCTGAGGGGTGTTGCCCAGCTCAATCGATTGCAGAGCAAATGCTATCCCATCGCATTCAGGTCAAACGAGAACATGCTCGTGTGTGCTCCCACTGGAGCAGGAAAGACGAACGTAGCGTTGATGACGATGCTGAGGGAGATCAATAGCAACATTGTGGATGGAGTACTCGATAAGAAGGCTTTCAAGATCATCTACATAGCCCCCATGAAGGCGCTCGCGAGAGAGGTCGCGGGAAAGATAGGGAAGGCGCTCGCTCCCCTCGGAATAGTTGTGAGGGAGTGCACTGGAGACATGCAGCTCACGAGGGCGGAGCTGGAGGAGGCACAGGTGCTGGTGTGTACACCGGAGAAGTGGGACGTGATGACTCGAAAGGCGGGTGATGAAGTGGTGGTAGCGTTGGTGCGTCTGTTGATCATCGATGAGGTCCACCTCCTCCACGAAGACAGAGGAGCAGTCATCGAGTCAATTGTCGCTAGAACCCATCGCCTTGTTGAACAACTCCAGCATACGGTTCGAGTGGTCGGTTTGTCTGCAACCCTTCCGAACTACACTGACGTCGCGGAGTTCATCGGGATCAACACCAGCACACTCACCGAGGCGAAGAAGGAGCGCGGAAAGAAGGAGGGGTGTTTGCAACACAACGGATTGCTGTACTTCAACGACAGCTTCCGCCCAGTGCCTCTTCAGCAGTCGTTTATCGGGGTTAGGGGAAAGGACATCTTGAAGAGGAACATGAAGATGAACGACTTGGCGTACGACACGACGGTGGAGTCTCTCAAGGCCACCAACCAAGTCCTCGTCTTCGTCAACAGCAGAAACGAGACTGTGCAGCTCGCACACCACTTCGTGAAGCTAGCCAGGGAGAGGAACGAGTCGCAATGGTTTTCTTGCGCTGACGTCCCCAACTTCCGAACAGTAGTGAGCGGGTATTCAAGAACTTCTTCGAACAGCGAGAGAATCGATATGTTTAAAGAGGGAATAGCTGTCCACCACGCTGGGCTGGGCAGGGACGAGCGTGTGTTCGTGGAGGAGGCGTTCGCGAAGGGACAGGTAGGAGTACTAGTTTGTACCGCCACGCTGGCGTGGGGAGTGAACCTCCCAGCTCATACAGTCGTGTTGAAGGGTACCCAAATCTACGATGCGAAGAAGGGAGGATGGGTTGATGTAGGCATGCAGGACGTGATGCAGATATTCGGAAGAGCTGGAAGACCTCAATACGACTCCAGCGGAGAGGCAATCCTGATCACTTCCCATGAGAAGTTGCACCACTACTTGTCTTTGTTCCTCTCTCGTATGCCGATCGAGTCACAGCTGACCTCCGCCCTCATGGAGCATCTGAACGCAGAAGTGATCCTGGGAACAGTGACAAACATCAAGGAGGCAGAGATGTGGCTGTCATACACTTATCTCCACGTCAGAATGAAGAAGAACCCTCTTCTGTACGGAATCACCCTCAAAGACCTCAACAACGACCCTCACCTCCTCGAGAAGAGGAGGGAACTCATCGTCTCCGCCGCAAGGGAACTTAGAGAGTGCAGAATGCTAAAGTTCGACGAGGCAAGTGGGAACATGTACCCCACAGACGTCGGAAGGGTAGCTGCGTTGTATTATATCCACCCATCGAGCGTGAGGGTTTACAACGAGGAGCTGAGACCCCACATGACTGATGCAGAGGTCCTCAAGATGATCTCCAAGTCACACGAGTTCTCACAGCTCAGAGTTAGGGAGGAGGAGAGGGACGAGCTGAACAAACTCATGGGAAGCTCTATGTGTCCTCTTGGAGAGAGCCTCGCTAACTTAGCGGGGGCAAAGATTGAGAGGGAGAGAGACGCGGGGAGAAGGGGAGGGCGGGGCGGAGCGAGAGGAGGGGCGAGGGGTAGAGGGAGAGAGGAGGGTAACGAGGGCTCTGATCTGTACGGAAGCGTTGAGGGAGGGGTGATGGAGTCGGCTGCGGACAAGGCGTTCGTGTTAATGCAGGTTTACGTCAGCAGAGGGGGGTGAAGACCTCTTCTCTCGTAAGTGACCTCCTCTACGTCCAGGACAACGCCCCCAGGATCCTCAGAGCCCTATTTGAAATGGTGGTTAGAAGAGGTGCAAACGGAAGCGGAGGTGCGGGAACAGGCACAGCATCGATTGCAGAAAAGATTCTCGAACTAGGGAAAGCGGTGGAGAGGAGGGTGTGGCCCCACCAGCACCCTCTGAGACAGTTCCAGAAGGTGTTCCGAGGGGGAGGGGGAGGAGGCGGAGGGGAGGAGGGAACGATCGTCGGAGGAAAGGGGAAGGGGGCGAAGGACCGAGGGGGAAAGAAAATCCCCCTGGAATACATCAGGAGACTGGAGGAGAAGAAGGCGGATGTGGAGGTGATCCACGAAATGATGCCCAGCGATATAGGGCGTATCACCGGCACTAACTTTGAGCTGGGGAAGGAGATCAAACAGTCGATCTACAGGATACCTTGGGTAGAAGTCTCCGCCACCCCTCAGCCACTCACTCCAGAGATTCTGAGAGTAACCGTCGTCGTGCAGTGTGATTTCCAATGGGACCTGTCTACTCATGGGGGTGTGCTTGGGTGGTGGCTCATGTTGGAGGAAAGCGAGAAGAACAAGGTAGTGCATTACGAGCGAGTGGTGTTCCGCTACGAAGAGAGGAAGGCGGACAAGACGATTGCAATCACGATCCCCATTCATTCCGCCGCTCCTTCTCCGGACTCCTTCGCTGCCCCCAGGCCCTTCCTCGGGAACTACTCCCTTGTCGTTGCCAATGACTCATGGCTGGGCTCCAAGACCACTCTCACGCTCAATCTCTCCAACCTCTCTCTGCCCCGCTCCTTCTCCGCGGTATCGCCTTACACCAATCTCCTCCCCCTCCGCCCTATGCCTGCGTCTGGGTCCCTCCACATCCCCTTCGCAAACAAGTTCTTCTCCAAGTTCACGCACTTTAACTCCGTCCAAACACAGGCGTTCTACGCCCTCTACCACACCGACGGAAACGTTCTCTTCGGAGCACCCACCGGGTCGGGAAAGACTATCGTGGCGGAGATAGCTATATTGAGACTTCTGACCCAACACCCGGGGAAAAAGGTCGTATACATCGCACCAATGAAAGCGCTTGCTAGGGAGCGGTGGGAGGAATGGGCGGGGGAGGAGGCGAGGAGGAAGGGCGGAAGGAGCAAGGGCGCAGGAGCAGACAACAAGGAGGATTTGGTCAAGGACGTGAACGCGTTGAAGACGGGGTCGTTCGGAGATCTTTTCGGAATCAAGGTGGTCGAGCTGACGGGAGATAAAAGCGTGTCAAGGAGGGAAATCGAGGAGAGCCACATCATCGTCACCACCCCCGAGAAGTGGGATAGCGTCAGCAGAGGATGGAGGGGGTGGGTCCAAGAGGGAGAGACAGGGGCGGACACCGCAGATGCTGAGGATGGGGAAAAGACCGAGGACCAGGATGACGAAGAAGGGACGAAGGAAAGGGGAGAGGGAGCGGGAAGAGGGGGGCGGGGAGGGGCTGCTAGCGGAAGAGGACAGAGAGGGAGAGGCAAGGGGAAGGGGAAGGGGAGGGGAGAGCGTTTGTTTGTGAGAGACGTGGGTCTAGTCGTGATAGATGAGGTCCATCTCTTGGGGCAGGAGAGAGGAGCTATTCTCGAAGTCATCACTGCTAGAACCAGGTCCGTCGACACCTACTCCTCCTCCTCCTCCTCCTCCTCTCCCTCGTCCTCGTCATCCTCTCCCTCGACTCGTATCATCGCCCTTTCAACTGCGTTGAGCAATGCGGGCGACGTGAGCACTTGGCTCGGAGTTTCTCCTTCTCATTGCTTCAACTTCTCTCCCCAAGTACGCCCCGTTCCCCTCCAGATCTTCATCGCTGGATACCCAGGGAAGCACTACTGTCCCCGCATGGCTACTATGAACAAGCCCACCTACGCTGCAATCGATACTCACGGAGGAGGAGACAAGCCCGTGTTGGTGTTCGTTTCATCCAGGAGACAAACTAGGCTCACTGCGCAGGAGTTGGTGGCGTTGGCGGTGAGAGATGGACACCCCCGCAAGTACATCATCAAGAAGAACAAGCTCACCCCCAACCTCCTGCCGGGGGGAAGTGGAGAGATCGATGAGAACGAACTGATCCTTGAAATGGCAAGAGAGGAGGTGGAGGATCCTGTTCTGAAGGACCTCCTAGCCTTCGGAGTCGGGGTCCACCACGCAGGACTCGTCGGGAGGGACAGGGCGATCGTGGAGATGCTCTTCGTGAAGAGAGTCACAAGAATCCTTGTCGCCACCTCCACCCTCGCTTGGGGAGTCAACACGCCTGCCCACCTCGTCGTCGTGAAAGGAACCGAGTATTTCGACGCAAAGAAAAATAAGTACGTCGACTTCCCAGTCACAGACGTTATGCAGATGGTGGGAAGAGCGGGGAGACCTCAGTTCGATAAGGAGGGAGTAGCGGTAGTACTGGTGGAGGAGAGTAAGAAGACTTTCTACCACCGCTTCCTCCACTCCCCCTTCCCCATTGAGAGTTCCCTCCACGTCGGAGTCGATGTGCACTCAGTCAGCATCCACATCTCCAAGGGCCAAGGGGGCACCGAGTCCTTCTCCCTCGATCTCCATGAGTATATGGACGAACAAGACCGTGTGTTCCCCTTTGTCCCGATTCCCTTTTCCTCGTCTCCGCTTCCTTCGCCCTCTGCTCTGGTTTGCCCCGACTCTCTCCTTTACTCGCACTACGACCGCAGCTTCTACAGAGACAACGTGGGGTACTTGTACGACCACTTGTGCGCTGAGATCGCCAGTGGACACGTGAATTGCGTATCCTCTGCTGCCCTCTACATCGCCGACTCGTTCCTCTACCTCCGTCTCTTTGAGAACCCTAACTACTACGGAATTGGGTCCGCTGATTCTTCCTCTGTGCAGTCCTTCATCTACAAGCTCATCGTTGCCGTTGTCATCGAGTTGGTCCGATGTGGTTGCGTCTTCATCCAGAACGTAATCGAAGGAAAGGAAGCCATTGCCTACGATCAATCCGAGACGGACGAGGATGTGTACGGAGAGGATGAGGTCGAGTGGCAGGACGACTTGAAGAGGCAAGATAAGAAGGATGAGGGTTTCGTGTTCATCGAAGTGGACGAAACGGACCCTGACCAGCTTGACTTTGGACAGAAGTACAAGAAGGAGTATGGTTTCTCTCTGGACCGTCCTCTGTTCCTCGCAGATGCTGGTGAAGAAGACGAGGCGGAGGAGGAGCAGGAGGAGGGGGAGGGGAGGAGCTGGAGGGCGAGGAAGAGGATGATGAGGAGTTGGACGAGGAGGGGCGAGAGGAGAAGAGGAGGAAGAGTGAGCTTCACTCTCAATTGTCCCTAGACAAGAGGAGGGCGAAGTGGAAGGACGATGATTCCAACTGGGTGCTGACCCCCAAGACCCTCCTTGTCCCTTCTTTCCTCGGCCGTCTTTGCTCATTCTACTACGTAAACCACCTCACTGCGTGGTATCTATCCTGCGCCGTTCAGCAACACACCCTCTTCTCTCACGTTCTTGTTGCCGTCTCCAACGCATATGAACACGTGACTGTACGTATTTAACAAAAACCCCATAACACTTGTTCTACTATATTCTACTGCATTCTAAGGAGGATCATGACGTTCTCCGTGTTCGTAAATCGATTAGACATCGCATAACCATATCAATAGTACACTCCATTTTATGTAGTTCACGCATAGTATATCGGACATCCGCATCGCATCACACTAACCGCATATGCACTTATTGGTCACCTACTCTTATGTTTCCCACGTTGTTGTTTCTTATGTGTTCTTTATGCTCTTCTATCTACCCTTTTCCTCCTCCTTCTATGCCACCCCCTGCCTTCTTTGCCCCTCTTCTGCGCTCCCTCCTCTATCTTGATCCGCTGGCACAATACTCTCTAGGTCCCCGTTCGTCATAACGAAGACAAGGTTATGAGTGAACTGATTCACAGAGTTCCCTTCCTCTACCAGCAGTCCAAGGCTGGGCCCAACCTCCACCCTTCCTACGCCAAGCTCATAGGAAAGAACAATGCCTCCACTTCTTCCTCTTCTGTCATCGATTCGGTAAAGAAACTGAATTTCCAGGACCCACACATCAAGACCTTCATTCTCCTTCAGGCCAGAATGATCAAGGTATTACACCACGGCAATACTCCTTATAGATATACATATACATACATATACATATACACGTGCGGAAATACACTTACGCAAACACAATCATACACATGTATGCTGACATACATATTCATTCCTAACAATACGCACTTTACTCGTTATTCCCATACTCGATTGGATTGAAACTCGTTACAACGCATCCCCCTGTTCTTGGTCGCTGTTCCCTGTGTTTTTATTTTCGTGCCCTTTCCTTTCGTGTATCCCTTGCGTTTCACTTTCATCTCCTTTCCTCCCCCATGCTCTTATCTTCTTCGGATTCAGATGCCTCTCCCTGTTGCTGACCATTACACAGACACTCAGACGATCATCGACGGAATAGGAAGGATGATGGAGATGTGCGTTGACATAGCTGCACACAAAGGATTCGCCAACGCCTTCCTCTCGGCTGTCCACGTTATCCAGTGCCACGTACAGGTAAGAGGGTGACTGAGTCTCACAGTCATACACTACATACTCATGTCAACACACGCATACATACATGCTTCTACAAGTCACTCACTTTCCCATATCCAATAATGTTTATACATATACAACCGTATTTGACATAAACATATATACATACGTATATATATTGTGATATGCGCATCTTGTTACGTTGACTAACGTTCATACACTCTTATTTTCCTTTACCTCTATTTCCATCATTCTGCTTTCTCCATTTCCTTCGATCTCTTCCCTACCACCCCCTCCCTTTCGTCCTTCTTCTCTTGACTCTTCTTTCTCCCACCTTTTGCCCCCTCTCCTCCTTAGGCTTCTACTCCCTGGGAGAGCGAGCTCTTACAGCTTCCACACATGACGGAGTCCTTGTTGTCTGCATTCTCTTCCCTCGGCGCCACTTCCCTCGCTACCCTCCTCGCCCTCCCCCGCTCTTCGCTCTTATCCGCCGTGTGTTCCCACCTGAACACCCACTCGTCCTCCCTCTTACCGGAGAAGAGAGACAGGAAAGGAAAGGCACACATGTTGAGTGCGAATGCAAAGGACTTGTTGCTTGCATTAGATGTTCTTCCTCTCCTCGAGGTCTCTGTAGGAGGAAGGATGAGAGAGAAGAGTGCTGCAAATGAGGAGTCCAACGTGATCAAGATCAAGACTCCTGTGATTGGAGGAGACTCGTTCGACCTCCGCATCGGACTCAGAAGGAGTTGCCTAGCAATCGAGGAGGGCAGGCTACCTGCAAAGTTCAGGAGACATGCAAGGGAAACAACGAGGGGAAAGAAGGACTCTGCGGACCTAGAACACTACTGGCCCAGAGGAGGTGGACAGACTGCAGAGAGGGACGAAGAGGAGGAGGAGGAGTATCCGGATGGAGATAGGGAGGGAGAGAAGGGAGATGCATCGGGGAAGAAGGCTTCCAAGAAGAAGACTCCCAGCAAGGGAAGAGAAACGTCGAACATCGACAAGGTAGTGGTAGGAGGAGACTGCGAGATGGTGGTGGGACCCGTTGACATCAAAAAGAGAGAAGAGCAGTGGTATGTGCTCGTCTGCTCCGACGATCGGATTAACGCTAGCGCCAAGAGAGGGAGGGCAGTCCATGTTGTCTCACCCCAGGGAGAGGGAACGGACGATGAGAGAGAACAAGACCTGGGAGAAGTCCTCGCGTTTAAGAGGGTGACTGTCTCTAACAGATACAAAGAGACTAACTTCGTGGTCCCCACGCCCAAGAGAGAGGGACTGTTCGAGGTCAAGGTTATCGTATGTAGTGGAAACTACAAGGGGCTCGACCTCGAGTACTCCGCACAAATCTCTCTCCTCCCCCAGCTTAAAATCTTTTCTTGGTGTCCCTTCGAACATCATTTATCGGAATTTTCTTGATCGATTTGATCTATAACCTGTATTTCATTTCTTTGAAATTCAAGTTGAGTGGGGAATAGGTTTTCCTTGCTTTCATTCATGAACTTTTGCTTTGCCTAGATTTTATTATTTATCAAATCAAATCATTTTTTCTATATTATAAGTTTATTAACACTTGCTTTCTCTGTTTTGTTATGATAATAAAATAAAGTCATATATTTGTGCAAGGCATATTTGTACAGGAAAGTATTTACTGAAGGAGAAAAAATTATTCAGCCTGCATGACGAACGAGGCATACAAAATTCACAAGGACTGCGCCTATCAGGTGATATGCGTAGACTGTACCAAGATCGTGAATTGAATAAATACTTATCATTTCGTAAGGTAAATGAGTTTCCATCAGAAAGTGAAATCGTTTGAAAGCTACACAAGACACATGCGTCAGATAGTGTGAACGTTCCTGGATTTTTTCTTCTGCGCGCCATTCCCCGTGTACTGTAGAGCCTTCACATATACCCCACATTCTTTACTGAATAGGTAAACTTTCTCTAGTACATCACAGAAATGTCGTGTTCTTCGGGAACGCTCACAATATCTGGCGCGTGCATCTTGGGTGGCTTTAAAAGGATATGACTTTCTGAGGGAAAATTATTTATCTTACAAACTGATTATTCGTTCGATTCACGATCATGGTCTAGTCTGCACATATCACCTGATAGCACGCAGTCCTTATGAATTTTGTTTGCCTCATTCGTCGTGCAAGCTGAATAGTTTTTTTGTTCTCCTTCAGTAAATACTTTCCTGTTCAAATATGCCTTGCACAAACTGCATACGATTAGCTCATCGGAAGATATTGAGCTATTTCAGATAATACTAAATCCACTTTAAATACACAAATGATAAACCCATTCCAGAAAGTAGTGCACTACATAAGGAATGATTGGAGTTGAGATGACTATACATGAAGCCATTATTCTTGCCTTAGGTGCTTCCCTATTATTTTAACATTTGTACCATGCCACTTCAAGTTCAACTTGAATACAAGTGGAGGACAAAAAATAATGATTAGTGATTAATACATAGAAATACAACTACATTTTTTTCTTAAATAGTGTTTTTTTTTTTCCAGTAGTTTCTTGGAGACACAGTTTTGCTTAGTAGTAGGTAGTTTGATTACATTATCCTATGGTTCAATAAACAAAGAAATGAAGACAATATTTCAATTTTTGAGCAAGCGTTCGGATCGAGATTGTTTTTCCGGGACTCATAATTTATCTTTTTGAATAAATGGACGGCTAAGATGACATCCAACAGATTTCTAGAATTTTACCCATCCCTATATTCAAGTCATTTTCTTCAAGTTATTTTGTGAAAATACATAGTGATGAAATAAACATAAAATAACGTGAAAAAGTGAGATATGCAATAAAACATTAGAGCCACTCAAAAATGTATTTTATTAAACACATATTTCACGGGGGAGCGTTGTTTCTATGCTTAAAATTCCTTCATAGAGTCTAATTCGAACATATGCGCATTTTCTATTTATAGGATGCCAGGCGATTCATTCTTTGACCAGTTTAAGGCCCCAGAGTCATCGAGGTTAACTACAAACCAGGGTGCTTACATTGATGATGATGACAATTCTTTGAAGGTAGGTGAGCGTGGGCCCACTCTGATGGAGGATTTCCTTCTCCGTGAGAAAATTCAACATTTTGATCATGAGAGAATCCCAGAGAGGATCGTGCATGCGAGAGGATCAGGGGCCCATGGAGTATTCAAGTGCACATACCCCGCAGACGATTTGACATGCGCATCGCTGTTCTCTGAGGCATCAAAGGAGACTCCAGTGTTTGTTCGTTTCTCTACGGTGGCTGGATCCCTTGGTTCAATGGACACTGCAAGGGATGCGAGGGGGTTCGCGATGAAGTTCTACACCGACGAGGGAGTATGGGACCTCGTAGGAAATAACATTCCCGTATTCTTCATCCAAGATGCGATCAAATTCCCTGACCTCATCCACGCAGTGAAGCCCGAACCTCACACGGGGTTCCCGCAGGCGCAGTCCGGACATGACACGTTCTGGGACTTTGTTTCACACACACCAGAGACAAGCCACATGATCATGTGGGTGATGTCTGACAGAGCATTTCCCCGTTCCTTCTCCACGATGGAAGGCTTTGGGGTGCACACATTCCGTCTGGTGAAGAAGAGCGGGGAGTGGGTAAACGTGAAGTTTATCCTCAAGCCGAAGAAGGGAGTTTTCAGTCTGACCTGGTCAGAGGCACAGAGGGCAGGAGGACTAGACCCAGACATGAACAGAAGAGATCTCCGAGCACTCATCGACTCAGGAGACTTCCCCGAGTGGACATTCTACGTGCAGGTTCTACCTGACGCTGAGGCAGAGAGGCTGCAGATCGACCCATTTGACCCCACTAAACTCTTCCCAGAGGAGCTCTTCCCTTTACGTGAGGTAGGCACTCTTACGCTAAACAAGAACCCTGAAAACTTCTTCGCAGAAACAGAGCAAGTGGCCTTCCATCCCGGCCACCTGGTGCCAGGAATCGACTTCTCCCCTGACCCTCTGTTGCAGGGTAGGCTGTTCTCATACCTTGACACGCAACTTTCTCGCATTGGACCTAACTTCGCTCAGTTGCCGATCAACCGACCCAGGTGTCCCTTCGCCAACAACCAGAGGGATGGGAAAATGCAGGGATTTATCCATACTGCTCCTGTCGCTTACCATCCCAGCGGATTCGATGGAATGCCTCTGCCCAGGAACAAAGCAACGAACGCCAAGGATAGAGAGGCGAACGCATTCGTCTCTGTGACCGAGAGGGTGGAGGGGGCGAAGGTGAGGAAGAGGGCTGGAGTCTTTCGCCGACCACTTCTCCCAGGCCACAATGTTCTACAATTCGCTCTCAGAATGGGAGAAGAGACACCTGGAGTCAGCCATCACGTTCGAACTGCTCATGTGCAAGCCAGAGATTAGGAGGAACGTTGTAAATAGCATCCTTATCTTCATCCACCGTACCCTAGCAGACACCGTTGCAAAGGGAGTTCAGGTAGAAGTTGACTCCACTCCCCCACAATGAGTACCCCTCCTCTTCGGTTACCTCCTCCGCTCTGTCGATGGATAAGGAGGTTCCGAACCTCTCGGGAAGAGCGATTGCAGTACTGGTGAATGGAGGAAAGATAGACGATGCAGGGATCAAGTGGATCTACGACAATGCCAAGAAGGAGGGGGTGAAAGTAGACGTCCTAGCGCACGACATCTCGACGGGAAAGAAGACTTCTCCGCCGGTGGGAGTGACACAGAGGATAGTGAACTCTCCCTCTCCCCATCACGATGCACTCGTAATTGCTAGTACAGATGACGGAGAGAGGAAACAAGGCGGTGGGGGAGTTCTGGGGCTGCTCGCTGATCCCCAGGCGAAGGGATTCATTTCCGATATGTTTGACCATGGAAAACCTATCCTAGATCTCAGCAACGGAGCCAGGGTAATCGAATTCACAACAGGAAGTACCAACAGCCAAGAGAAAGAGGGATTGGTGGGGAAGGATGAGAGAGATTCAATCTTTGAATTAATGAAGAAGCATAGGTTCAATCACAGACAGGGGGAGACACACCCTTAACGCACCATTAACTCATACTCACATATACGCAACCAGCGCCTTCCTCTGTTCTCTTTCTCACCCCACCAAATCTTCCTCCTATCATTGTTTCTCCATCATCCCTCACTCCCTTCTCACCCTCTACTCCCTCCTTCTCTTCACCCTCTTCCTCTAAATTCAATTATTCACTCCTATAATCTAATAATCTGATGTGTGTACTACGCACGTGCACTATGTATAATGCGCGCACCATTCACACTCGAGAACTATACTTGTACAGTTGTACTACATGTTGAACATGGTTATTTCGTCCCTTGCGGAGGTATTCTTTCCCGACTAAATGATCGTACAAGAATAGTCAATATGCATAGGATAGAGGAGCACTCCTCAACAATGAGATACACAAGCACACATCACACGTGTGTAATAGTACTCTGTGGTTATTATATTCACGTATCAATAAACGTGTAGATAAATTAATACACATATACTTGAGTATTGGAAACAGATTTTATTAGCAAAACGAACTAAGTATCCCTCGAAAGCAACGAGGCGGAAGCAAGGGGAGAGTAACATCAACTACGACAAGGCAAGAGAGAAGCATCTCGGAGCTAAGTGAACGAAACCAAGAGAACACATGAGGCGAACAAGACCCAAGAATAAACTACACAGGGAAACATGAAGCATACACACACAGAAAGATATGTGTACGTTCTCAAACAGGAACACACAGAAATTGCAGTACGAGCCTTGTATATGTATAATTGTACTGTACACGAAGGGACGCACACTCAAAGGTATCCAGATCGCGTCAAACTTTGAAACTGCAGAAATACGTACAAGGCAAACCAGCGAGAGAGAGAATAAGAGAAGGGAGGAAAGTAAGACTGAGAGAAATGGAAGAGAGGAGAAAAACAAAGAGGCAGAAATAACCACGTGGAAATAAGCGCAAGCCGTTTTACTTCTTGGCAGCCTTCTGCTCAGCCTTCTTCTCCTCCTTGACCTTCTCCTTCGCGAGGGCCTTGACGTCGTCGCTACGGTAAGAGGGAAGAATAGTCGCGAGGAGGTTCTTCTGCTTGATAGAAAGGGAAGAGGGGTACTCAACATCAAACTCAATGCGGAGGTTACCCTTAACTCCCTTCTTCTTCGACAGAGGCATTCCCTCTCCCTCTACGATCCTCACATACCCTGGCTGGACGACCTCCGTGACTCCGACAGCAATTGTTCTTCCATCGAGAGTCAGCACATCTACTACCGACCCAGTCAGTGCAGCCAACAACGTCGTCTTCACAGTGTACACCAAGTCGTTCTTCACTCTCACAAATCTGTCGTGCGCCTTCTCCCTCACTATCAACACGATGTCTCCGGGAGAGCTGTTGGGTCCCTGGTTACCAGCACCAGGGAATGTGAGCTTGGTGCCCTCTCTCCACCCCTTACTTACGTCCACTGAGAGAATCTTGTGTTCTTTCGTCACCGTCTTCAGGTCCATGCCCAACACATCCACCTCCACCTTCACTCTCTCTAGATGCTCCGGAGTATAGCTCCTCCAACGTGACTTCAAGAGGGAGTTCAAGCTCAGGAAGCTTCTGGGGGTTCATTTCCGAACTGTTTTTGAAGATCTGATCGCCCTGAGAAAGGTCAGAGAAGGGACTCACGTTGCCAAAAAAATCAGTGAACACTGAGCGAGGGTCTTCCTGGAAGGACCAGGAGAAGGAGCCTCCCTCGGGGGACTGAACACCACTCTTCAACCCCTTCACTCCGAATCGGTCGTACTGGGTACGCAACTTAACTGGAGAATTCGATTATTGTTCAGTTAAGACGATACAAATACAAACATACGCAGACACATTAGAAGTGTACAAACAAAACACTAATAAAACATGCTTGAGCACATATACCACTAACACGGCAGCTAGACGGTGTACTGTATAAAAAGAAACAAGAGAAAACGTTGTTTGATCAAACAGATTGATTCACTTACTGTTCGATAGAACAACAAACGCCTCAGCAATCTGCTGGAACTTCTGCTCTGCCAACTCCTTTGCCTTCCCTCATGCTTTTCTGGGTGCCACTTGATAGCAGCCTTGCGGTAAGCATCCTTAACGTCAGAGTCTGTGCTGTCTCTCCTCAATCCCAAAATGTCGTAGTAGGTTGTATCCATGTTGATTCAATTACTTTTTGGATTTAATAAAAATAAATTTTCACTTTGCTTCTTAATGATATAACCTATAAAGTATGTAAGTTATCGGTAGATTCACTAATACAAAGGTATCAATGTGGTTCTGTTCGATAAGAGGGCAAATATGAACCAAACTGGAGAAGAAACGGATGAAGAACAAATAGGACGTGCATTCTAATTTACAAAATCACGGGCATTTTCAAAAATGTGTTTGAACAATACAGCGAATACTCAAGTATATCTACGCGTAGAAGCCAACAACCCTGATATTCGGGAATCGTTTATTATTATAATGATTATGCTGAATATACATATATTTTTACTCTCTGCTGCTTCTTTGTGTATGCGGTGTTTTCGTACATTTCTTCCTACTTACTGTTACTACTGCAAGTCATAAAGTCCTTCAACAGTTATTTTTCGTCCATGCACAGTTGAGAAAGAACATGTTTGTTATAATTAATACAACTGAACATGCTTTCTCTTAATGGCTGTGTTGGCTATGTGAGTTTGCTTGTTCGACATATTATATTTCTCTAATATATTGTCGCTTTTGCTTACTGACTTGATTCTTTTCATTCAATTTTTTTTCGTGGCATAGACAACTTTTGTGGAGAAAAATCACTTGAAAGTTTGAATACGATATAGGAAATTTCTGGAGTTAACACGTTAGTGAGAAAAAGGAGGTCTATTAGTTTGTAAGCTTAATGAGAAGTTCAAGGCGAGACAGACCTAGTTCTTCAAGTGGAAAGTCTTCTCCTGAGAGTTCATATGGAAGGAGGTCGTATGCGGAGGGAGAGAATGATGAGAACGAATACAAACTGTTGGAGAGGGGTCGATTATCTGATAAAGATAGACTGAGGGAGAGGTATAGAGGCAAGTTGTCTGAGAGAGAGAGAGAGAAGGTTATGACCGATGAAAGAGAGGGAGAGAGAGGGAGAGAGAGAAGCAGAGAATGGAATGGGGGAAGAGAAATGGATAAGAAGAGAAGGAGTATTGGGTTTGAGAGAAGCTCATTTGAGAGGAGGTATCCTGAGGATGAGGGGTGGAGGGAGGGAGACGGCAGGGGGAGGAAGGGAAATGGAGATGACAGAGAGAGGGGTGAAGAGAGAGCAGGAGACGGCAGGAGAAGGAAATACAGCGAGGAAGAAAGGAGTGGTAAAGTTAGTTACAACAAGTACAACACAACAGACGAAGACGAGTGGTCATTGGCGGGGCGAAGAGGAAGAGAGGGAGAGAACGAGGGCAGGAAGACAGGAAGAGAGGGGAGAAGAGAAGGAGGGGGGAGATAGGGAGAGAAGCAGGCGAGGGTCAGGATAGAAGGGCTCTCGTAGAAGTTTCCCCTAAGGCCAATGGAGGAAAGGGAGGGGAGAGGACGTTGAGAGGAGAGAACAACGAGAGAAGAAGGGAAAAAGAGAAGGAGGGAGAGGCGGGGGGAGAAGAAAGACCGTGAAGTTGGGTTGAACGTGATGGAGATAACTCCACAAACAGACCTTGCTCTAGTGCGGATAGCTTGCATCAGGAACGAGGAGTGGGCGAGGACAGTGGAGAGACTGAACTCTAATGCTCTACAACTCATTGA
Organism: Drosophila quasianomalipes; assembly: GCA_035043665.1. Lineage (NCBI taxonomy): Eukaryota > Metazoa > Arthropoda > Insecta > Diptera > Drosophilidae > Drosophila > Drosophila quasianomalipes. The sequence continues at coordinate 18,502 of JAWNMU010000248.1, read as the reverse complement.
ACAAAGTAAATATGAATACGACACGCAATCCATCACTCATTCTCTTTCGCCCTATCGATCTCTACTCTCTCTTGCTCTCATTGCTCAACACGCCGTTCTATTCCTTTTTCGAATGTGTCTGCCTCTTTGTATTATCTCTTTCGCTTTATATATGAGCATCTATCTTTTTCTCTCTTTTCCTCTTCCTCTCTCTCCCTTTTTCTCCTCCTTTCGCTCCCTTTCTTCTCATTCTCGTTCTCTCTTTCTCTCTTCCTTCTCTTATCCCTTCTATCACTTATGACCGCATTCCATACATTTTTCTTTTTTCTTATCGTTTCTTTTTGTTTCCTTTCCTTTCCTTCCCTCCTCCTTCCTTCCCTTCGTAGAGAATATATCTAAGGCAGGAGCTTTGCTGGACAGAGCTCTTTCTCTCTGTTGTCCTCTCAAGGGTAACATCGACCCCGTCGACACAATGGTACTGCTCATACATATATATATTACATATACACATACATATGCTCATACACATACATAGACATATACATATACACATACGCATACACTCGTACATTTATTTCCCCTCTGCACCCTTTCGCCTTCCATCCCTCTTCTCTTTTCCCTTCCCCTTTCCATTTTCCTTCTCCTTCCCTTTCCCCTTACTCTTTTCCCCCTTTCCTCCGCCTTTGCTTTCCCTCTTTCCGCTTAGATCGAGAACAGTCTTAGAGCAACTACTTTGAACAACCTTGGAGTGTTGGAGAGAAACGGAGGAGAACTGAGGAAGGCCTGGAATTACGTCAAGAGAGCCATCCGCATCGAGTCACGGTTCATGCCCTCCCCTTCCTCTTCCTCCTCTTCTTCTTCTTCTTCATCCGTCTCGTCTTTCCTATCAAACCTCTCCACCACCGCATACGGGAAGCGAAGAGACGTAGCTATGAGGATCAGCAACGCAGCTGGGTCGTACATAAACATGAGCGCCATTCTTTCGTCCATGGGAAAGTAAGCACCTCCGCGACCATGCCTCTACTCCTGTTGCTATGGCACGAACCTTGATCAGACCGCTTCCTCTTCACCCCCTACTGGCTCTGTTTCGTTTTTTTTTACTTCTCTCTTCTTGCTCTTGCTCTTCCTTTCTTCCTCCTCTTTTTCTCCTCCACCGTTCACTAACCCTCTCTACCTGTAACTCTTGCACTGCTGTTTATTTTGTAATCTGTTTCTTTTCTCGCTTGCTTTGTTCTAAATTACCGTTTTCCTGCTCCCTCTCTTTTTTCTCTTTTTTTTTCTCTTTTTTCTCTTTCCTCTCTTTCCTCTCTTTCTCCTCAGACATCAGAGCTCGTTGCTTCACTCCGAGTCAGCCCTGTCGATCCTTTCGTTTGACTTGAGGAGGGTGTCGATGGAGGTTGAGAAGCTAAGAAAGATCAGAGCTGTCTATTTGAGGAGTCCCGAGAGGAAAATGTTCCTCGAGCGGAAGAGGAAGATGGAGGCGCGAAGGGAGGAAGAGAGGAAGGAACGGGAGAGGCGGGCGGAAGAGCAGGAAGGAGCAGGAGATGTGGAGGATGGGGAGGATGGGAACGTGGAGAGGAGGAGGAAGACGAGGACTTGGTTGCAGTGGACTTGTCTAAGGAATTAAAGGCATACAAGGGGAAGAGCGGAAGGGAGGGAGAGGGAGAGGGAGAGGGAGAGGAGAAGGCAGTGTGGATGAGGGGGAAGAAGAGGCAGTGGAACCAGAAGACCCCGTTGAAGCAGGAATAGAAAAGAAGAGAAGAGAGCTAGAAGAAGAAGGATCCTCCATCATCACTCTTGTAAGGCTCTCACTGCTCTCCCATTAGTTCTCTCTTCTCTCACTCGCACACGCATTCTGACCCTACACAACCACACGTTTACACATATCTATCAATTCTTCTGCATATACGCTCGTGCGTCCGAATATCTGTTTGAAATCCCATCATGTGTTATCGAGATATCAGATGTTTAAGAACAGATATATTAAGCTTTATTTAACATGTAGATATTTTCCCTTGTTTCCTTTTCGAATGAACTTTTCCCCTTGTTCTTAATGCCCTTCCTCTATTTCCTTCTACCTCCTTCCTCGCCCTCCCACCCCCGCCCCCCTCTCTCTCTTTCTCTTGGGCAGATCTCCGTGGGTTTTTACAACATCGCAGTGGAACACGAGCACATGAAGAAAAATGAAGCTGCCAAGAAGGCTTACAGCAGAGCGAGGATGTTTGCGAAGAAAGAACTAGGGAAAAAACACTCCCTCACAGAGGCAGAGAACGCTCTTTACTCACATACTGCTTGCATTTTGTTAATGCTGTATATCTATCGTGGCCTTCTGTCGTGTGTTCATATTTCGACTCCGCCCCCTGCACACTTAACTTTCTTCATGTCTCCTAGCATATGTTGATTCTCTTTCCTTCGCTTTCGTTCACTTTCTTTCGTTTTCTTTCGTTTTCTCTCGCTTTCTCTCGTTTCCTTTTTGTGACCATTTGTTTCGACTCACTCCACTGGGTTCTCTTTTGTTCTCTGGTGTTCACAATCATAAGTGTTCAGCGATTCTCTCACGCCACTTTGTTTCCTGTCCTTTTTTCCCACTAATCCCGTTCTTCTTTTCTATCTTCTTCTTTTTTTTTTTTTGCTCTTCTCTCTTTCTTCTACTTTCTCTTCCTTCTTTCTTCCCTTTTCCCTTTCCTTTTCTTTCCCCTCTTCTCTCAACTGTATCTGTCCTCTCCTACCGTCTCTCTTTCTTTTCGTTCTATCCATTTCCTCTCTCTTATTCGTAAATGTATATTTCTCCAGATGCTGAATATCGTGTGCGAATCGATTTCCAATACGGTGGAGGAATCTGGGTTCACAGAAGAGCTTCCTCATCAGCTGTTAGGAAATATGACTGATCGTGAAGAAGGAGATCCTGAGGGGAGGAGGGTAAAGGAAAGGAAATGAAAACTGTGGAGAGTAGCAGAAAGGGAAGGAAGACGGGTGCGAAGGAGAAGGAGAAGGAGAAGGGGAAGGGGAAGAGGAAGGAGGAGAGAGGGGAAAGCAAAGGGGGTGAAGGGGAAGGATGCGAAAGAAAACAAGAAAGAAGTTAGCAATGAAGGAGATGAAGAGGACGATAATGAAGGAGAGAATGACGAGGGCGAAGGGGAGACCAAGGGGGCGGTTGACGATGGAGGGGACCAGGGAGAGGGCGGCGATGGGGAGGAAGGAGCAGAGGGAGAGAAGGAGGAGGAGGACTCGGGGAAGAAGGCAGAGGAAAGGGAGGGAAGGAGGAGGTGAAGAGAAGGAAGGATGAGAAAGAGGGGAAAAAAGAAGTGAAGAAGGCTGAGACGGAGGCAGAGAGGTCGGAGAGGAGGAAGGAGAGGGAGAAAGAGAAGAAGGAAAAGGAGAAGGAGAAGGAGAGACTGATGGAGCTGAGGGAAAAGAAAGGATTGCGAACAAGAGAGCTAAAAAAATCTCCCTCCTCGGCTCCCTTCAACGCTTTCCTCAAGGTATCCCCCTCTGTTTCTCTTCTTTCCGATCCGCCCACACAAAGCAGAATTCTCTTTCCCTGCCCCCCTCGTCATCGCCATCCCTCTCCTCCTCCTCCTCCTCCTCCTCTTCGTTCGCCTCTGTTTGTGACCCTAGCCTCTCTCTCCTATCGAATAACAGCGGAGTGCCTTCGTTTGTCCCCTCCCTCCACCCTGAGTTAGTTTCAATTTTGTCTTCTCCCTCCACTGCTCCAAGACCCTCCTCCTCTCCATCCTCCTCCTCTTCTAACCCGTCATCTTCTGTTTCGTCTTCCTCTTCCTCCTCTTCTCGAGAGAAAGTCATTTCGAAAACGAGAGATGTGTTGTGTGAATTTGTGGGAGCAGACGCAGTAGTAGGGGCAGAGGGAGGGCCAGAAGGTGGCTCAGGAGTAGGAGAGGGAGAGGGAGGAAAAGAGAGGAGGGAGGGAGGGGACTCTATGTTGCGCGTGACAAGAGGAGGAGACTCTTCCGTCCTTCAGATCAAGCACTTCCCTCTCAAGGGACCCCTGTCTCTCGTAGCTCTCACTGTAAGTACACTATCATAGTCAATCACCTTACTGAACTACTATCATCCTGCGAGGAAGAAAGGGATGGATTTACGAGACACCCATAAATACCTACTGGGCATAATACACCGTATACACCTCGATATGTGCACTTGCATTAGCAAAACATATTAATGAAAACATCTCAATGCAATGATTTGCGTGCATTCTGAACTTAAGTAAATGGTCTGCGCGGTGAAAGTAGTGTCCCTTTCTTTCCTTTTGCGTCTTCGTCTCTCCTTCCTTCCCTTCCACTGCTATCATACCCCTTCTGTCCTAGCCTAAACCCAATTATGATTTGCTTCCATGTATGCGTGTGTATATGTCGTGTGTGTGTGTGTGTGTGTGTGTGTGTGTGTGTATGTGTTTGTTTGTATGTGTTTGTTTGTATGTTGCTTTATGTGGGTCTAACCTCAGAACATCGGACAGGTAGTGAAGTCGGTGCACGAGGGAAGGATGTTGATGGTGGAGGAGGAGGACGAAGAGGAGGGAGATAGTGGGAATGGAATGGCAAGGGGAAGAGGAAGGGGAAAGGAAAGGCGAAGAGAGGGGGGCGTGGAAGGAAGAGGCAAAAAAAGAAGCGATGGAGAAGGTGGGAGAAGGGGCGAGGAGGAGGGAGAGACTGAGGGGAAGGAGAAGTGGGTTATTCCGACGGAGGTTGAGGTGGATGACGATACTGATATGTGGGCGTTGTGGGACATAACAGCGAGAAAGAGGGCGAAGAAAGAGAGGGAAGAGAGAGGAGGGGGGAGGAAGGCAAGGAAAATCTCAGAGGGGAAGAGGAAGAGTGGACGAGGAGGAGGAGGAAGAGGAGGAGGAAGAGGACGAGGTGGTGGAGGAGGGAAGAGAAAGAAGGCATACGTCAAGGACCTGTCTGTCTGCTTAGAGATTGCGACTTCTCTTCTGTCTTCCTACGGCATCAGCCCTGACCTGGTTCAGCAAATATCTGACCAAAAATATCAAGAAATATCTAACCAACAGTATCTAGGGGTATGCTTTGGAGAGGAGGAGTGGGGCGAGCAAGAGGAGGACGATGAGGAGGAGGAGGAGGAAGAGGAGGAGGAAGAGGAGGAGGAAGAAAAGGGACACCTATGACGTAAGGGAAGATGAAGAAGGAGAAGATGAGGAGGAAGAATGGGAAGGAGAAGGGGAGGAGGACTGGGAAAGGGAAAGAGGAAAAGAGAGAGTGGGAGAGAAGGTGAGGGGGGTTATGGGGGAGAGGAGAGAAGGTGAGGGGGTTATGGGGAGAGGGGAGAGAAGGTGAGGGGAGTTATGGGGGAGAGGGGAGAGAATAGGGATATTAGGGATGTAGGCCACACAGTGAAGGAAGAAGAAGATGAAGAAGACGAAGAAGAAGACGACGACGAAGTCAAAAGGAAGAGAAGGAGGAAGAGAAACAGGAAGAGGGAACGGGAAGAGGGAGGGGAAGGGGAAGGGGAAGGGAAGGGGCAGGGGAAGGGAAAGGGAAAGGAGAAATGAAAGAGGAAGAAGAGCAGGAGGAAGGGAGAGGGAAAGGGAGTGTGGAGGGGGGTGAAAGTGGAATGAAAGAGGGGAAGGAAGAAAGAGAAGGACAAGACGCAAAGGGAGAAAAGGGAGGCAAAGAGGAGGGTAAGGAAGGGGAAGGGGGAAGGAAGGGGAGAAGGAAGGGGAAGATGAGGAGAGGAAGGAAAAGGAAGAGAAGGAGGAGAAGAGGGTTTGAAGACAACAGAGACGAAGAAGAAGAGGCACAGGAGGAGAAAGAAAGGGGCAAGGAGAGCGAGAGAGAGGAAGAGGAAGGGGAAGGGGAAAGAGGGGGAGCGGGGGGGAGGAGGGCAAAGTAGAAAAGAGAAGGGAGAGAAGAAGAAGGAAAGGGATGAAGATAAACGTAGTGCGGGTGAAAGAGGGGAGAGGGGAAACAGAAAGAGGCGATTAAGAGAATGAAAGAGAGAGAGAGGAGGGAGAGGAAGATAGAGAGAAAGAAGGAGAGGGAGGAAGAGAGGGAGAGGGAGAGAGAGAATGATGTGGCTGTGAGGACAGGGGAATGGCTGTTGCAAATGATGAGGGGGTTGGAGAGAGAGGAGGAAGAGGGCGAAGGACAGGGAAGCGATCAACAGGAGCATGGCTAGGAATGTGAAGGTGGATGAGAGAGAAAGGAGGAGGGAAGGGGGTCCAGAGGAGGAAGAGGAAGAGGAGGGAGAGGAAGAGGGTGCTGCTAGAAGCGAGGAGGAGGGAAAGGGTGCAAAGGAGGATAGAGAGGGAGGAGAGGGAGAGGGAGAAGGAGGAGAGGAAGAAGGTCAGGGATGAGAAGAAGGAGAGGAGAGAGAGGGAGAGGGAGATGAGGAAGAGAGAGGGTGAAAGCTCTAACTCTGAAGATGAAGAAGAAGATGAGGAGGAGGAGGAGGAGGAGGAGTGGGATGAGGAGGGGTGGGATGATGAGGAGAGTGGAGAAAGTGAGGAGGAAGAGGACGAGGATGAGGAAGAGGAGGAAGATGAAGATGAAGAGGATGAAGAAGAAGACGAGGAAGGGGAGGAAGGGGAGGAGGAAGAAGGGGAGAGTGAGGAGTATCTGGACGAGTGGGAAGAAGATGGCGAGTATGAAGAGGAGGGGAAGGGGGAAGAGAAGGAGACGAGAGTAGAAGAGAAGAGGAAGAGGAAGGAGGAGAGAAAGAGGAAGGAGGAGAGGAAGAAAAAGGGAATGGGAGATGTATGGAGATATGTGAAAGTATTTAAAAGAGAGAGGAAGGAGGAGAAAGAGAAGGAAGGGGAACGAGAGGGAGGGGGAGGGGGGAAGAGAGAGGGAGAGAAGAGAGAGAGAGAGAGAGGGAAAAGAGGGCTATGGCTTCATGTCGTCTTCGTCTCTCCGTGAAAGTCTATGGAGAAGAGTAGGATTGTCAGGTGCAGACATTGGAGGACTGCTGAGCTTTGCAGTGGAGGCAGAAGAGGAGATAAGGGAAAGGGAAGAAGTGGAGAGGATGAGGAAGCGGGGAGAAATCTTGCACGAAGAAAGGAGGAATCATAGACTTAAAGAAAGGCAAGGGGTGAGGGAGGGGAAGCTAAGCCTAAATAAAGAAGGGGAAGGGGAGGGCAAACGGGAAGGAAAGGCGGGAGTTAAGGGGGAAGGCGAAGGGGGAGAGGCAAAGGAAGAAACACAGGCAGAGGGGGAGAAGAGGCGGAGTTTGCATCGTTCAGAATGCAGTACAGTGTGGGAGTGGGAGGGAGGAGGAGCAGCTCAAGAAGAGGGAGGAAGACGAGTGCGTAAAACTGTATTTGGATCAATCATATTTCCTACAAAAAATATCTATCTGCGATAGAAGGATCAAGAGTCTTCTGTTCTTAGCTCCTCTGTGTATCACGAGAGAACTGGATAGGAAATATGAATGCACCGTGGGGAAGGGACTCGAGGGGCTCAAATACCTAAGAGTGGAGGAAGAGGAAGAGGGGAGGGGAGGATGGAGAAGGGGAGGAAGGAGAAGAGGATAGCGATGATGAAGAGGAAGGGAAAGAGGAGGAGAGGGAGAGAGAGAGAGAGATGGAAGACTTGATGAGGAAAGGAGGAGTGGGGAGGAGAGGACTGAGCGGTTGGGACGTTGAGCAACTGTTCTTAGGCATCCAGAGGTACGTTAGTCAGTCCATCAAGCAGAGGAAGGAGCAGTGGGATAAGGACAAGGAGGGAAAGAGTCCTCTGGCAGAGGCAGGGGCAGAAGCGGAAGAAGAAGGAGAACAGAGAAAAGAAACAAGAGATGAAGGACTCAGCTCTTCATCTTCCCCCTTGCCCTCTTCCTCCTCTAGCTCTCCTCATTCTTCTCCCCTCTCCCTCTCCCCTCCCCACCTCTCCTCACCTCCCTCCTCTCACGTCTTCTCTCCCTCTCGTCCACCCATTCCACACCCCCCGCCCTCTTCCTCGCTCCGTAGGCCTAGCGATGCCCCGTCGTTTCCTGCCTCCTCCTTCCCTCCATCTTCTCTCTCTGGAAACGGTAAGTCCGTTGGAGCCATAGGCACTAGCAGTGGCAGAAGAGGTAGTCTCGCAGGAAAGAGATCCAGTATCTCCGGCGGAACACGAGGGGGAGTAGGGGAGGAGGAGGAGGAGGAGTAGTGGGAAGTGTCGTTAATAGTGGGTCTGTGGGTTATACGGGTCAAGCTCAATCTCAGTCTCAGTCCCCCTTCGCCCCCTCTAACTCTCCGTACTTGATCGATAGACGATCCGATACTACGCATGGGGAAGGGGGTAGTGGCAGTGGGGGAATAGCACCAACAGCAGGGTCTAGCTCTCTTCCCCCTGTGGCTCAGCGTAGGTTCTCAGGTATCTGGAAAGACGGATTGGACGGAATGAGTTCGAATCAACTCATGAACATGGAGATCGAGGATGACATCGACAACATATCGCTCGAACGGAGAGTAGTCAAAAACACCCTCAGGTCATCAACTCACTACTTCCCATGGGGTCCGTGTCCGACTTCAACTTCGACTTTGATAAATAACTCTCACTCTATTTTTCTCTTTGCACAATTCAAACGTGTTTTCTTTCATTTTTGTTATTTGGGGTAACCTCTTGGCTTTGTAATTGTAAATAGTTTTAATTGTACTTTTATTTTAACCAATGATCATTGATTTGTGTACGTACTTTTCTTTTCGTTTTTTAATTCTCATGCGTATAAGCCTCTATATTAGTCATATTGCCACTGTTCCATCCTGGCAGCTGCCCTCATATTTTCAAATGAAAAATAAAGACAGTGTAAAAATAGGATGAGAAACTCAGCATCTCCATTGTATAATCTTATGTAGCATCTCTGTCTCTAGATAGCGTAAGCGAAATTATATGGATGGTATATCAGAAATTATGTATCCAGGAATATCTGAATACAGTATTTCATGATTGTTACTGTGAATTATTTTGAGAAAACGAAATGCAGTAGTAGTTCTTAGCAATCTCCTACCGCAGATTTTTTTTTTTTTTTTTCTTGAACCTCATTTCTAGAAAAAGTATACATAATCAAACCTGTTTGCTCTTGCAGGCTAGTTTCAAACCGCCCTTACATATCTTCTCGCCGATCTATAATTGATTTGGGTGATTTATAGACGTTGAGACGGTATTTTTGTGTCTTAATTATATTTTTCTAAGCAAATAGTACCCAATGAAGCATTCTGTACTACTCCTCGTTGCCCTTCTGGCAATTCTCCTTATCTCTACTCTTGCACACGCTGACTACTACAAGGTACGGTTTGCATGTGTATCCCTAAAATGTGGAGTGTATTGGTATCCTTTATTTTCATGTGTTTTTTTCTAAGATGTGGATCGTGTTGGTTTTTGATATGGGCACGCAGATCCCTCTTGTTTTTGTTTTGTGTTATTTTTATTTCATTTTTAGATGGAACCTTATTTGAAACCAAGCGCAGTGGCTTTATTCCTTCTGCTCTTTGCCATTATGTATTTTTGGCCTGTCTTGTGAATGCCCTAACCCTCACGCTCTATTGTTACGTTTTGTTGTTCGCTCTCTTGTTGTGGCTGTTTATGTATTTATGCGTAGATCCTTGGTGTTCGTCAAGATGCAACTGACGCCGAAATCAAGAAGGCTTTCCGTAAGCTGTCGCTGAAATACCACCCCGACAAGAACCCTGGGGATGAAAACGCGCACAAGCAGTTCGTTGAGATCAACAAGGCGAACGACGTTTTGTCTGATCCTGACAAAAGAATGGTATACGACATGGAGGGAGAGGAGGGGCTCGAGAAGGATAAGAACCGCCAGCACCAGCCTATGAACCCGTTGGAGGCATTCTTTGGAGGAGGAGGAGGAGGAGGAGGAGGAGGACCCAAGGGAAGGGACGCACATGTAGAGGTGAAGGTGACGCTTGAGCAGCTGTACAATGGAGATACGACAAAGGTAGAGATCGACAGGAACGTCATCTGCAATGTGTGCCACGGAACGGGGGCAAAGGACAAGCACTTGCACACGTGTCCTGTGTGCAAAGGAAAAGGGGCAGTGATGACTACACAGACACTCGGCCCTGGGTTTCAGGTTCAAATGCAGAAGCAGTGTGATCACTGTGGAGGAAAGGGAAGCGTCGCCAAACACAAGTGCAGCAAGTGCCACGGAAACAAGGTTGTAAGGGAAAAGAAGCAGCTCGAGGTGGAGATTGAGAGGGGTATGCGTGACGGAGAGAAGGTGGTGTTCCCTAGGGCGAGCGAACAATCCCCTGGAACCATGCCAGGGGATGTCGTTGTCTCCCTGAGCTGTAAACCCCACAGACGTTCAGGAGAGAAGGAAATGATCTTCACATGGACCTAGTGGGTATGGCTTACACATTTATACACGAACAATATATAGAGACACACGTTCACACTCTAACGCATGCATTTATACGTTGATTTACATGCAAACATAGATATGTGCGCACACCTATGCATACACTCATATATATTCTCATATGCGTAATGTATGTGGCTAACTCTCTTACCTTCTTTTCTCGTACTCCTCTTCGACCCCCTATCTCATCGTCTCCCCCCTCCCACCTTCCTCTTCCTTTCTCTCCTCCCCTTTGATAATCCCCGCGCCGATCTCTTGTTTCCTATTCATCGTCTTCCACTCCTTCTGCCTTCTCCCACATTTCCCCTTTCTTTCTTACCCATTACGTATCCCTCCTCCTCCCTTCCCTTTCTCTTCTTCCCCCTCCTCCTTTCCCCTCCTTTTTCTTCCCCGTCTCTTCTTCCCCCACCCTCGTTTACCCTTCTTTCCCTTGCCCTCCTCCCTCCTTAAGTCTCTTTGAAGGAGGCTCTGCTGGGGTTTGAGAGAAAAATAACTCACTTGGATGGAAGGGAGGTCATCGTGTCCAATGACCAAGTGACCCAGCCATTCCAGGTGCTCACTCTGCGGGGAGAAGGAATGCCAATGCACGAGACACCCTCCGACAAAGGCAACCTCCTCGTCAAAGTCATCGTGAGACTTCCTTCTAAACTGAACGACAGCGATCGAGTCGTCCTCCAGAAGGTCTTGGGGGTTTAGAGAGCTCGTATTGACGAACAGCAGCACCGACCACAATGTATGGCGATCCCTGAGATCCGCTGAGGCTACTGTTGGCTCGACTCGACTAAACTCTGCCCAAGGGATGTGTTCTCCTTGTTTTCTACCGGCGCTGCGTTTGTTTTCTTTCTGTTCTTTTTTTCTAGTTTATTTTCTTTTTTTCGTATTGTATCCTACTCCACCATCCTTCCAACCTCGTTCCCCCTTCTCTCCCCCTTCTGTTTACTTTTCCTTCTCGTGTTCTTCTCTCTTTTTTCTGTAAGTACGTATACAGAATTTCACGCACACACGAGTTTAAATACTTCGTAGCAAGTGCACCGCCTCAAATATCTCGCTATGAGGATAAGGGCAGAAGTAGATGAGTAAAAGCAGATCGTGTTAATATAAGATGGTTTTGACCGACTCCAATCTTTCGTGTCAATTGCCTCTCCTTTGTTCCAGAATGTCTCTCCCTCTCTACTTGTTTTCCTCTCATTCTCTCCTCGCCGTCTCTCCCTCTTGCATCGTTCTTGCCTCACTATTGCTTCTCTTTAACTGTGTATTTCACTCTTCTCCCGTGTATTTACAACTCATCGTTTCCACTCTTTCTTGTTTCCTTTAACCTCCTAGTCCTCCTGCTCCCATTCCTCCTACTCCTAGTCCTACTAGTCCTCCTACTCCTCCTCCTACTCCTCCTCCTACTCCTCCTCCTCCTCCTCTCCATCTTGTTCCTATTTGATTCAATGCACGTGTTGCGATGCGTTATTTATTGTATGTGGTGCGACGCTTCTAATAAACGTATACATAGGCACACGTACCTTTTACATGTGCGTACATATACGACATATACATGTACCCGTATACACACACGCATACACACACGTGTGTATGACATTCATAGATGTAGAAGTCCTCGGTGCATGTTTAAAATGAGTTTGTTTCATAGGCATAATTCAGTTAAATAATACGCATAAGTAAAGAGAGCTGAGGGAGAAAAAGAGGGAAGGGAAGAGGCGAAGATATGAGGAAAAGCATACCTAAAAAGATAGGTAAGTCACAGCATTATATGAGAGAAGAGAAGAGCAACGGGGATAAGAGGGGGCAGAAAAAGAAGATAGAGGAAGGGGAAAAGGAAAAAGAGATAGGGAAGGAAGAGGGGGGAATGAGGAGGACTTGCACTCTTTCCTACTCAGACTTTCTCTTTCCTCCCACCTCGAAGGACGAACAGCGCTTCAGGACCTTCTGGTGGGCCTAGAGTGCAGGTCTTGCAGGTCAGCTTGAGCACAATCTACACACATACACGCACACGCACACGCACACATACACACACACATATATAAACACGCGCACACATATACATGTTGAATCGCATTCAGTGTTAACCCTATCCATTCCTATATATCCAACCATTTCTCTAGTTCCTCATACAGAAGACGGATGTGCACACACGAACATAGTATTCAGTTCTGTATGTCGCAATGGAGTCATTGTGGTTTCGGTCATACACTATACGCACCACGCACACACCACACACTACGCACCTTCTTGGTGGTCTTCGCGTTCTTGTGGAAGACAGGCTTGGTCTGTCCTCCGAATCCAGCCTGCTTACGCTCATAACGACGAGCTCCTGTGGTGGTAATTGTGTGTCCATGGAAGAGCATGATTTATTGTTCGTTAGTGTGAATTAGTTTGTTCACAATTTAGCATCGTGTCTTTTTCTTTCGTTCGTTCATTTTCATGTTTATTGTTCTTCCCCCGTTTTTTTTCCTCCTCATCACACACTGAGTCTATACACATATGAAACACAAAAACACACTCACAATATGGCGTGTACCTATTTCGCGCACATGCCTTGCCATAAATGTTATCGTATCTACTTATCCTCTCCCACTTGAACAATCTTTCGTTTTCTGACGAATTGAAGTATGAAATAAGTGTTTAAACACTCATGTGTTTAAGAAAGTTTCATGTACGTTTAATATAATATCGTCTTCAAGTCCACTATATGAAATAGAATGCTTACCCTGGGCGACCTTAGAGGCTTTTCCAGCCTTCTTCTGCCAGGTGATGGTGTGAAGGCTGTGCTTCTTGCAACCCTTGCAAGGGTATTCTTCTGCTTGGGGAAGTTAACCTACGAAATCACATGCATAAACCACAGAAAGAGGGGAAAACTGATTCATATTTTACTAATCATGCATGGCTGTTTATTGACGGAAAAAAAAGATGAAATAACTGGGGTGCTTCCTGCAATCACATTTAGGAAAGCAAATAACAGCAATACTATTTTTAAATTTAACATTGGTGAAATATGCGCTGGACGTATAAGTCAAATAAATCATACCATTGCTGATGACTCTACAGAAGATAGTTTCTCACCGAGTAATTAATTAACTCGAAAATGTTGTCCTTGAATTATCCATCAAAAATATCGATCTCAACTTGAAGTTTCCTTGACCCCCGCCTCTCCAACATCCGCTGGGGCATTTCAAGGTCTATTCAATAGGAATTATCGTCGCTAATAAGCGCAGTTGTGTGTATTTTCATGGAGCCTATGCTGAATTTACAATCTAGAAATTGTTTTTTTTTATGATCGTGATGGATTTTTTTGAAGAGTCTACAATTTGGTGTAATTCGTGGCTTATTTTCTGTAGGAATTGCTATCTCATCCTTACTCTATTTTCTTCTTTCCGTTTGGACAGTCCGAACAAGAAGATGTGTTTGCAATCCAAATTTATGTACTAAATCTGTCGTGTTGGTGGGCACAAATGCCTGGTTATTGGAGATTGTTAACGTGTATCGCATGCAAGTTTTGATTTTATTTCTGTCTGTTTTACACTAGCAAACAGTTCGAACAATGGAAGATGTGTAATGTTTTTGTATCACTATTCATTTTTATTTTTTAAAACGTGTACAATATCAATTACCATAGAATTGGTACAGTGATATTGATGTTATTGTTTAGAATGTATATTCAGCCTTAACATCACAATGGATTGCTTTGTAACCCCGCTTTATTGATCTCAATGTTCTCTTTAGTTCTGTTTCATTTTTTTCTATTCATTTTTTTTTCTCAAAGTGTGTATTGTGTGCTATAATGGTCGTTATATATTTCTTATTTCTGGTTGTGCATATCTGGTTGTGAAGATTAGGTTGATTTGGCTATTCTTCTTTTCGGGTTGCTATTTGATTTCCCTCTCTTTTTCTCTCTCGTCTCTACCTATCTCAGTTTCCTTTTCCGTTTTTCCCATTTCATGTGTGTGCATATAATAACTTCAGCATCTTTTTTATTCGTGTTCATGTGTGTGTATGACACTGTGTGTTGGTTTGTTAGTTTCGTGATTAATTTAAATTGAACGTTTTTCTTTTTCTTTTTTGAAGTGTTACATGATCGTCCTGCGCACGTGCTCTTGAACGTGAGAACTTGCACGCATTTCGTGAATGAATTGTGGGTATTTAACATATCGCTAACTAATATTTTACTAACGTCATATGTGTGTATTTTATCTCTTTACGTGTTTCTCTTGTGAATGTGATTTATTAGGTTTTTCACTGAAATAATTTCAGCACCGAAGATCTTGTTCACGTAAGTATCTGATATCGCAATGTATACGTTGTGTTTTAGTGTACAATGAACCATACGTCACGGATTGTGTACGTGTATTGGGTGTCAATTTGATAGATGTGTTTGATTGTTGCATCATTGTGCTTTGTTTATTCTTGATTGTATTATAGTCTTGCACCATCATTAGCCTCACTTGCCAAGCAAAACAGTTTGAATAAGTGAAAATAGCAGTGAAAAGAAACGGGACGGTGGATAATTGTCAAGGACTAAATCTCACCTTTTGCTGCTTTTAAAGTACCAATCTTTTTTGATCAAAAAGAGCAACGTTAATGAGTAATAATTTGTGGTGCTATTGCTTGTATTATTCACAGTAGTAGTTGCAGAAACGAAGTCAAATCGCATACGAAGTAACGAATTAGCTTGGAGCACAGAGAGTTAATAATGCAAGGTGATTCCCCTTCTACTACGGACAGTTGGCCCGTTATTAGATACATTTTGAAGAAGTTGGAGAAGGAGCAGTCGAGAAGGTCGAAGAGGAATGCGAAGACGATGAAGAGAATGGCATCTTTGGGGCTCCGCCCCCTCAACCTCCACCAAAGCTCAACACTCCTGACATCCTGGTCGGTCACTTCTTCGAGCTCTGGAGAGCGCGAAGCTCCCCGACGGCATGATAATGGGATTCCCCCTACCCGCTCGTGAATCTACCAGAACACAGAAAGAGGTTTGCGCTAGAAGATGAAATCAGATACGAAGACCAAAAGAAGCAGCAAGAGGAACTCCTCGAGACCCTTGTCAATGACCCCCCTGGCCCTGCGAGGGCAAGGACCTCTTCCTGGTCCTCGACCTCGACCATACCCTCGCTCACACCTCTGACATCTCACAGCCTGTAAGTCAGCTCTTCCTCCTTTTTTCTCTTTCTCTTTCCTTTTGTCTATTGCTCTCTCCTTTCCACCCCTCTCTCCTCTCCTCCCCTCTCTCCTTTCCACTTCTCTTCACTCATCTCCGCCCCTTCCCTCTGCTTTCCACTCTTCTCACTCCCTTCTTTGCCCAACATGATCTAACTTCCTCTATCTCATCGTGTGTGCATGCATCCAACTGTCGATTTCTGTCTGTGTATGTGTGTGTATATGTATATGTATATATGTGTATGTGTATGTGTATGTGTATTTCTGTATGCGTGTGTAGGTGTCTCAATTCGTATCTTTATTTAGTGAGAAATTGCGGGAGAAGGACCCGTCGAACCCCTTTCTGAACCTAAAAGAGAACAGCACGGACGTCTTCTCCACCGTGGGAGGTACGGTGTCTGTGCCCTGGTTTCTACTACGACCAGTCCGTCGCTGACGAGGTGGTGGAGTCGGTTCCCCATGTGTTGGTATACAAAAGAAACAGAGACGTAGATGTGGACGGGGGAGGAGAGGCGAGCATCGTTGTGGGCGGGGAAGACGAAGGAGAAGGAGTGCCGGGGGAGGAAGCGACTGTGACGAAGGCCAGAGTAATCAAATATCGACCCGGTATGTTCAAGTTCCTTCGTAGACTCATTGCGTTGAGGAACAGAGTTAGACATGCTCCCGCTTCTCTCTCGGGAGTTACGGCTGTGGACAATGACCCTGCCTCAGCCGAAGAGGCGAGGGGGAAGGACATCGTTGATGACGAAGACGACTCCAGTCCTGTGTTCCATCTGTGCTTATACACACTGTCTTCTCGCCACTACGCTGACGCTATCGTAGGGATGATGGAAGGAAGGCTTGGGTTGGGGAAGGGAGAACTGTTTGGCTCTAGGATTATCGCTAGAGAAAACAATTCCCACCCCGAACACACCACGCTGTACTCGATTCTCCCCACACACATGAGCAAGTATCTTATGGAGCAGCTCTTCTGGCTCGATCCCTCGTTCCCCGGACTCGAATCTTTACTCGCACGTGTCCTCGATAATCGCACATCGTCTGGCGGACATGATCTCTCTGTGCTCTGACTTCGTGGACCAACGCCACTCACACTCGCAGCTATCACACCTTCTCAAGAGACACATGCAGAACGTACAGAGACTCAACGAAGAGAACTTCTCAAGCGCTGACCACTGAGCGCAGAAATGGACAGTTCCGGAGCTAAAGTCCTTGGCTCCAACGAAGATGAGGACGAGTCTCGTAGACTCCCCGTACCTTCACTCGCGATGTGTAACGTCGAAGAGCTAGAGGCGGTGGCGCAGAACGACTTGGTCAAGTACCTGATCCCCACGCATGACCTGCTTTATCACAAGCACGTGAAGGTGGGGATTAAACACTCGCGGAGTACACTTGCGCATCATTCGCATATGCATATACATATTTTCATTTATTCATTTATTCATTTGTCTCGTATCCTTCTTTTATCTCATACCTTTGCTGATCATTATCTTCCCTCTCCCTCTCCCCTTTCCCTTTCCCTTTTTGTTGCTCTCTCCCTCAGGTTCTTTCTTCGGTGATAGCCTGTGATCGCGAGAACGAATACGGTTTGCCCTGACTACCTTGCAGTAGCGGATTAAGAGCCAACGGGTACGACCACGGTGAGGACGGTGATCGTAGACGACAACAGGGACCGCATTTGGCACAAAACGGAAACATCCAAGAACCTCATCCTCTGTCCGCAGTGCCTCTTCTTTCCTCCCTCCGACGTCAATGAGTTTCACCTGAATGAGATGGCTGACAGAGCTATCTCCTATCAACTAGAACACTCCTTCCCCTCTCGCCACTACTCGAACCTCCCTCCCTCCACCGTCAACTTCGCGTCATCTGTGTCTTCCTTCCCCACGCCTCTCTCTGTTCCACACGACCCTTCCTCCCCCACTCCTACCTCCCCGAACGCACCCCTCCCTGACTTCCTGACCACTTCGGAATCACCGAGTTTTCCCAGATTTTCAGTTGTATTCATGAGGCAGTGCTGTCAACCTGTGTGTACGGACGGAAGTCCCGTGCTTTCCTCCTCCCCCACCTGTCCTCCCTCTTCGCCCTCTTCCTCTTCTTCTTCCCCTCCTCTTCTCGCCCCGCTACCCCTCCTCCTGGAACTGACGTTGACTGGGTTTTCAAGTGCAGCAGCGTCTTCCGGATGTGGGTGCAGCGTATGCATCGGCGAGCAGAAGGAGAAGGAGAGGGAGTACGTCTACTCCGTCGCGGGAGCTGACGTGAGAAGGTCTCTCGGGACTAGCGATACCAGGAAGTTCCTCTTCTCTCAGCTGTCTCACGAACAGCAGGCGGGGATGTCCCCCATGGACAACGTCACTAAGTGTGTGGATATTAGTGGAAGCAAGGACGAGGAGAGGACCAAGGAGAGGGAGAAGATGAGGAGGAAGAGGTGGAAAGGGAGAGGACACGCCAGAGGGATGTCGACGAAAAGAGGACCACGGGAACTAGGAGAGATGACGAGTACAGTCATAAGGAGAGGAAGGTGGATGAAGGAGAGGACAAAAGGGAAGCGAGTGAGGAGAGCGGTAGCGACGACAACGCGAGTATGATTGACGAGGAGCAGAAGTAGAGGCGGTCCTCATGCGAAGGAGGGTTTGGAGGATATTGGAAGCTGAAGGAGAAGGGAAGGAGAACCTGGAGTAAAATAGAGCTGAGGGTGGAGATCTGGAAAGACCAGTGCCAACGAAGGAGAAGAGAAAGGCTGAAGCAACGGAAAGAAAGCGGAGGAACGCGGAGGAATGCGGTGTGAAGGAGACGGAGTCTTGGAAAAGAAGGGCGGAGACCACGGAATGAAAGGGTAATCGGAGAGAGAAATGGAGGAAAGGAAAGTGAGAAAGGTGAGAAAGGTGAGGAAAAAAAAGAAAAGAGAAAGAAAAGAAAAACAGGGGTAGATGGAAGTGGGGCTTTGAGTTTATTCGTTAATCTCCACCCATCTCACTACTCTCTTTCCTTCTCTTCCTTCTCCTGTCTCTCTCTTCTTCTGCTTCCTTCCCTTCCTTCCTTC
>JAWNMU010000246.1:0-97963 GCA_035043665.1 Drosophila quasianomalipes | reverse complement strand
ATATTACTTCGTTCAGTTGCAGGTATTGCTGGGAAAGGGGAGAAGGAGAAAAGGAGAAGGAGAAGGAGAAGGAGAAGGAGGAGAAGGAGAAGGAGGAGAAGGAGAAGGAGGAGAAGGAGGAGGAGGAGAAGGAGAAGAAGGAGAAGGAGGAGAAGGAGAAGGAGGAGAAGGAGAAGGAGAAGGAGAAGGAGAAGGAGGAAGAGAAGAAGGAGAAGGAGAAGGAGAAGGAGAAGGAGGAGAAGGAGAAGGAGGAGAAGGAGAAGGAGAAGGAGAAGGAGGAGAAGGAGAAGGAGGAGAAGGAGAAGGAGAAGGAAGGAGGAGGAGGAGAAGGAGGAGAAGGAGAAGGAGAAGGAGGAGAAGGAGAGATTGAGAGAGGGCTGATGTTTGGATTCCTAGGCTCTGATTCCGAAGAGTATGACGATGAATACGGAAGTTTTAACAAGAATGACGGGAGGAGTTGTTTCTCGTCCCTACTTTCAAATGGAACAGGTGGAAGAAGACATCGTCGATGGGCACGACGAAGGAAGCTGTAGCGACAGGAGTGGAAATATGAATGATCATGTGTTCAATTATAGCAAGTATGTGACGAGTGAAGAGGAAAGGGACAAAGAGAGGGAGAGGGAGAAGGAGAGGGGAGAAGAGAGGAAGAGGAATAGAGAGATGAGGACCGAGCAACAGGAGAGGGAGAGGAGAAAGAAAGAGAGAAACAGAGGAAGGAACAGGAACAGGAAGAGGAGGAGGAAGAGTTGCCGATAATTGTTCCCGAGTTTCCAATCCAGAACAGGGGTTCAGAGGGTGTACGCAGTAGGAAGGGGGAGCCGAGGGAGGGGGGATGATGAAGAGGAAGAGGAGGGAAGAGGAGGAAGAGAAGTGTGAAGGGGGTTAGAAAGAGTGAGAAACACTTGAAGGGAGAGTCAGAGGAAGAGGGGGAAAGGAAGGGGACGAAGAGAATGAAGTGAAAAGCAGGGCAGGGACGAGAGGGGACAAGCTGGCAAATGCTAGTGAAAGAGACCCACACTGGAAACCACCTCTAGTGAAAAAAAAAAAAAAAAAAAAAAAAAAAAAAAAAAAAAAAAAAAAAAAAAAGCAGAACAAATTCGCTTCTTCTGTTTCCTTTATTTCACTCATGTCAGACAAAATATCTGGAGTGAAAAGGCCTCGCACTAGCAGTTGTGACTTGAATACTGCGTTGAATCAAGATGAAAAGCACTCGAAGCAAGTGAAAAGATCGGAACTTTTTTTGCTCCCTCTGCAGCCTCCTTTTCACTGCTCTCTCCTCCATCCTCTCGTGCACCCTCCTCTCTTCCCTTGCCTCGCTCTTCTCCCTCTCAGAGCCCTCCTCCTCTCCTCTAGCTTCAAACTCCTCCCCCTCTTCTATCATACCCTTCCTTCCCCAAATCCCCAGTTCCCCTCTCCCATCTCCTCTTTTATATCCTCCCCCTTCCCCCTCCCCCTTCTCCTGCCCCCCCTTCACTCCCTCTCCTTCTGACTCGATCTCTTCTCCGCTTCGTTCCTCCTCTTCGCTCTCCCTCTCCCCCTCTCCTCCTCTTCCTCCCACCTCCCCCTCGTCTTCTTTCTCTTCCCACCTCCCACTGTCTTCCCTGGGAACATGCAGCCCTAGGCAAAGAAAAGGGAAGGAGAGGGAAACAGAGAGGAAGGAAAGGGGGAAGGAAAGGGAGGAAAGGTAAAGGCGAGTGGGTGTGTCACTTCTTTGTCCCTCAGAGTGCCAGGGAAAGCGGAACAAAGGAGGGTAGGGATAAAGAGAGGATGGGTAGAGGAAGAGGAAGAAGAAGAGGAAGAAGAGGAGGAAGAGGAAGAGGGGGAGGGAGAAGAAGTGAGGGAAGAAAAGCATAGAGTAAGAGAGAAGGAGAGGGAAAGAGAGAGGGAGAAGGAGAAGGCAAGGGAGAGGGAGCGTGAGAGAGAGAGAGCACGAGAGAGAGAGAGAGAGAGAGGGCGGGAGAGGGAGAGGAACAGGGGGGGCCAAGGTTAGAAGAACATCCGTGTGGGGATTGACATCGGAGGCACTTTAACCAAGATCTCTTTCTTCTCCCCCTTCCTCGCCTCTTCCTTCACAACTCAGAATCAAAGCTGTGATCGACCAGTTCGTTACTCAAGCTTACAAATACGGAAAGACAGGTAAAATATCGCATATCGTGCATCGTACGGCCACCTATATCGTACATCGTATATCGCATTGCATGTATCGTTAAGCCCAGAAGAGTGTGGCACACATATCGAACGTCGTATGTCGTATTTCACTATTTCCCCGCACGTGTATGGGGGTTTCTATTTCTATTTGCGTCTTCACACTCTCTTCTCCTCCCACTTTTCGGTCCTTGCGTCTACCTCCTCCCTGTTTACCAATTCGATGAATGTTGATTCCTTTTTGTATAGAAGTTCCTTGAATACGTGGTGTGCATGTGTGTGTATTCCAAATTTCTTTCGTTATCTCCTTCGCCCTTTGTTTAGCCCTATTCTAGATCTCATAGGTCCATGCTCTTTCTACCTTATGTATGTATCTCATGTTTCTATGTGTTTGTATGTATACACATGTGTGTGTGTGTGTGTGTATGTGTTTGCATATATATATGATTATTTTGATGTTCAGGGAGGAGGAGTGAGGATTTGGAGATAACTAGCGATGAGTTTGGAGGGACAATCCACTTCATTAAGTTCCAAACGGTAAGGGAGAGTAAAGAGATAATGAGGAAGCAGACGGACAGATCTGTTACGGACTCATGCGATGAAAGAAAAGAACTCAAGGAAGAGATTGTTAACAACTTCCAATATATATATATATACATAATATGTGTTTTGCGTTCTACGCTTCATTGTATGACTTCTATGGCTTGTATGGCTTGTCTTTTTTTGTTCATGTGTACGTCTCTCCGCTGCTGAATTACATGTATTGCTTAACTATTTGTGTTATTTAATTGTGTGTATTGTTTATTTGATTCCGCGGCTCCTTTCGTGATATTCAATTTGTGTCTTGCATATACGCATTCGTGTGGGTGTATCTGTACTTCTATGTGTCTGTATATATGTATGTCTGTATATGTGTATGTCTGCATATGAATCTATGTGCTAGGCTCGTATAAGTAACTTCTTTGAGTTGATATCAGAGAACGACTTGTTCTGTCCTTTTGTTTCAGCGACTGGAGGAGGAGCAATCAAGTTCAAGAAGGAGTTTTACTCTTTCATGGCCATGGCGAGGAAGAAGAATGGATATGGGAACGTCGCGCGTCTGCAAAGTGGGGATCAAGCTGTGGGAGGTGACGGAGTAAGGGAGCACACGAACGCGGAAAGGGGAGATTGAGGAGCACGAGAAAGGAGAGGAGGGAGAGAGAGAGGGAACTGAGGGAGAGGGAGAAAGCGTTGAGGGAGAAGGAGGAAGCAGAGAGGACAAAGATTCTTTCTCGTATAGAGGAAATAGAGAAAGTGTTGGCAAAAGCCAAGGAAAGAGAAGAGAAGGGAGCAGGGAAGGGAGAGGGTGTTCATCAGAAGGGGGAGCAAGCGCAACAAGAGGAAGCGATGGAGAGGGACGAGGCGAATTCGTTTGCTCAAGAGTTGTCGCATGAGATCTCGGTGCTGGAGGAAATGAAGAGAAGCATCATAGAGGGAGCGAAGAGAGAGGGACAAGGGTGAAGGGAAGGAGGGAGGAGAAGAGGAAGCAGAGAAGAAGGCAAGAGGGGAGAAAAGGGACTAGCGGTTATGGGAGTGGAGAAAGATAAAGAAAGCACGGCCGAAGATGATGAGGAGGATGAGGATGAAGATCAGTGCTTCCTGGAAGAAGAGGAAGGGGAAGGAGAAGGAGAAGGAGGAAGAAGGTGAGGGAGAAGAAGAAGGAGAAGAAGGAAACGGAGAAGGGAAGGAGAAAAAGAATTGGAAGGAGAAGGAAAGGCGGTGGGTGATAAGGAAAAAGGGGAAGGAAGAGGGAAGAGCAAGAGGAAGGGGAAAGGGAAGAAGAAGAATCTGGCGGACATGAAGTATGAGTTGGTGGATGAAATGAGTGCGTTGGTTTCGGGAGTGAACTTCCTTATCAACCACTCCAAGGGAGAATGCTTTTCTTTCAAGAGGTATCGTATATACACACATATACACGCATATGCACACTCGCACACGCATATGTTCCATCACCGCGTAGCTATGCTACTATTCATGTATTTGCGTATGTATATATATGCATATGCCTGTAACCTAAGGTTTTTTAACATGTGACACGTGTCTACGGTGTGTGTGTATGTTTGTTTCTACTGTGTGTATCGTCGTTTGATATCGAACTATCCGGAACGTGTCAGGTATTTGTTCCATGAGGAGTTGGAGATGTTTTCGGTGTCTCCCCCTCGCTTCCCTTCCTTCTTGTGAACATTGGGTCAGGAGTGTCTATACTCAAGGTGAGTGAAAATGGTGAGTACCAGAGAGTGGGAGGAAGTGGGTTGGGGGGAGGTACTTTCTTCGGTCTATGCAGAGCACTCACTGGTAAGAAATGTTCAATCACATCGAACCCTATGCACACTACTCACGCTCGCGCATTCACATTCAAGCTCACTCAATGCGTGCTTATACTCTTAATATTAGAAACAGTCGAACATGAAACTCACACTCTCCCATACGCTGCTCGATAAGTGATTGAAAACACCCCCTTTCCTTTCCTTTCCTTTTCTTTCCTTTCCTTTCCTTTTCCTTCCTTTCCTTTCATTTCTTACGCTCATTGGATGCTGTATATATTGTTTGTTTTTGTGTACGGCTGTGTCTATTTCTCCCTAGGATGTGATTCGTTCTCCTCTGCGTTGCAGTTGGCGAAGGGAGGGAAGGGTAGCAAGGTAGATCTGTTGGTCAGCGACATCTACGGAAGAGACTACTCCGCCCTGGGTCTATCGGGTGATACTATCGCTTCTTCATTTGGAAAGCTGGTCAAACCGAAGGCAATCGGACATGTAAGAAACAAAGAATGGGGAACGGGATAGACAGTGATGTATATGTGTGCACTGTATTGTAAATAGATACATCTACAAGTGTAGATTTAGTTGATGTAGATGTAGATGAAGATGTTTGGATGCATGTGTTTCTTGTCAGTGCCTTTATCTGTTCAATGAGTGCTCATATGTATGTCTATGAATATGAAGATTTGTGCCTTAGAATATGAAGATGTGTGTCTAACACATGTGGACGTGTGTGTGTGTATGTATATATCTATATATATACGTTTGTGTGTGTGTGTGTTTCTTCACAGGTGGGCAAGGAGGACTTGGCGAAGGCAGCGCTCGTGATGATAACGAACAACATTTGTTCTCTTGCTCATCTGTACGCAAGACAGGTAACTTACCCATACGGCATGCCCATATTTTCTCTCTCTCTCTCTCTCTCTTTCTCCCTTTTCTCTCTCCACTACCCCTCACTTGTAGTCTATGTTATATATAGATGAGCGTACTCCCAATCCTCTGACATGTGTCTGTGTCTGCATGTGTATGTGTATTTCCATATCTGTATGTGTGTATATACATGTGCGTGTATATGTATGTGTGTGTGTGTATATGTGTGTGTATATATCGGTCTGTTCATATACGACCAATAGGTCTTGAAGGTTCCTTCGGTTGTGTTTGTAGGTGTTCCCCCTCTTCCCCTTTCCTTTCCCTCTCATTCTCCTATCCCTCCTGTATCCTTTCCCCTCTCTTCCCTCTCTTTCCTCTCTTTCCATCCTCATACACACCTCCAGTGGCTCTACTCGGGTACCCTGTATCCCACGTCACCTAGAATCAATTCTTACGTATGTGTGTATGTGTGTCTGGTCTGTGTGTGTGTGTGTGTGTATGTATGTATGTGTATTTATGTATATGCGTAGGCAACTTCCTCGGGGGTAACTTGTTGGCGATGAGGATGTTGGGTCTCAGCTCTGGACTACTGGAGTAGAGGCGAAATCAAGGCCATTTTTATGAAGCACGAGGGGTACTTTGGGGCTGTAGGATCTATCCAAAAACACATATGTTGCTATGGGGAAAGGGAGAAACGGCGCGAGAGAGAGAGAGAGAGGGAAAGAGAGAAGGAGAAGGCGGAGATAGAGAGCGCAGAAAAGGGAGAAGCTCCAGAGGGAGAAGGAGAGAAAGAAAGGGAAGAGAGGGAAGTGCAGGAGAGGGAGAAGGAGAGGCAACAGAGGGAGAGTGGGGAGACGCAGAAGCAGGGGGCGTCGGTTGAGGAGCACTGCGAAGAGAAGAGAGAGAAAGAACAGAAAGGAAGCCTAGAGGTAGGAGGTAAGGGCAGAAACGATGAAGATGAAGAAGAGGAGGAAGAGGAAGAAGAGGACGATGAGATGTCTGCGTTGGCAGCGGAATTGGAGAAACGAATGGCAACGCTTGAGAAGGAGATGGCGGTGGTGGGGGAGCTCAAAAAAGACTACTGAAGAAAGTGGCCAAGAACGTGGGAAAAAGTAAGGGAAAGGTGGAAGCAAAGGGAGAGGGAAAGGTGGATGACAAGGTGGAAGGGGTGGGACAAGCTGGAGGCGTGGGGCAGAGGGGAGTGAGACAAGCTGAAGAATGCGCCCAAGGAAATGCCGCCTATAAGGAGAGGGACCGGGGGAGGAAATGGGGGAGGATATGGGGGAGGATATGGGGGAAGGGTGAGAAAGTAAGTGGGGGGCAGAATGGAGAAGAACTGGGAAAGGGGGTGATGGGGTGTGAAGGCAGGGATAAAGAAGGGGGAAAGGGGGCGAAGGGGGGTTGAGGGGGCTAATGGGGAATAGTGTGGGTGCAGAGGGAGGAGAAGAGGGAGAGGAAGAAAGGAAAGAAGAAGGAGAAGAAGAAGGAAAAGAAGGAAATTGGGGGAAGGCGAAGAGAAGGAAATTGGAAGGGTTCAGTCTGCTCGAGAGTAGAAATATGAATGATTCAGAGGAGATGGAGGATGAAGAAGGGCAGATGGGGCAAGAGGGGGATAGAGAAGCGAAGAATAGTAGGGGGAAGGGAAAGGGAATCAAGAAGGGGAACAAAAAGGCGAAGGGGAAGGAAATAAGGGGGGCGGAGAAGGGGCAAGACGAAAAAGGGAAGCGGGAGAAGAGTGAGGCGAAGGAGAAGCAGAAGGGTGAGAAGGGGGAGAAAGGCAAGGAAGGAAAGGAAGAGGGCGTAGAAAGAGGAGAACAATCGAGTGCTAGTGGGGGAGTAGGAGTGTTTTCGTCATCGTTTTTGAAGCACAGTCACCTCTTCTCTTTCCTAGGATTTAAACCTCGGCATAGAAGGCCACCTCTTTGCTGTGTGGAAGTGAACGTGTGGAAGTGAATGTGTGGAAGTGGATGTGTGTGTGCGTGTGTACGCGAAAGCGTGTAACTACGGTCATGTTTATGTGCATATGTGTGTTGGTCCGTGTGCACCAATGTATGTTTCTATTTGTTTATTAATATGTTTATTTCCTACTCGCGTATGTACTGTCTTTTTTTGCTTTTTCGCTTTTTTTTTTTTTTCCATTTGGTTTTGTTGTACCTTTTTATTCGAGTTTTATTGTAGTTCAGTTTTGTTTGTTCTGCATTTTGTTCATCTTTCTACTCTCTTTGCATCTGTTATTTTTTCTTGTTTGCTCAGTATTTTACTTGATGTGTGTTTTACTTGATGTACTCATTTTTCTCGAGAATTAGAAATCAGACTAGCTATTGCATGTGTGTACTTGCAATGCCTAGAGCTTATAGTTTAGGGAACTTGTCTCAAAAAAGTAACCGGCAGTATCGCGGAACTTAGTTTAGATATATGTTTAAAAAAAATAAATATAAGCAAAAGTAGCAACATATGTATATCTAGCACAGCACAAATGCGCATGCAATCTTGCTGTTATAGCTTCCTGACAGACCCTACACTTTAATACTAAAGTAATTTGCACAATATCATGACGACGGTAGTAAATATAAGTGTGTGCAATATTATTTAGCATGGGTAGTGATTAAATAGTTTGTGTGTATGGGTTAAATTATTCTTACCTTTGAGAACTTTGCGGCCTCTTAGGAAAAGACTAAGCGATGTCAATACGCATTAGAATAAGTGTACGGAGTGAGTTAAGTTATAAATGTCGTATTTTGTTGATATCATGTATATTTAATCCTTATGGGCTGGTACATGTTTTTCTCTTTTCACCTAAAAACGGCTTTTCTGACTCCATTAAAATAATTGGTGGAAATATGAATGGGTTTTCCAGTGTTCAAAAACTCAGCGTGAGAAGTAGATTGTAAATTACGATTGCGATAGCTTGTGAATATTGAAAAAGAATAGACATTCATATTTTTATTATATATTTACTCGTTATAGTATATTGTTTATTATATTCTTCTAAGTGTATTTTTCCGTATATGGGGCAAAGAAAAAAAGTGAAACTTCAAGTAGAATGATGATAAATGTATACTGAATAAGGAGGAAATGAATATTTCTGCAGTGGAATCTGAGTAGTATAAGAAGGTTTCATGTTGTATATTGTTTGTTCAATATTTCTTTGTATCTAAACAGCGTATTTTTCCTGTGTATAGTGTGTGTTGTAACTTTTTCGCGTTCTTATTTTTTGTGTATTGCCTATTAGCTCTCTCTAACTAAACTTCGAACGTGAAATATAACTGCACTGTTGAAACGTGGTCATTGGATTCGAAGTAGTTTGCATTTTTTTACTAGCAGAAGAACACGCGATTGTAGGACAACGATGTCTCGTGTGATGCATTCATCTCAGGAAAACAGAGAATCATCTCTAGACTCTCCTTTCCTGTCCTCGTTCTCTCCCTCAGATCTCCATCCCAGTCCTTCACCCAGAAGGGAGCAACGCACCCAGTCATAAAGGGAGGAGGACAAGGGATGGGGGAAAGTCGAGTGGCACCGCAAGTGCGCGTAAGCTTGGTAGGGTGGACTCGAGTGTTTTGAATTCTCCGATAGCTCATCTACTTGAGACGTGTAAGAGCCCTAAGGTGATCTCATCTGGAGCCAGACCCATCATTATTAGAGGAGGAGGAGGAGCAGGAGGATCAACAACAGGGGCATCAACAACGATGGGAACTGCTGGAACAAAACTCACTCACACTGAAAGAGGACTATGCGCAAACGGCGTAGGAGGAGGAGAAGGAGTAGGGGGAGGAAGTGCTAAGGGGATTCGCTCCTCTCCCAGTCCCTCCCTCCCCTCTTCTCCCTCCCTCTTTCTTCTCCCTCCCTCCTCTCTCCTTCTCTTCTCCCTTCTCCTGATTCAATCCAAACTCAACCCAAAGTCATCAGCAAGAGCTCTTTCCTCTTCTTCTTTCTCGTCCTCCTCCTCCTCCTCCTCATCTTCCTCTTCCTCTTCCTCTTCGTGCTCTTCGGCTTCCTCTTCCGCTCCCTACTCTCCCCGTGCCTCTCCCTCCTCATCTCTGTTCTCCTCCTCTTCCCCCTCCTCGTGCTCCTCCCTTCCCCGTTCATCACCCCTCTCGTACTCTCCCTACCCCGCCTTTCCCTCCTCTCCCGCAGTCCCTTCCTCTCTCAATTTGAGTGGGGTAAGAGACAAATCCTCTTCCTCAACCTCCTCCCACTCCTCCCACTCCCTCCCACTCCTCCCACTCATCCTCCTCCTCTCCCCGTTCCCGTGCGTCTGTCTCTTCTTCGATTGCTTCTGCTCGTTGTTCCGTGTCATCTGCCTCTCTCTCTCCTCATCCGGGTCGGAGTTCGGATCCAGCAAACACCGAATCCCTCTCTTTTGTGAAGATGATGACGACATAGAGGCCTTGGAAGCCATGAACCTCTGCTCATCACTCCTCTTCCCACCGCAAACTCTCCCCTCGTCCTCCTCTTCCTCTTCCTCTTCCTCTTCTATGTCCTCCTCCGCATCGTCCTCTTCTGGGTCTGCTCCGAAGAGAGGGAGGTTTTCCTTCGACGCTCCGAAGTACTTTGACTTCGCAACTCTCCTATCCTCCTCCGCAGCCTCTTCTTCCTCTTCCTCCTCTTCAGTATCATCCTCTGTACCTTCCTCCTCTTCCTCCTCCTCCTCCTCCTCCTCATACTCCCCCTCCCATATGTCTAGTATTCGCCGAGTAACCGATTTATCAGACTCTCCTAGAAAGTAAGTCTTTCCCTTCTCTTTTCCTTCTCCCTCCCTCTTCTTTCCCTACTTCCCCTCTCTTTCTCCTTCGCTTCCTCCTCCTCTCTTTTTCTTTCTCACTCTCTTATCTTTCCGTCACTTTCCTTTTCCTTTTCTTTTTGCTTTTTCTCCCTCTTTCTTTCTTTTCGTCTTTTTTTTTCCAAAATATCTCATACAAATATCTCACCCCAATGCATCCCCTCTCTCACCCTTCTTCTCCCATGCTTTGCTTTTTCTCCTCTTCTTCTCTTCTTCCCCTTCTTCCCTCCCCTTCTCTTCCTTTTCTCTCTCTATTTCCTTATCGTGGCATCTTTTTGTATCTCATATTCTTTCTCATCACGTCGCTTACGTGTCACTTTGTTCCCCTTTCCTTCTCCTTTCCTTCCCCTTTCGCTCCCCTTTCCTTTCCCCTTCGTTCCCCTTTCGTTTCGTATTTTGATCGATAGTAATGCTTGGTTTTCATGCAATCATTTCCTTCACCACCCCCACGACCCTCTTCTCTTCTCCACTTCTCCTTCCTCCTCCTCTGCTTCCTCGTTCTCCTCCTCTTCTTCTTCCTCCTCCTCCTCCTCCTCCTCGATCCCTAAGAAGAGGAGGAGTGGAAATCTCATGAGCGAAGAGAAGAAGAGGAGGAGGGAGAAGAGAGAGAGAAGGGGAAGCGAAAGGAGGAAGAAGAGGGTAAGCAGAGGGAGAGAGGGAGAGGAGGGGGCAGAGCGATTGGGGATATGGCGTATTCACCTGAAGAAGCGAATGGGATGGAAATAGAACGGGAAGAAGAGCTAGAGCAAGAGGATGGGTTATTGTGCGTGGTAGTGCGAGGAGAGGAAGAGGAGGGGGAAGAGGAGATAGAGAACGAGAGCAGGAGAGAGAGAGAGGAGAGGGGAGGCCTAGGGGTAGAGGAGAAGGGGTGAAGGGGAAAGAAATAGATGTGAATGACTTAATAAGGAAACAAGTAGAAGAGTTAGATTGGATGATCGATGGTGAAGAGGAGGAAGCTAAAGAATCAGGAGAGGAAGGAGAAGAGGATGAAGAAGAGGATGAAGGGGTCCTGGAAGGTAGAGAAGGAACTGAGTGGGAGAGAGGAGGGATGGGAAGGGTGAGGAGAATGTCTAGCATCGGCTTAGTGGCGCATAAAGGAAAGGAGGAAGGAAGGAGAACCAAGGAGAAGGGGAAGGAAGAGACTACGAGAAAGAAGGATGGGCTGCAGGAGAAGAAAGAGATGGGGAGAGTGGGAGTGGGAATGAAGGGAAGAGGAGGGAGGGGAGACAAACAAGAAAAGAATGCATGCGGAGGAAACACCAACCTACTGAAAACCACGCAAGTTAAGAGTTCCCTTCAAGTCACTAGCAAAGCTGCAAGTGGAAGCAAGGCACTTGAAGATAGGAAGAGTGGAGTGAAAGTAAGTGGAACTATGAGTGGACTGAAAACTAATTCAAGTACAAGTGGGGTGAAGATTATTTCAAGTGGAATGAAAACGAGTACAAGTGGAGTGAAAGCAAATGCAAGCGGGGTGAAAAATATTAACGTGGGAGTGAAAAACACTGTAAGTGAAGTGAAGAAAAGCCGACTGATTGCAACTGGAGGTGTAATCAGTGGAGTGAAAACCCAACAAGTGAGTGCGAACCCAGTGAAAAGAGCTACGGTCGATGTGAAAAGCTCACAAGTGAAGGTGATTGCAGGAGGAGGGAGAGGGGTGGGAGGAGATAAAGATGTTGGGAGCCACAACCTCTCTGACTTGAAGAGAGTGAAAAGTGTAAATTCCACTAGTGTCGGAAGAAACAGGTCCTCTTCGTCTGTCCCTGTCACTTCGAGCTCATTGTCAAGCTCTTCTTCAAGTGCAAATGCAAGGTCGGCGTTGTCAGTGCGTTCTCCTTCCTTGTCAGTTCAAGTGAAAAGAAACATCTCCGCGTCAGTACCTAGCTCAAAGAAGAATGACTTTATTGATCTACCCTCCTCCTCACTGTATCTCTCCTCTTCCCCTTCGTCTTCCTCTCCCTCTTCATTTTCTTCTTCCTCGGTGTCCCCATCTTCCTGTTCGTCTTCCTCCTCTTCTCCCTCCCTTACCTCTCCCTTTCCCTCCCCCGCCGCTCCTTCCGCTGCCTCTCCTTCCCCTGCCTCTCCCTCCTCCCTCCTCCGCATCTCCCTCCTCCGCATCTTCCCTCCTCCTCCTTGCTGCTTTCATCATCTGTATTGAAAAAAATAAGGAAGAGCATAGGAGGGATTGTAAAGGAAGCAACAATGGAAGGAAGAGGAGTGGGAGGAAGAGGAGGAATAGGAGGGGGAAGAGGGGTGGGGTTGGGGGCTAGGAGGGTCGAGAGAGGGGAACAAGGGGGAGGAGGAGGAAGGAGAGGAGGAGCAGGAGCAGGAGCAGGAGGAGGAGGATGGTTTGAAAGGGAAGGAGAAGCGACTGACAGAAGTTCAAATGAAAAGCACACAAGTCAACAGCACCCGAGTCAAAAGTCAGGCTACTACTGGAGTCTCAACTGAACTTAAAGGGAGCAACTTGAAGACCCATGGAGTGAAAAGACCTGCGAGTGCAAATGAAGTGAAAAGCAGATCTTTATCTTCCTCGAGTCGCTCTTCTTCGTCTTCTTCTTCTCTTTTCGCTCCCTCCATCTCGATGTCTAGGACCCCTATCTCATCTCTCTCCTCTGCGACGTCCAAACGCATCCCCTCCTCCTCCTCCTCCTCCTCCTCCTCCTCCTCCTCCTCCTCCTCCTCCTCCTCCTCCTCCTCCTCCTCCTCTTCCTCTTCCTCTTCCTCCTCCTCTTCCATGTTTTGTTCCTCGTCCTCCTCCTGCACTCCCAAGAAGAAGATCTTTAAAGTGACTGGAGATGTGCGAGTGACCAGGAGAAGAGAGGGGGCGAGGGAGAGGGAGAGGGAGAGACGGGGGCGAGGGGAGGGAAAGGCAGGGGAAAGGGGGAGGACAAGGGAGATGATGCGGAAGGTGAAGGACAAGTACACTAAGATGAACGTGAACGAAGCTGAATTGGTATCAATGTTGAAACATCACAACTCGGCTGTTATGGCTGAAAGAAGAAAAGCAGAGGGAGGAGGGGGAAGTAAAGGCGAGAGGAGGGGAAATGAGAAGGAAGGAGAGGGGGAGGAAGGAAGGAACGAATGAAGGCGGGAGGGAAGGAGTGGAAAATAGGAGGGAAAGAAAGAGAAGGGAAGGAAGGGAAGAAATAGAAAGTACGAAACGAAAGGGGAAGAAGAGTGGTGCATGGTCGATCATGTTAATTTGGGTGAATGTTGTTGTTTACGGCTTTCGGTTATTAATGTTTCTAAATGCAAGAACTGTTATTATTCATTGCAGAGTTATTTTCCTCGTCTGTCTTAATTTGTTGTACTTCTTTTGAATAGTATTTTATTTTCTATTGATAACTGTATTTCTGTGCTTCTGTTTCTCTATATATTGTTTTTTAAATCTTGGAAATATCTTTTAATATCTGCCCTGCGTTCTTGATATGGTAGTAGTTGCTACAGACTGTGCTGTATTGTGTGTGTTTTTGTCTTCCAATGCGTCGCATTGTTTGCGTTGTTTGCATGGATTGTTGAGTTCATGCGTTGTTTCTTTTCGATGTTGCTGTATTCCATGGAGTGCATGTATTGTATAGTTGTGTTTCTATCATGTGTTTGTTTTGTTGATTGTTTCTCCGTCATGTTTGTTTGTTTTTCTTTTCTATTCGTTATTATTCTCGTGTGAATTCCTCCATCCCACCCATATCCCACCTTCCTCGTAGTACGAATTGATCTTTGTTTCCACCAATAGTGTTACGACTTATAACTGTGTTTTATTACAGTATACGAGTTCTAATACAAGAGGAGTGGGAACGAGTCTGTTGGTTTCCGGGCTTCAATGACCGATATTCTTAAGGTGTTATCTCGGTGTGTTCGATACAAGTTTTAAATAAAAAAGTGATGAAATAATGACTTGACTTGCAAAGCTCTGTCTTTCTCTCTGAGGACTCGGCCATACCAATATACAACTAGGAATGTATTAACGAGTGGTCCAATTGCTATGATCTTCGAACCATTTGAAGAAAAGAATTTAAAAAAAAAAAACAGTTACTTAACACCTCGTATGTATTGTTTTGTTGAAACAAGCAAGCAGAAAAACAAGCAAAAACGGAAGTAGAAACAGAAAAGATAATCAAAACTACAAATGGAAAAATGAATGAGCTAATGAATGAGCTGGAGAAAATGAAAAACCAGACTCAAGCATCCAAGCCTCTCAGCCAGCATGCATAGATTACAAGGCGGTGCAGCGCCGAGAGGAACTAGAGTGAAGTGTGTGGGTATGTGTGTGGGTATGTGTGTCGGTATATCATGTTTGTGTGTACATCATTTATACACACATGCGCATAACAGCATAAGTACGTGTGTACACATACACATACATACATACATACATACATACAGGCTACCACATGGAAGAAGATATACAAAAAAGGCAAATACCAACTAAGACGAAGCCAAAGAGCTACGAGCAAATGAAAAAGAGAACGGATAGAACAAGACGCGACAGGGAAGAACTGGGAGGGACATTGACAGCGGAAGAAGACGAGAAAGCGAAGACAAAGCAGAGTAAGTGGGAGAAGAGGAGGAGGAGAGGAAGCAGGAAGAGCCGCTGCACTTATACTCTCTCGATGAGTGTCTCGACGTATGAGGGCGAGTAGTACTGCACGATGTCGGTGGGGTAGAGAGAGTTGATAGTCGCGATGTACTCCCGTAGTTTGCTGTTTTTATCATCGAGCTTGAGTTCCTGGATCTTCTGTAGTCCATGGCAGAGGATGAAGGACCTCCTTGCCTCGGGTTGGTTGGGGAGCACCTTAGCGAACTGGTGCACGATGTACTTGAGGATCTTATCGGGGGCATCGAGGAGGAGAGGTTCGAGCGCAGGCAAGTGAGTGCACTTCTCAATGATAGACTTAAGAGCCTTTTGGGACTTGAGCTTGAGGTCGGGGGAAGAATTGTTGTCCTTGTAGGTGTCAATAAGTCTGGGGAGGATATTCTCCAATGCAATTGCTTTTGCGTGCTCAGGAGTGTGGCGACCGATTTGACCAAGAGACCAAGCAGCTGCAGCCTTGATGTGATCCTGGTGAAGGGAGGGGGTGAAGGGAGGGGGTGAAGGGGAAAGAAGGACAGGAAAATGGGAGAGAAGGGTGGGAGAATGCAGTGGGGGAAAGTCAAAGTAGGGAAGGAAAGAGTAGAGTTAGGAAAAAGGCAAATGAGAAGATAGAGGTAAATATGAAAGTACAGGTAAAGGTAAAGGGGATGGGAAAGGTAAAGGGGATGGGAAAGGTAAAGGGGATGGGAAGATAGAGATGGAACGCAGATAGAGCTGTGTGAGTGTGTGTGTGAGTGTGTGTGAGTGTGAGTATGTGTGAGGTGTGTGTGTGTGTGTGTGTGTGTGTATGCGTATATTGATGTGTATCAATGTATGTTGGTGTATGTTAGTGCGTGCCTACCTCCTCCTCATTAATGAGTGCATCCTTGAGAGGGAGAAGACCCTTCTGAACGATGATAGAGTATGCGAGGGTCTCCGAGAAAGCAGCGATGAATCCCAGGGTCATGATTCCTGGCAAGCGAGCTGCACCAGTTGCAGTCGTTATGTACTCAATGATCGCTGAGCGTGGAAAGGGGAGGGAAAGGGAGGGAAAGAGGAACGGAAGGAGAGAGAAAGGAAAAGGAGAAACGGAGGCGAAGTAAAGAGTGTGTGTGGGGGCGGGAAGAGGGGGAAATAGAGATGAAGCGAGGGAAAGGGAGAGAAATGGAGGGAAAGGGAGAGAAATGGAGGGAAAGGGAGAGAAATGGAGGGAAAGAGAGAGAGAAAGGGAGAAAGGGGGAAAGGGAGAGAAATAGAGCGAAAGAACGGACAATCGATGCGAAGTTAGATTAAGTGCGTGTTCGAGACATACATGACTACCAGAAAACGAATTGCGAAGGCAACGCTAAATCAAGAAGGGGGGTAGGGGAAGAGGAAGAGTAACAGGAAGATCGAGACGAAACAGAGAAAAGGAGACGAAACAAAAAAGAAAAAGGAGGAAGAAACAGAGAAAAGAGAAAGGGGGAGAGGGAGAGA
Source organism: Drosophila quasianomalipes (assembly GCA_035043665.1). Taxonomy (NCBI): domain Eukaryota; kingdom Metazoa; phylum Arthropoda; class Insecta; order Diptera; family Drosophilidae; genus Drosophila; species Drosophila quasianomalipes. The sequence goes on along the minus strand of JAWNMU010000246.1, from coordinate 81,822 downwards.
GGAGTGTACGCAGAATGAGGCGAGTCGATTGAGCGCATGCTGTTCTGTTCTCACCTGCGTGTCCTCCAGCGTTGGCGATGAGGTGTGAGAGCTCGGGGGTCTGCTTGGCGATCTCTCTGATGCATGTGGCGGCGTTTCTTCTGACGATGACGTCATTGTCTCTGAGACAGAAGAAGATCTTAGGGAAAATCTCTGCCTCCACAACCATCTCAGCCAAGTCAACGCTGTGCTTGGCGATCTGCGACAGACAAGAGCACACCTGTCTCTTGAGCTTAGCGTCGGGGTGCTGGATCAAAGCAGAAAGGTAGGGATCGCTCCTTGATCAACGACAACCTGAGGGGAAAGAACGAAAGAGTGAAGGGAAGGCAAAGGAGCAAAGGAGCAAAGGAGCAAAGGGGAAGAGAGATAGAGAGAGAGAAGGAGAAAAGAGAGAGATGAGGGGAGGGGGGAGGGGGGGGGAAGGTGGTTAAATGGTGGAAATGGAAGGAAGGAAAAAGAAAGATGGTTGTCAATGTTAGTGGTGTGGCGAAGAAAGGAGATAAATGAATAAGATACGAGGACATAGAACAAAAAACAAGAAAAGAAGGGGAAAAGAAACAAAAACAAAAACAAAGAGAACAAAAACCAAAAAGGTAGAAGAGAAGGAAGAGAAGGGAAGACAAGATGCCAAAGAGGAGGGGGGGCAGAAAGGAGGGGAGGGGAGGCAGAAAGGAGGGGAGGGGAGGGATAGGGATGCACGAACGCAAGAGGGAAGAAGGGAGGAGTAAAGGGAGGAGTAAAGGGAGGAGTAAAGGGAGGAGAAAGATACGGAAATATGGAGGAAAGGGAGAGGAAGAGGGAAAGGGAGAAAAGGGATGGGGAGAAGGAGAAAAGGAAGAGGGAGAAGGAGAAAAGGAAGAGGGAGAAGGAGAAAAGGAATGGGGAGAAGTGGAAGAGACAGAAGAAGAGACGGAAAAGGGTGAGAAAAGAAGGGAGAAAGGAGAAGGAAGGTAAAGTACAGAGAAAGGAGAAAGGTAAAAGAAAATGGGAAAGGAGGAAAGGGAAAGAGGGAGAGGGAGAGGGAGAAAAAGATAAAAAGAAAGAGAGGATGGAAGCCGATCCTCTGGCGCCCCCCTTTACTCCCTTACCCCTTTCTCTCTCTTTTATCCTTCTCCCTTTCTCTTCCTCTCCCTTTCTTTCCCTCTCCCTTTCTCTCGCTCTGCCTTTCCCTTTCCCTCTCCCTTTCCTTTCCCTCTCCCTTTCTTTTCTCCTCTCTGTTGCTCGCATAGCGCCCATTGTCATCTATTTCCTGGCCCTAACCCTCGCTCTATCGTGCCCTCCTATCGCCCTATCTCATCACTCGCTCCACCTCCACTCTGCCGTGTCTTCACCCACCCGCCCCATGTCTTCCATTTCTCTCCCTACGCACACACGATCCACTCTTTCCTGCACTCCGCTTGATCCACTCTCATTCTCATTCTCATCGTAAGTCCCACGCCCACTCCCATTCTTCCACACATCTACACGTACGCCTGCACTCGGTCTGCTTGATCCCGCTCCGTTCCACTCCACTGCATATGTTTCTCTCTCTCTTCCCCTCTGATCCGCCTCTATCCAACAAAGCATCCCCATATGATATCGTCCATCAAACTGCAACTCTCTATAACACCTCCCATGATCCTCATGATCCTCCCATAATACTCTATATGGTACGGTATTTAAAACCGTTCGATAAAGCATCCCCATATATCCTTTCCTTTCCCTTTTCCTTCCTCCCTATCTCATTCTCTTCCTTTTCTCTCCCGACCTTCTCCCATCTCTCTTTCTCCCTCGAATGTACATCCACCCTCCATCCCACCTCTGCTGCTTCCACCTCTTCTACACCCCCTCTCTACGTTCCTTATATCCTCTTCATTCTCTACCCTCTCTCCACTCCCCTCCCTACCCTTCTTCGAGAAATGTATGCAAACAAAAAATCATGTGGAGAAAGTTCAAGTACAAGTGGAAGTATGAGACGGCATATAAGCGTACCTGTGCTAATTCGGGGGAGTGCTTGCATATTTCGGAGAGAGTAGAAGCGGCGATTCTCTTGAGAGAAAGCTCGGGCTCCTGAACGCACAGAACGAGGGGAGGCACAGCTCCAGCGTCGACCACATACTGAGCCAACTCAGTGTTGTGTCTTGCGATGTAACCCAGCGCCCAAGCAGCGGCCTCCTTGACTGTGTGTCAGAGTGGGATTGTGTGAGTGTTGATGATGTAGAGAAAGAAAGAATCAGCAATGGGGAATTATAGAATGGAGAATTACAAAGAAAGAAAAGACTCGGGCTATCTATCAGGATGACATATATGTAGGCAGTGTATGGATAGGAGAACAGTCAACCCCTGAGTAATGAGAGAAAAGGACAAGACTACGAACCTGAAGGCTCGAACTCAGAGAGACAGGCGACGAGGGCATCCAGAGACCCAGTGGTCTCCACCACAGTCTTTGCCAAAGCAGGAGAGTGCTTCGCAACTGCCTTCAAAACAAATGCGGCAGTCTTCTTGTAGAATCTCTGCAGATGAAGAGGGTTGGATTAAACAGCACGTGAAGAAATTGTTAGCTGGCGAAGAAATCGGACGACTAGGGATAGGGGGTACGAAGAATGAAGAGCGATGAAGAATACCAAATGGGCATGCGTTTAAAATAAAAAGGGATGCTTACGTTCTTCTCAGAAATCGAGTGAACCAACTGGGACAGAACTTCACTTCCACAAACAGCTTCAGCCAAAGCCTCAGAATAGTTAGCGAGGCGACCCAAAGCAAGGGCAGCAGACTGCTGGATAGAAGGAACAGTGTCAATCAAAAGAGGACGCAAAAGAGCCAAAGCTCCGTTGGATTGCAAAACCTCAATGTTCTGAGGACGGTTAGCCAACTCAGCCATGGTCTGAACAAAAGTAGTTCTTGCAGACTGGTAGTTAGAGAACACCTGAAGCACTGCACGACTCATATTGTCTGATGAAAAAAGTGCTGCGATTTGTCAAGAATGCCGGAAATCAATCCATGATTTGAGCACAAATAAGAGTTATTGGGTAAGTATATAGAATAAAGTATTACATTAGATAGTGAATTTCATATAGGTAAGAAACTGATTCAAGTGTGTATGTGAATTATGGAACGTATTTCATGAGTTCATAGAAAAAATGAAATCATGTCAAAAATTTGGAATGCGGAATTCTACGGATAAGAGGTATTTTAAAGAGTAATACATGTATTTCTACATGTACTAACAACATCTACATTGTATGCATAACCATTTGAACGTAACAAAATAACTTTCAAATGATTAATAGTGTTAAATGATCATAAAAACCCCTGGTAACGGTTTCTTCATCTTTCAGCAGATTTTTGTTAATCTGTTTAATCATATTTCTACAGAAAAAAAGGACAGGATGTTTTGAAAACCAAATATGTCAATTACTAATTTAAAGCAACCGGAGCATAATGATGTAATCTAAGTGTTTTATATGTGGGTATGGGGAAGAGAAACTATTACTCACCATTGAATTGATTAAAGCAGGGATGAATAAATATGCATGCAAGAAGGTGACGAGGAACTGAGAACTTGACAAAATGAGCATTAATGCAATGATTGATAAGACTTGTTGTACTTTTTGTACACAATAAATGATAAAATTTATGTGTGCATTTTAATGAGTTGTATTACTTGCAATAAAGAGTAAACACGATTTCTTATATTCCTCAGTCTGTATGAACTGAACTTACTGGGCTTTTAAACTGATTCGACAATATATATGTTAATGTGATCAGTGATAGTGCACAAAAGATATGCGAATAAGCATAGCAACTACTTAGTAAATCGAATCCTATTTAATTGTCAGATAATTTTTTCTTCAGTGAGCCTCGAAACGTCGAGGAGAGTCAAAGCCAGCAATCAAAGCAGAGCGAGAAAGAGAAAACGGGATCACGATAAGAAGAAAATGCACGCATACTAAAGCGTGTGAAAGTGTTTTGTGGTTGCGCATGTATCTGTGGAGATAGACAGTGGTGGGATAAACATAAGAGGAAAGTACATAAGAGGGTAACTAGAGTAACAGTGAGAAGGTCTACTAAGAGAAGTCGAGTAGAAGTCAGTAGGAGCATTATACAGATAGGACAAAGAATAGACAGCAGAAAGTGGTTCTTGGAGACAATACGAGGCAAGAGAGGTAAGGAAGGAGACGGCATGGAGAGATTTAAGGCAGTCCGACGAGATCCTTGATAGCTCTGAGGTTAGGCTGGGCAACAGAGTTCGCCTTGTCTGCGCCAGATTGCATCACAGAGACCAAGTAATCTTTGTCCTTCGACAGCCTCTTAGTCTCCTCTCTTATGGGACCGATCTCTTGGATCAACAGATCGGCCAGGTCGGACTGAAGAAAGGAAACGGATGGATAATGGAGAAGGAAAAAGAGGGAGAGAAGGCGAGGAGGGAAAGGGTGGGAGTGGCGAGAGAAGAAGAATAACAACAGAGACAGGTTAGATAGAAGGGGCAGGGAGACGGGAAGAGAGAGAAAGTATATGAGACAATGGTGTGGTGAGATATTTCAACGTAACAAGGCGATGAATGGGTTGAGAGCGAGGAAGGTATAGAGCGAGTATATACGAGTAGAAGATGTACACCTCAGCCTCATGCTAAGTAATGACTTGCCTTCAAGGGACCGAACTCCTTTCCGTCGTATTGGGCAGCGACGTCTTCGATCGTAACAACAGAAGGTTTTTCAAGAGCGAGAGCAGACTCGAAGTCTCCGGAAGAGAAGAGCTGTTTGACTTCAGCATAGTGTTTCTTGCGGGACAATGATGTTTGGCAAGCAGCCATTATGCTCAGAAGGTTGATCACCCCATCGCGACCCTCCAACGAGTCTGCGAATATGGTTCCGTTGCAGTCTGCGAGGTGGGTATGTGGAGGTGAGGGAGGCGGGAAAGGAAAAAAGATCAGAAAAAGGAAGAAAGATAAGGATGAAAAAGGAATGAGAGAGGTTAAAGAAGAGATACAGTATGTGTATGCATGTGTATGTGGATGTGCACGGTGCGCAAGTGTTTGTACCCGAATGTCAATGCCTAAACCACATTAAGTTTCTCTGCGTGTGCTTCTTACCTGTAACAGCTCTCTTGATCTTTTTTGCGATGTCGTTGTCTTCGTCGGTTAGGTTTACTCTGCTCTGATCTACTAGGTCGGACTTACTCATCTGTAGAAGAAGCAAGATTGTGGGAGTGCGTCGAGAAGAAGAAAAGAAAAAAAAAGTAATGTGAGCGGTGAATAGAACAGGGCAGGAGTTAAATGTGGGAAGTGAAAGGGAAGGTGAAAGGAGAGAAAAGGAGAGAGATGGGGGTAAACACCGGTTTACCTTTTTGTTGGGGTCCTTGAGGCTCATCACTCTGGGAGTCTCCAGGTGCGATGCCTTGGGGAGAGGGAAAAAGTCCTTCTTCTTCTGGGTCTTGCAGTATGTGTGGTTAAACGTCCTCGCGATCTCTCTCGACAATTCGATGTGTTGCAACTGATCGTTCCCCACTAGTTGTGCGTCGGAGGGACGAAGGTAGGCGTAAGGTCATATAGAGAAAGGGGTGGGAATGCAAGAGAAGGTGTGACCGTGATGTGGATTGTTGGGAAGCAGATAGATCGATGGAGAAGGGCGCACGTGGATTAGCAGAGGTGAAGTGTAGAAGGGCATGAATAAAGAGTTAGCGTATAGAGTCATCTACGTCGAGAGGGGGTGGCAGAGCGGAGGTATATGTGTGGCAATTGATCTAAGAAAACAGGCAGTAGAAATACTGGCAGCGAATACTGGCAGTAGGGCGAAGTGTGCGGTCTGAAGCATTGGTACCTGGTATCTCGGTAGCCTTGTAAAGCAGAGAGTGTCTGCGGCCATGAGGACTCGATAGCAGAGGAGTCCGCTAGGATAGAGTCCGCCTGGTCATCATCCTCAAGTATAGAAGACACTGCGGACTTAGGTGAGATGGCTTGTCCTTGTGTTTGTTCGGGATTCGACGCTAGCTTAGTGGACTTGTCTTTGAACTGGGTCATTCTGAACAACCTTCCGAGAGGGGTAATGCATGTCAACAGCCAGCAAAGCTCCGCGTGCGCACTTACTTGAGACTAAGCAAAAGGTACGGAAGGGGGTAAGAGTCGAACAGAGATAGCGCAGGGTTGGAGTAAGAAGGGAGCGGGGAAAGGGAGGGAGTATGAGGATGGAACGGAAAGGATGGAGGAATAGGAGAAGAGGAGAAAGGAGAGGGGGAGGGAGATAAAAAGGAAAGTGGTGGTAGGAATAAAGTGTGCATGGTATAACAAGGTGGATGCAGAGGTAGGGGCACTGATGGCAGAGAAGGAACAAGAGGTAGATGATGGAACAAAAAGCAAGCATACCTGTGCAAAGAGAGCGCATTTGTTAGAATCGAGGCCAGAAGAGGAGAGAGTTGCAATCAAGTCGTAGATGCTCTCGTTGAGCTCCTTTGGCGTTTGTTTCTGAGTGAGGAAGAGATAAGGGTATAAAAGAGGTTCCGTTAGTCCGAGAGACGAATTAGGGAGCATGCTTATTTACGAAAGTATGCAAAGAAACTGAAGAAACTGCACTTACGGGGATGGTGAGTGCGTGGAGGTCAACGACAGAAAAGATGATTCGGATTCGGGCTAGCAATCTTGTTCCCATTCTCATCGGGGTCATTTTGCTTCCTGTGGTTCGCAAGCAACGTCTCCAACTCCAAGTCATTTTGCATGCGAACCCAGCTGGAAATAGCTCCGTAGTAGTTTCCTAGATGAATCGATCCGGTGGGCTGGATTCCAGAAAAGACCTGCTGTTGCTGTAATTCGGAGGGAGTATGGTGCAAGCAGAATTACGATAAAATATATCAGAACTTGGCATATGTTGTAGCGCATGTAGAAATATGTGGACGAACAAATGGCTGGTATCGTGTTTATCTTACGTGGTAGCTGCGTCTTTGGATGTGACGGGGCTCCTTGACTCACTTTTCTACGAAAAAGCAAACATGGCTCGGTCTACCTGTATCATGTAAGCGAACAACTCACAGGAAAAAAAAATGTGGCACCGATACTGTATGCGAAAATAGTGTTTTTGTTTCGAAAATACAAAGATGATTTAATAAATGCTTTTTAATGACTTTTTAAAAGTAAACGAAAAGCATGAAAAGAATGGTGGTCTTCCATAGATTTTTTCTGTTCTCAATTTGACGATTGTGCGTGCGACACTGCGAATCAGAAAGACAAGAAGAGCGTTCAAAAGTAGGGAAAGAACGAGGAATATATATAATGTATTCGGTGGTAGAAAATAAAGCTGATAGCAAGGTAATATTGATTGGAGTCGACAAAATGTAGTCAGATATATGTATGTCAAATGGCTTTTTTTTTTACCAGATCTAACGTTCCTTTCATGTTTGGAACGCCCCCTTTAGAATGTTTTGAAAACGATGAATGGCAAGACGACGTTCACGAAATGTCGTAGGCAGATGCTTGACATTTCACTTCTCTATGAATAGTAAGTGTTTGTATAATTATGTGCGTGCGTGCATGAATACACCATGTTACAATCGTCGTCATGTGTGGTGGGGGTGGATGCTTTATCTCTAATATGTATTTTTCTTCTGTGCGCTTTGTGGCTTCCCATATAGCCGATCACTATGCACACAAGCCCCCAACGGTGTGTATGTGATTCCTTCGAAGCATAATATTCAGGAGTGGCATGGAGTGGTGTTTTTGAACAAGTCCTACTACAATCGTGGAATGTTCAAATTCATTCTCTACATTCCTGATAATTTCCCGGATGAGTGTCCTCGCGTTATCTTCAAGACAAGTGTATACAATCCCCTTGTGAACCCCAGCACGGGTGAACTGGATCTCTCCCTGGGTTTTGTGGTGCGTGTTGGTTGATGTGAATTAAACTTGAAGACTAGCTTTGCAAGCACTCTAGAATGTCTTGGTATTTGTGAAAGATTGACTTAGTAGGCTATCAGAGATATATGCAGTATGTTATGTAAGAAGTTATTCGTGTGTGTTTATGAACCCTTATCTTACGTATGTGTAAATATGTGTGTGTCTGTATCTTTGTGCTTGTGTCTGTGTGTTTGTTTGAATAGCCTTGGTCCTCAGAGAAGCAGTACTTGTCCATGATTATGGCCTACACTAAGAAGATATTTTACAGCACTAGATTTTGGGCAGCTCGTCCTGTAAGTTGTGTGTAAAATATCAGTAGCGAATATATGTGGAGAGGGGAGTTAATTCACCATATCTTTCGTCTGTGCATTCTCCCCGTGTACGCTTGCGCAGAAAGCCCGTGTGCGTGTGTGTGTGTGTGCGTGAGTGTGTGTGCGTGTGTGCACTTATGTGTTTGTTTATGTGTCTATATATTTATATGTACGCTTTGTTTGTAGGGTGTTCGTGCGTTCAATCCCCAGGCGGAGGACAAGTATATCAACGATAGAGAAGGCTACATGGATGAGTGCGCAAGGTGTGCTCAGCAGAGCAGAAGAGAGATCTTCAACACGAACGACTTCGCAATGTCCTTTTCCAAGTTTACTCCGTCTCATGCGGAGGTGCTGAAGAGGATCTTCCTCGACAAGGCGTTGGACCTAGTTGAGAAGGCGTACAGACGCTGTGGCCAGGAAGAAAGAGGAGGCAGCGAAGGAGAAAGAGAGGAGATTGAAGGAGAAGGAAGAGAGGGCGAAGGCGAGGGAGGAAAGGCTCAGAGTAAGGCAGAGGGCGGAGTGAGGGAGAGGTGGACAGTGCAGCTGATGAAGAAAAGGAGGAGGAGGAGAAGGAGGAGGAGGAGGTGGTTGTGGAAAAGTCGTATGAGACTGTGCTGAAAGAGCTGGAGAGGGGAGCGAGTGTATGTCAACATCCCTGGGTACTGCAGTCCTTGTTTTACAAGAAACACCACCCCAACCTACCATACATCTCTTGGTTCGTGACGGAGTCCACAAGATTTACTAACCACGCTAAGCTCAGACTGATGCGGGCGGAGTACTTACGTGTGTATATATCAATGTGCATGCATTTATGTATGTGCAGAAATATGCGTGTATGTATACTTCGTTCATTGTAGTGTGCGCTAGTGTTGGCATATGTGTGCCTAGATAGAGATGAGGTGGAGGTGGAGGTGGAACAAGTGTGTATGTACGATATATGACAGCACTGAAATGTATGTATGAGTGTACATGTGTGTGTATGAGTGTACATGTGTGTGTCTACGGTGTGGTGCGTGAGAACATGTGATGTGTGGGAAAGGGATAATACACGATCTGAGAATGTGAGATAGTGCATGTAATTTGGGCTCGTATTGAAACAGTCACCAAAAGATGTAGACAGAGAACGTTGATTGAGATTAGCAGAGGGTACATAGGCATTGAAGTGAACAGAAATAAAAAATTTAAAACGAATACACATTATATCGTATAACGTATATCATATATCGTATGTCGTATAGCGTATGTCGTATATCGTTTGTCGTATACTGGAGTAATCAATGACAGTATGTCGTATCTAGATGTATGATTGGAACAGTAGTTTGTTTATTAGTACAAGGTCATTCTCTGTTGGAGGAAAAATAGAAGAAACAGGGCAAGAAATGGTAAACATGTCAACAAGAAGTGCAGCTCTAAACAAGTGTTAAACACACATAGCTGTTTATGTGTGTATGTATGCGTGTATGTATGTGATTATGAGCTGTGACTATGAGATTGGTCGTTCATATTCAGTTGAAGGTGTGATAGTCAGTGTTTCCTTTCTGCCTGGTGTGCTTCTGAGCGTTTACTCTCTCAGTAAGGCTGTCGCTAGTCAAGAGAATGTTTCTGTTCGTTTCGCGATGAAGGAGGGGAGGTCGTCGGTCCTTCCTTTGAACGCCTTGTCCTCCTCCTCCTCTCCCTCCTCACCGACTCTACACTTGCTTGCATTCTCTTATCGAACCTCTCCATCCGCCTGCATCTGCCGAAGCCCTCTCTCGAAACCTTCCTCTCCTCCCCTCTCCTCCTCCCCTCCTCCTTCCCAGACCCTCTCACATCTTCAGTAGCATCATCCGCACGTTTTGTCTTCCTTCACCTCCTTCTCTGTCCTGCTCCTCCTCGTCTTCCTTTCTAGCCCTTCGCTCCCTGAGGGAGGATGAGGCCGAAAGAGGAAGGTCCGATCGAAAGAGATGTGGATGCCTCCTTCTCTTCGTCAAACTGAGGGAAGGGGAAGGGGAAGGGACGGGGAAGGGGAAGGGAAAGCGGAAGGGAAGCGGAAGGGAATGCAGGGGGAGGAGAAATAGATGGTAGAGGGGTGTGGAAGAGGAAGAGGGAGAAAGAGAACAGGACGATGGAGAGGAAGAAGAGGAAGATGATGAAGAAGAAGAGGAAGAGGCAGAGGAAGAGGAAGAGGAAGAGGAAGATGAAGAAGAGACACGGTCTCTGTCTACTTTTCCTCTCTCTCTCTACCCTCTCCCTATCTCTCTCTCGCTCTCTCTCATTTCCTCCCTCCCTCTCCCTCTCCCTCTCTCTCCCTCTCCCTCTCCCTCTCCCTCTCCCTCTCCCTCTCCCTCTCCCTCTCCCTATTCCTGTTCCTTTCCCTCTCCCTTTCTCTTTCCCTCCCGCTCTCTCTCTCCCTCTCCCTCCCCCTTTCTCTCTCTCTGTCACTCTCTCTTACTCGGTCACCGTCCCTCTCTCTCTCTCTTATGCGGTCACCATCCCTCTCTCTCTCTCTTCTCTCTTCCTCTCTCCCTCTCCCTCTCCCTCTCTCTCACCTTTCTCCCTCTCTCTCTCCTTCTCCCTTTCCCTCTCCCCTCTCCTTCTCCCTTTCTCTATCGCCTTCCCTGTCGCCTTCTCTACCTCCATCTTTCTCTCTCTCTCTCGCCCTTTCTCTCTTCTCTCTCTCGCGCTCTCCCCTCTATCTCCCTCTCCATCCCTCCTTCTCTCTCTTTCTCTTTCTGATTCTCCTCTATCCCCCTCTCGCCTTCTCTCTCTCTCCTCTCTCCTCTCTCTCTCTCTCTCTCTCTCTCTCTGTCCCTCTCCCTCTCTCTCTCTCTTCCCCATATCTATCTCCTTTCTCTCTCTCAGAATATCTCCCCCTCTCTCTCTCGCTCTCCCTTTCTCTCTCCTCCTCTCTCTCTCACTTTCCTCGCTCTTTCCCTTCTCTCCCTCTTCTCCCTCTTCTCCCTCTTTCTCTCCCTCTTCTCACCCCTCTCTCTCCTCCTATGTTTGCTGCTCCTTTCCCTTCCACTCCCTCCTGCTCCTCTTCCTTCTCCTCTCCCCATTTTCTTCCTCGCTCTCACTTTCACTCCCCTCGCTCTCCACGATCGCCTCTTCCTCCTCTCCTTCTCCCACTTTCCTTTCTCCTCATCCTTCTCTTCCTCCTCCTCCCCTCTCCCCTCTCGTCCTCACTGCTCTCGCTTTGCTCACTTTCACTCTCGCTTTCACTGTCACTCTCTCCACTACTTCCCTCAGTGTATTGCATCAGTACTCCCCCTTTAGCGCCTCCACCTGAGACGAAATCTAATCGAGATTACATGCATCGCATACAAAGAAGAAGGCATTTAGCACATCGAGACATACAAATTCATATAGTTAGGTGCAAGCGAAGGAATCGAAGGAAGGAAGGAAGAAGGAAGGAAGGGAAGGAAGGGAAGGAAGGAAGGAAGGAAGGAAAGAAATAGAGAGTGAAATATAAGAAGAAGGAAGAGAGAAGAGGAGGGGACGAAGAGATGAAATAAGGAGAGACGGAAGTAGCAATGGAGAAAAACAATGCGAAGGAAGCATGGGAATGAGCGAGGGAGTCCTCAAAAAGACTGTTATTGAGACACCACAGATCTCAGGAATATTGGAACTATAAGGTATTAAGCATTAGATATTAGATTTTAAATATCTTACCAGTTTTCTCTTCTGAGGATCGCTGAGAATGTTTTTCTTGATCTTCTCCTGTTCTAGCTTCAGTTGCTGCAGGGGGTCTAGTCGGTTCTTCGACGCGTTGTCCACACCCTCGTCCACCTGTTTCCCTGTCCACAACGAACCGTACGTCTAAGGAATAAAACAGAAGTGGGTGATTATCATACATAAATTACGTTGAGATCAATAACAGATTAGAATCAAATAAAGTCAAAAACGAAAAGCGAGCAAAATACGCGTAGTAGTGCGATAAATGTAACATACAGGTGCTTTTTTCTTGCTGAGCAGGTGCATCTGAGATAGGTTTTTTTGCCAAGAACTCCTCAGCGCTCATATTCGTCGAAGGTCCTTGCTGGTACATCCAATCCAGTCTCTTCGGCCCTGACGATATCCCATTCTTCTCCTGCAGCTTTCGCAGCTCTTCAATCTGACAGGGTACAGCATATTTACGTAAATTGTGAGTTAGAGATAGCATGAGACAACGTAGTTCAAGATATTTACAACGCACAGAATGAATGTAGAATACAGTTGTACTTACCCTTCTCTCCTCTGCTAACTCTTTCTTAAGTTCGCTCATTTTGTCCTGCTCCTTCTTGTCTTTCTCCTCGGCCTCCCAAACCTTCTGCATCATCTTCATTCCTCCTGTGTGCCATGATTTCTTGCTAAGGAAAGCCTTTCCTCCTTTCTTAGCTCCTGAAGTCATAGCTGCAATGAGTATGATTAGAAAGTGATCGAATATTAATGTTAATAATCAGACGAATATATGTAAAATGTGTGTATATATTATTTAAAGCAGTGGATTTCATAATAAAAACAGAGAATACATTTTATCAAAGTGATAACTGAAAAAACAAATTATATGTGTTACTGATGAAAATGATCCTTCCAATTTCAAATGTGTTATGGAAATATGAATGAATAAAATGACTTGTCTGTAAATGAACTGAGTAAGAGCTATTTATAAAACTAGATCAGGAACAGCGTGTTGGTTTATGTTGAGCTATCTGTAATATGGGTATATGGTAGTTACCTCAAACGTTTGGTAGAAAATTGTTTCAGATAATTATGTAGTTGTGTGGAATCCTATAAGACTTTAAAAAATTACATGTAACATTGCTATTATTATTTGAAAAACGTAGTTCCTCTGTCTTTCAAGCTATTCAATAGAGTGGGTGGTGCTATTTTCGTATTTTCTTTTTTTGTTTTGCGGGATTAATGAAGTCAAACTAGTTTCCGATTTTCCAGTCAAAATTTAGAACTACAACAATTTATGAAAAATGCCAAAAATACATGACATTATTCAAAGAATCACCTTAAAATACTTTAAAATGTTTCTGAAGTATATGATTTTGTTAACATAACTCAAGATAACAAAATATAGTGTGTTTAAATTCACGTGTAAATATGATGAACTTATTAAAATACATGAGGCCTCTATGATTACAGTGAGTTTTTAACAAAAAACGAGATATATTACTATTTATTTCGTGTGTAAGTTCATTATTCGTGGAAATTCTAGATTGTGATGTATTAATAAAGCACGAATAAAGTGATTTACGAACAGTCCACATAGTTGTTCATTTTTCAACATTTGGAAACTTGCGTAATACTATTCAATAAGATTATATTCAGTTACATTTCTTTATTCACATTCAAGACAAATATTTCGCACATATCGTTGTTTTATTAAGCAGACAGTTGACCATTTCAGTTTTGTAAATACTGTTTTAAATGCTTTTGTTTTATTTTCCAGATATTTTCTGGTCTTTTTATAAACATTATGAATCAGAGGAAATTTGGAAATAGGGTTAAACCTGCTTTAAGTAGATTTGCAAAATGGTAAGTGTTTATTTGACATATACACACATTCTTCTGTATTTTCGTTGTTTATAATGCTCGAAAAGGTCCTCTTATCATTTCTTGAAATCGACTTACGCTCTTCAAATATGTCGATACAAATTCTCCTAGGCTTTGATTGTCGAGGACAACGACTTCCAGTACATTCTCCGTATTCTCAACACCAACGTTGAGGGACAGCACAAGGTCGCTTACGCCCTTACCAAGATCAAGGGATGTGGACGTCGTTTCGCTAACCTCATCGTCAAGCGCGCTGGAATTGACATCAACAAGCGGTAAGCTTATTTGCCATTTTTATTAAGTTTTTCCAGTACATTTTAGTGGGTTCATTCTGAACGTTTGACGTACACTGCCATGAACATACATCTATACTACACGTAAGTGCTTTTTTTAATTCTAATTTTTCAATGTTTTATTGCGTGCAATCCGTTTTTTTTTTTTTTTTTTTTTTTTTTCAGTGCTGGAGAGCTCAGTGAGGAGGAGATCGAGACCCTCAAGCAGGTCGTTGAGTCCCCCGAGAGCTTTGGAGTCCCCAAGTGGTTCCTCAACCGCCAGAAGGATCACGACACCGGAAAGTACCTCCACCATGTCTCTGCTGACGTCGACACTGCTCTCCGTAACGACCTTGAGCGCATGAAGAAGATGCGGTATGTTCTCGAATATATTTCGTTTTACTTTGATTTTCACAACGAACTTCTTTCATTTATTACACACCCTTGGGATGCTTGATATGTACTTGTGGTTCATAACCTATTATTTACCACTTTTTATTTCCGTTCTAACGACTTTGACTTCTAAATGCACACATGCTTTCCATATACAGTCTTCACCGTGGACTTCGTCACTTCTGGAACCTCCGTGTCCGTGGACAGCACACCTGCACCACTGGACGTCACGGAAAGTCCGTCGGAAAGTAAATACTGGGTTTCTGAAACTCCCCTCAAGGGTGTTAATTTAGTTTTTTATCTTTCGGAGCCAGATGTTTGCAACAAAAATAAAAATGTGTATTTAAATAATTGGGTTCTTTATTGAGACTGCCAATCTTTTATGTAGCCACATGCTGTTTCTAGTTCTTATGCTCTAACCTACTTTTGCAAGCATAATGTATTGTGCATTCCTGCATGTATTGTGCACACGCAGGCAGGACGACAACGATGTGAACAAGAGGTAGTGGAAAGAAGAAACAGTTTTGAAGAAGCTCAAATGATTTATTTCATATTTTAACCTTGCGCGTCTATTTTAAAGATATTCTATCCAAGTGCGTATACTCATTGTATTTCCAAGCATATTCCATGCGTAAAATGCTGCTTCAAATATTAAGTAGAAACTAAAGACAGTAATTCTCGAAGGAATGCTACATATTTTCCTTAAAATACAGACTATCACATAGGGGATCAGGATTTACAACGGAATAAGAGTACTAGCCTTAAAATAAAAATGCATCCATGTAGTATTAAACGAAGTTGCTTCAAAAGGGTTAAAAAATCTCATTTTCCTAATATATACACGATAATGAATATATGCAATATGCTCTGAATTAATTCAATATTACAATATAGAGATATAAAAAAATCCATTCATTTTGGTTGAATATGAACATGACAAATTAGTTTATGATGTTTTTACCATCAAATAATACGTTTTTGTATGTATACCAGGCCTACTAAATAATTCATAGTTTTACTAATTAATATATATTTTTTTTCTTATTTATATCTTTAAATAGCGTCTAAAGATGGTGTTGATGTCTGTGTTGAACAACACTTTGGTGAACATCACCAATGCTGAGCGCCGTGAAAGCGTCAGGTTCTTATCCGCCCTTCCTCCAAGGTCGTGATCAAGTTCCTCCAGGTCATGCAGAAGCACGGTACGTTTAGCTCATTTCAACGTGTTAAAATATGAACAGAGGAGGGGGACATATCCTATAATATTTCTGAATACTGCTCACATACTCTACTCATTTTCAAAACTCGATAGGGTGTATGATCATTGTCTTATATCATTTACTCAACGCATCCTTTTGGCACCTATTCTTATTCCATCATTCTTTTTTTTTTCTTTCTTTTTTTTTCAAAACTATGTGCACCCTCTTCCTTGTTTGTCTTTCATTGGGTACTGTTGAAATCCATAGGATACATCGACGACTTCGAGATCATCGATGACCGTCGCGCTGGAAAGATCATCGTCCACCTCAACGGACGTCTCAACAAGGCTGGAGTCATCTCTCCCCGTTTCGACGTGACCGTCGACGGAATCGAGGAGTGGACCAAGAACCTCCTCCCCTCTCGTCAGTTCGGAGTCCTCGTCCTCACCACCTCTTACGGAATCATGGACCACCACGAGGCCAAGAAGAGACACACCGGAGGAAAGATCCTCGGATACTTCTACTAAGCAAGTAGTTTTTCGACGCACCCCCCATCTTGATGACATGTAACGCATGTTGCCCTTTCTAAATAAACATAAAAACAATTCAAAACACATCGGTATCCGTAGCTTCAGTGGCTACAACAATCTCATTCAATTACTACTTTTATTTTTACACAACTCTAATCTTGATCCTTTCACACGTTAACATTGACTCGTGTGAGGATGAGGATACTTAAGCAACACAGAGAGACAAAAAAGAAATGGCAAATACATACACATATGACACACGCATACCGAATTATAAAATCACAGGTAGAAAACCACACAACAATAACAGTATGCACACAGGAGATTACACAATTAACTAGCTTATGAGCAAGCGGAGATAGATGAGGAGCTGAATGAGTGAATAGGATCTGTCTTTTGATTTGGCTGCAGTAGGTATTGTCATGCCAAATGAACACCTACAGGACATTGCAAGAGCCCTTCACCTCGGAAGATGAGCTCGTCCACGGGGGTGAACTACTCGGGTTTAAATATCCTTGACCCTCTCGTAGGTATCCGAGGCGAGGTCTTTTCCCAAATTGAAGTTTTCCACCACCTCTTCCTGGGAGAGCCCCATGAGAGTGATCACATCTTCCACATCCTTTCTCTCCAACGGGAACGTGTACTTTCCCACTGCAGTGCGCAGAGCATCGCATACCTCGCTGTAATGGTGGCGGATGGAGGGATACTGGTCCCAGCAAACGACAACAGCGTTGATTCCTCTTATATGGAAACAGTACAGAGGATTCGACGCAGAGAGGTCCTGCAGCTTCCTACAAAACACATCAATCATCACGAAGATGTCGTTCTTGAAGAACAACAGTTCTGTTTCCTGCTTCCCCAAAGTTGATACAAACATACCCTCGACGAAGTAGATGATCGCAGCAGTGAGCTTAGGCCGATGGGATTCAGTATCGTTGCTGTTAAGAAGAGCTATGATCCTTTGCGTGATCTCCGACATCTCCACTATATCCCTCACCTTCCCTCCGCAGCCTGCCTCCTCTCAATCGCCATCAACTGCTTGTGTAATATGCGCTGCATGGGGTTGATCTCATTAATGAGCAGCATCGCGTCCACACACGATTCGAACACCATCTTATTGTTATGCTTCGTCAACACAGCAAGCTGGTCGATGGCCAGGGATTTTTCCTTCCTGTAAAGTTCAGTTCAATCAGAGTAGGAACGTTCAGTAGTGAAGATACAATCGCAATCGTGCGAATGGTCGCAACGGTTTCGTTGGAAGTGGACTCTAACTTATCCAAGAGGGCGAACCCAAGAGGGCGCCTGTTGCCCAATTCAATCAACGAGTGCAATATCCACATCGAAGTAAGCTTGGGGCGTATGTTGTGCACAAGTGCAAGAGGAACGAAGTTCCCAGTTGACTGTCCAAAGGAAAAGCAAACAATAAAGCACTGATCACACGCAAGAAAATCAAATCATGTTGAAGAAGAACGTTGTTCCATTCTGCTTCGGTAGCAGCCAAGTTCGAACTCTGTTGACATTTTTCAAATACTTCCTGGATATCTGCTACAATTTCTTCAACAGTTTCATATTTTTCATCTACCTTGTACCCATTCTCAAAATGTGAGATTCTGTAGTTCTCATCCAAACTAAAGTAAATGATGGGGTTGAGGAAGTTCAAGATTTTCTCAGCTTGCGCTACTGAAAAAACACCTGCAAAACTAGTATTTTCAACATTATTTGACTTATTCTTTAGGGTTTGATATGAATTTTTTTGTTAACTTTAAGGTAGCAGGGGGCATGACAAATGTGAATCCCTCAAATCCGAGTTTAACAAGGTTATAGTGCCTTCACCAGTCTTTCAATAAATACGTATCCTTCTCAATTTGAATGATTAGGCCGTACCAATACTAAGTTAGTACTTTTCAAATTCATTCTAGATTAACTTCTAGCTGGCCATATTCGCGTAATACATATTCACATAGACGTGTTTCATCACACGCACGCTTCATTTTCAAGAAAATATACTACATTTCCAATTTACCTTCGAGTGAAGGCCATATTTTGTATTTTTTTAATCTTCAAGAGTGCTACCTGTTGACTTATGAACACAGAGATACCTTTTAACAGTTTGATATTCTAATCCTCCAAGGATTATTTAGAAAATACGAGTGTTTTTCAGCATGCTGACGCCTTAATGGAAAATCTTGAAGCTAATTAAGTAATTCAAAAAGATAGAGACGTCTTGCTCATTTTGAACAAGTACCAGTTACCTGCTTTTGCATTTACATTTGTTTTGATTTCTTCAACCATCACCGAATTGATTCATTGCCAACTATTTTCATATTTTCACATGCCTATGCTTTCATTTGCCGATACCTGATGAGTTTCCTCATCAGCTTTATTTCCGTAATGAGTTGTTTGACATAATTTCGTTAATATATCATCATTCGTAATCCAAAATACAGATGGCTTCTTTGGTGGATTCTGATTCCACAAATGTGAATTTGCGTACTTTGCGCAAACAAGATCCTAATATAGCGTCTATTTTATATTCAGCTGGCCAGTCAGCTGTGTATTCTTATCACAAAAAGAAATTTGAGAAGCTGAATGTGGAGGGCCCTTTTTTCATTGTGTCTAAAAGTAACATACCCTGTGTGGAGATAGTGATTCTAAATCGTGAGTCCCCCAACAATCTTCAACGCTCGGTGGATTCCACTGCTACTCTAGAACTGATAAATAATTACTTGTATGTTAAGGGAGGATTGCCGAAGAACGGATGCTGCAAGGGGTGCTCTCCTAAGGACGTGGTGGCGTTTTGGTTTTCGGAGGGAAAGGAGGTGACAGAGGAGGTGCACAAGTACCTGTCTGGGGAGTACATAACCACTGCAAAAGACAGCTCCCTCACAAACTCGATTGGTGGCTCGAGACCCGGGAATAGTTTGAAACCGTCTTCATCTCCTCAAAAGATCTTGCAGCGTCCTTCTTCGTCTTCGTCTTCTTCCTCTTCCTCTTCCTCTTCTTCTTCCTCCTCCTCTTCCTCTACCCCCGCTTCCCTCTCCGCTGTCTCTAAATTCTCAGACGACATCATAAACAGCTCCCCTGCGTATTCGATCTCTCCCTCTCCCCGCCCCATCGACTTACTTACACATTCCTCTTCTCTTTCGCACTTCCCTTCTTCCCCTCTGCCACCTCTGCCTCATCCTCCTCGTTGACTTCTATCCCCTCTTCCTCTTCTGCTTTCACTCCCGCTTCCTCTTCTTTATCTTCCTCTTCTTCCTCTTCCTCTTATCCTTCTTCTTCCTCTTCCTCTTCCTCTTCGCCCCCGCTAGTAACAACAAGGCGTGGAATATGCTCAAACAAGCTTCGAGCAGAAGCTCTTCATTCGAGAAGCAACCATCTTCCTCCCCATCCTCATCGTCTTCTTCATCATCCTCTTCTTCCTCTTCTTCATCCTCGCCATCTTCTTCCCTTCCTTCATCCTCAACATCTTCGTGTTCGTTTCTCTCTCCTTCCCCTTCCCCCTCTCCCTCCCCTTCCCCTTCTCCCTATGAGCCTAAGCTCTCGATTCTTTCTAAGCTAGGAGTCAGCGTAAGCGGGGGAAAGAGCGAACCACATAAGAAGAGCACCAAGCCTTGCCTTTCTCCCTCCTCCTCCTCCTCCTCCTCATCTTCCTCCTCCATTTTTTCTTCTATCTCCTCTCCCTCTTCTTCCCCCTCTGTCTCTGCCTCTGCCTCCGTCCCTTCCTCTTCCTCTTCCTCTTCCTCTTCTTCCGCTTCCTTTGCTTCTTCCTCTTCCGCTTCCGCTTCCGCTTCCGCTTCCGTTTCTTCTTCTGCTTCCCCTCCCTCTTCGTCGGACATGTCTGAAACTGCCCTCGCCCTCTCTAAGCTCTTGGAGGCCCTTCCGTCGTCACCTATCGATTCCCACGACCCCCTCGACCCTTCCTTCCCCCCGTCCTACTCCCACTCCTCATATCCTGGCGACCCTTTTAGATACCCTAACGCACCAGGGTACTCTGTGCATTCTATCCACCCCCATCACGGCCTCTCCCACTCCCACACACATCCTCACCCCCACTCCCACTCCCACTTGCACTCTCATTCACATCCCCACTCACACGCTCACCACGCTCAGTCCTACTATGGAAGAAACAATAACAATAACAACTACAACTACTACGGAGATGGATACACCTACCCTCATTCATCCCCTCCCCCTTATCCTCTTCCTCTGCATCCTCTTCCTCTACGTCATCTTCCTCCGCCTCTTCTTCTGCCCCCTCCTCCTCAGCCTCCTCTTCCTCCGCCTCCTCTACCTCCGCCTCCTCTTCCCCCGCCTCCTCCTCCACCTGCTCTCCTTCTCTCCTCTCCACCCACCCCCCACCCCTCTCCCCACCCCTCTCCCCTCCTTTCTTCCCCCTCCCTCCCACCTCCTTGCGTTCTTCCACCAACCCCTCGCCTTCGCCCCCCACTTTCGCGGAGGTAGCAGCAGGGGAGAGGCTTGGCTCAGAGGGGAAGGAGACGGTGGGAAGAAAGGAGGTGGTGGGAAAGAGTGACTTCCAGGCCAGGCTCAACTACTTGATCTCTAATAACCCTTCTTTCTCTGATTTTCTATACCAGATCTATTCTAAGGACCCTGCCTCCTTCGCCTCCTTCTTCTAGTCCCATCATCTGCTCTCAACCTTCTATCACCCTTCCTTCCCTCTTCCTTCCCTCTTCCATACATCTTCCTTTCCTCTTCCTTTCCTCCCCCTATTCGTCTCTTCCCTCCCCCCTTCCCCCCTTTCGTCCTCCCTTTTTCTGTCCACTGCTCTTCGTTTGCTTACGATTATTTGATCCTTGCTCTTTTTTTTTTTAGTTTCTCCTCCCTCTCTACCCCTTGCCTACCCCCTCCCTCTTTATCCCTTGCCTACCCCCTCCCTCTCTATCTCTTCCCTATCCCTTCCCTATCCCTTTCTCTTCCTACCTCATGCCTAATCGGGTAATTTTATTTCCTTGCTTTCTTCGGTTCTGTTGTTTCGTTCGCTGGCTACTGTTTGTTTTGTTTTCTACGTTCTTACGTTTCTTTAGTCCCCTTTGCCGATTTTGTTTCTTTCCTTGCGCTTGTTTTGTTGCGTTGCTGTGTTGCCGTTTCCTTCACCTTCGCTTCTTTATTTGAAACCTTTCAACCGCCTAGCTTACCAATATATGCTAGGCACCTACTCGACATTCCCTAGGAATATGCCTGTCTATGCCTCTTGCTCTTTTGCTTTGCCCTAGTTGTTGTCTTTTTAATTTCTTAATTTTTTTGTTCAATTTTTATTTTTTATTCTTTTCGTTTCACTCACTGCTCTCTATGTGGACATATCTTCTTCTTCCTAAGCCAAAAATTCAATGCATAACCATGTGAATCCATTTCCCCGCCCCCTTTATCTATTATTTTTGTTATTTCTTGTTTAGCTTTTTATATATTTTTTGTTTAGTTTTTTTTTTTTTTTTTTTTTTTTTTCTTGTTTCTATTTCTTTTGCTTCGCGTTTTCTTACGCATTGCGATATACTAGTCTCATTCTTTATAAGTTTTTCACAACTCTGTTGTGTATAGTTATTGGATTACTTGAATGTACTCTAGTATTCTTCCTCTGAGCCTCCGTTTACGTGTGGAGTGCGAGTTCATTTGCATTATAGCATATACAGCAGTTGTATGCTTGTTATAGTATTTATATATCGACGTAATGTTTTTGATCTTGTACATAGAGTTATTACCGCTAAAAAATTTATCCACTGCTTTAATTAGAACCCATGCTATGCGACGTTGTGGATCTCTAGGAGGAGTTCTTATGAACCTCATCTTTGTTTTTTTTTTTTAATTTTTTGTTAATTTTTTTTTTAAATTTTTCTCTGGTTAACACACTTCTGTGTCTATTATGCATTACACCTACGTTATGTACATGCAATAAAACAGAATTTTACCTGATTACATCTGCTAAGCGAGTAGAACGTCCTTATCTTCAGTGCTAGACTAGCACTGTTAGTATTACATTTGATAGTCAACTATTGATGTTGTTCTTGTTTTATTCACATATGCCTACATACGACAAGTAAAATTATGTGTGGTTTTTATCAGCATACATACATATTGATTCTTTGAAACAAATGCAGTAAACATCCATGCTTTGACCTCAGTTACCGGTTTAGTGGAAAAATGATTGTTCAAATCTTACACAACTTGAATATATTAACATATGTTATGTCTTCATTGTTTGACGTTCACAAGCTCTCTATTAAAAACAGTCACAATTAAAGACTAAGACTTGTTACATCTATATACGATTTTCAACTTGCACAAATCATGTTCCGAGTTTATCTCAATTGTTTGATGGCGTATTATTTATTCAAGTTGCTCTTTTTTTTTTTTTTTCTTTTTTAATCTTGGTCTTGCTTGCTCATATTTATACATCGATTTAATTATACGCTCCTTCCACATTTGTTCTTGTTTAGCATACGTACTATCCATTTGTCTCCCATTGAACATATACTAGAAATATGCAATCTTCATCTTTCTCGCTATCTCTTTTTTTCAGGGAAGGCATAACTTCAAGTTCCAATTATTGGAGTTCATTTAATCTCTTCTCACCAAATATATTATCATTCATTTCAACCCACTTTAGCTTTCTATATTTCATACCACCTTTTCCCGCTTATATATGCTATACATATTTTTTCACTGATGTGGTGAAAATCCAAGTATCAACTTTCTTTTCTGATACATGCGATATCACGCAGAATTTACCATTTCTTTTATGCTCCATTATGTACATACTCGCAAAAATATATGCCTCACCGCTTCAACACCTCACCGCCTCAACGCCTCACTGCCTCACTAATCACATCTATAAAATTCCTTTATATTCGCTATAAAGTCCATGGAACCGTACCTAAACTACGTTTGCCATCACAAAGAACAACAAGAAATTGGTCAAAGCTCTTAGACTCATGCTGAACAATCTGAAGAACAACCTGGGATGGAATACATCAGGAGCAGATGCAAAAGTGGAAGATTGTAGATCGTCAAGCAAGGCTGTGGAGAAAGGTACGCAATTCAGTTCCTTCGAATTTAGTGACACACAGTGCACAAAGATGTAGGAGGGCGAGGTTTATGGAGAAACCCGCGTTGTTGCCAAGAAAAGAAATCGTTCATTTCCGTTTTGGGTTGAATACATACGAAAGCTAGCGTATTTCACTGCATATACGCTAATGCGTTGAACAAAGTTAGTGAGCGAATGGGACGGACACTTTTACCATCCCTATTTTTGAGCAAGCCGGATGCAATATAGTGATGGAGAGTATGATACATACATTCACATATGCATATAACCCATATCAAATATGAGTGGGTGTGCTAGATGTTTTTTTTTTTTTTAGTTACTATAATTAGTGGATAGGTAGGGGGTTAAAGCAGTTCGGCCGTGCATAGTCTTCCTTTCTGCATGACTCTCTGATTTGAAACGCACCTTCAACGTGCGTGTTTCATTTCTATTTATTTATGTTTTAGTTTTCAGTAGTTCATTACTAACACCTCTTCTGTCTCGTGATGCGAATGAAAACCTGCTGATGAAGAAAGAGAGATCCTTGCTACGAACAGTCGACGGAGTTGGATGGATGGGGGAGCCAGGAGATGGTGCAGGAGAGTTTCCCTTCTATCAAACTGTGAAACAAACTATCCCACCAGAAGTTCGTAGCAGAGAGATATGGAGAAAGGAGAAATGCGCAAGAGCGGTATGTGCGCTGAAAGAAAGCAGTCATGACATAGATGAATTGAATAGACGGAGAGGATTTGTTGAGAGAGATATGGAGAGGGAAGGAGAGTGGGAAAGAGAACGTGCTTCTGAGACGGAACTGATGAGAGAGAGACAACGAAAAGACGAAAGAGATAGGCGAGAGAAAGATAGACGAGAAAAACGCGCAAACATGCAATCTTACTTTGATAATATTTATTTGCAACCTAGTTTTATGTAATATCTACTGTTGATTATGCTATTTTTTATTATATTACATTCCTTCATTTCACTTCTCACTTGCGTTTTTTACTTCATTCAATCCAAACAATCAGTCCCCCACTTTACGCTTGGGAAGGACTGCGTCTACAGAACACACTGCAATCGTATCGGATTATTTCTTAATACGAAACACTCCGAATACTCACCCTCGGCATTCTCAGGACTTGCCTTGTTTAACATTAATAAATTAAGTTTAGTTTAATCACATTCACATGTTCACACTACGCTTGAATACATATGCATACAAAACTAATCTTACACACTTGATGATGATTCTATATGTGTGTGTCGCGTCGCTCGTGATTGAAGTGTAGTGCAGTCCCACTTCTTTCCAGTCATCAAGGCGGTTCATACTTTTCTATCCCCGTCAAGGTGGTTCATACTTTTCTATCCTTTGGAAGAGTACTGCATAGTGACGTTGTTAGGGGCTTTTATTTTTCAATGAATTGTCAGTAAAAAAAAAAAAAGAGAGTAAAACATGTCAGCTATTAAACAATACAAATAGTTTTGTATACAAGATAAATATGCCACGCGTAAAGTTTTTTTTTTTTTAAGCTGCCCTTACCCTACGTGTAATGAACACATGACACGATGCAGTGCATTTATAAGGGCTTTTTAACGAACTGATATTTTCACTTTATTCATTTTATACATTCGATACACAATCACCAACTGGTGAGGGAAAAAAACGGACTTCGAGACACTAAAGTTGATCAGCAATTAGACGCACAGAGATACACTGCAGTCGACTCTAAAGAAACAAACTCATGCTCATACACCTCTGTGGCATATACACGCTACTCACTGTATAATACTAATACACCAAACGAAAAGGACAACAAACAAGAACCTAAACAAACTACAATTTGACTCGACGAGTTTGCTCGTGTGCAGTACAAGAAAAACAAACAATAACAATAATTAAGAAAAACAAAGGGAACAAGACAAAGTGACGCACAATACAGACCAAAGTGATTACTACGCAAAGGGGAGCAGACCCCGTCATGCAACAACAATAGAAAAGGAAAATACAAAAAAAGAGAAGGAGAGAAAAGAGAAGAGGAAGCGGGGCCGAGTGAAAACAAACGGCAAAAACTAGTCGAATGAGTGCCCATCACTCATCGGGCACAACCGCTTAAGAGAAAGTGATAGGCTTGATGAGTCTGAGGAGGAGGAGGAGGGTGTACTGAGTGAGGACGTAAGGCTCGTAGTAGGACAACACAGTCTCTTGGAAGTCGATGGTGCTAGTCTCGATCTCCTTGTCCAGCTTCTTCTCCAACTCTTGCCTTTCCTTCGTCGCCTCAGCTGCCTCTTCCTTCGTCTCGTTCAGACTGTTCTCCTCGCTCGCTTCTTGCACCAGACGCTTCTCCTTCTGCAGGTTGTGCACACAGTAGCCAGAAGAGAGAGAAAGATAGAGAAGAAAGGACACACGAGACAGTTGAAATATGAACGCACATTGGTGTTATATATAATTATGCATACACGCATAGGAAGGAACGAGGAAACAAAGGAGGAGAGAGTAGGAGGGAAATGCGAATTAGAAGGAGCAGAAGGGGGAATCAACGAGAGGAGAGGAGAGAAGGAGGAGGAGAGAAGGAGAAGGAGAGAAGGAGGAGGACAGAAAGAGAGAGGACAGAATAGAGAGGAAGAACGGAAAGGAAGTAGAGAGGGATATATTCTAGAGCATTAAGTGCGTTGCATGCTATACTGTAAGCTGTTTCGTTTCACGGATTCATAGAACATTCGAATAACTTACGGCGAGAGCGTTGTTGATTTCGTCGATGAGGCTCTGCACATCTTCTCGCTGGTAAACCCTGTTTTCAGCAATAGCCCTAGAGAGGGAGATATGCGATGTGAGGTTGGGTAGAGGACTAAGGTCGGTTCCAAGCGGAGACCCCATCACGAGCTCCACCTTTGATTCTGTCGCATGGGCGTATGTCCACCCCTCGCTTGCGTGGACTGTTTCTTCGAATTTGCGGCGGTCAATCTCTTCCTGCGAAAGAGACTCCGAGGGAACGAGGGAGTCCAGCTGCTGCTTGAGCGAGAGGAGGGAAGAGTTGCGCTGGATAGAAGACAAGTCCTCGCTTACAATCGCCTCATCGCAAGGCGACGTCTTCAACAAGACCCCCATGTTCATTAAATCCTCCGGCACCGACGAACTAGCATCTGCGTACATGTACGTATATACACATGCGAAATATACACATAAATGAATATACACGTAGGTGGGGCTAAATGCATAGCAAACAAATACACACACACACACATACACATACACATACAAATACACATATACGCATGCATTGCAGTTTAATATTTTGTGGTCGCATTCAGCAGTGTTAGCGTTGACTTACCCGTGGGGATGTTGAATTCTCCAGGAGCAAGCTGAGCGGATGAGGAGGAAGAGAGGGAGGAGGAGGACGGGAGCGAGGAAGAGGATACCGAGGCAGACAATGAAGAGGAGGTGATAGGAGAGGAGGAGGCAGCTGCGAGGAGGGAGGAGGAAGAAGAGGATTGAATCGGGTGAGAAACAAAGGAGGGGTCGAGGACCTTGAATTTAAACATGCAAGCGGAAGAGGAGTCGACGGGAAGAGGGGCAGATGAGGGGGGTGTGGAAACGGAGGCCGCAGCGCTAGGGGATGAAACAATAGCGGAGGGAGGGGGCGCGGAGGGAGGAGGGGAGGGAGAAGGGAAGGGAGAGTCGATGACAATTTAGTCGATCTGAATTCGCAGAGGAAAGAGAGCTCGGAGATCTGCTGATAAACGAAATCCTCTGCACTAACCGCAGTAGAGGGAGAGGCGGCGGGGGCGGAGGTGGTGGGAGGGGGCAAGACTCCAGAGGTTTGGGCCTGGGCTGACTTCGCTCTGTTCTCCACTGACTTGCAACACAACGTCTCGTCGTCGTTGTCAGGGAGGATCCTGAGTCCTCTATCTCTCAGTCGAAGCAAGAGCTCCCCCCACCCATCCACACACCGATCAAATCTTCTAATCCTGGTACCGAGGGACCCTCCAGACTCACGAACGCACTCTTCACGCACAGAACCACAGAGAATCTGGGTCCGTTCAATGTCACCGACACGCTACCGTCTCTTCTGGGCGACACCACCCAGCTAAAGGGGAGAGGGACAGGAAGGGGAAGGAAAGGAGAGGAAAGGGGAGGAAAGGGGAGGAAAGGGGAGGAAAGAGAATGGAAGGGGGATAGAAGGGAAAAGGATGGAGAAAAGTGAGAGTAGATGTGGAGGAAGACAAGAGGAGGGACGCAAAAATGAAAGAGAGAGGGAAGGAGGAGAGAGTGAGATAGTAGAGAGGAGAGAGAGACCAACACGCGGAGAAAGGAAGTAAGTATAAGGCGATAGAGAGAGGTGTAAAACACAGAATAGAGGGAGAAGGATGTGCACGGTACAGAAAGAGGAGTATATGCGATAGAGATACATGGGATAGATTGGGGGGAATATGACAACTGCACAGAGAAGGAGGAAAAGAAAGAAATGCGACGGAGGACACAAGGGATCTACGGTAGAGTAAAAGATTACACAGACGATGCAGAGCATATTCCAACTTACGAAATGTAGGGGAAGTCGGAGAATCTAGGCTGAACGAGCGTGAAGGGGAGAAGGGAGGAGAGTTGGAGCTGAACCCTCGCATTAAGGGGCTCGTACTTGAGAAGAGTGATACCTGTAGGGTCATACGCCCCCTCATGTTCCTTTCT
This sequence comes from Drosophila quasianomalipes, assembly GCA_035043665.1. NCBI lineage: Eukaryota > Metazoa > Arthropoda > Insecta > Diptera > Drosophilidae > Drosophila > Drosophila quasianomalipes. Next base: position 53,971 of record JAWNMU010000246.1, on the reverse strand, counting down.
GATGTACGCAAACACAGGCGAGTCCTCATATAACACACTTGGTTTCAACGAAAACCACAACTTCAGAGGACCCTGGGGAAAGGGAAGAACGATAAAAGAAAGAAGGGGAGTGGTGGATGGAGGGCAAGAATGAAGGAGAGGAGAGCGAAGGAAGAGGGAACAGGGGAGTAGGAGGAACGGAGGAATAAGGGGTGAAAAGGAGATAAGGAAGGGGAAAGAGGGGGAGGGGGGAGGGAAAAGCGAAGCGATATAGTTAGAAAGATCAAGGAAGAAATACAGGAGAGGGGGAAGGGAGTACAATAAGACGGAGAGAGAGAGAGAGGGAGAGAGGGAGAGAAGGTGATGAGAAGAGGAGGATTCACAAAGATACATGTACATGTACAGGTATATACATATACATACAGAGAAACACATACATACAAACAGGGGCATAGAGAGGTGGGTGGAGGGAGAGAAGGACGGTAGTATGCTACGATAGAAAGAGATAGAAAGGTAGGCCAAAAATGAAGTTTCTTCCATTCACTCTTCTTACCTGGTTGGAGGAGGAGGAAAGCGAGTTGTCTGGGTAGGACACACGAGGAAGTTCGAAAGAGTTAACAGCAGAAGAGGAAGATGAAGAAGAAGAGGAGGCTGAGGAGGATGAGACGAATGCGACGGTGTCTCGGAGTACAGGCATTCGAGACCCCCAGTGCTTCGGAGGGGGGGAGGGGGAGTTGCTCGAGGGAGAAGACTCCACCTACTGAGACGAAATCAAGACCAGACAACATGCGACGGGGAAGGGATTCAGAGAAGACAGTCGCTAGGAGCAGAGGAGGGATAGAGGAGAGAGAAGGTATCGCTGATGACGAGGAGGCGGAGGAGGTATGTGGCACAGGGGTGAGAGAGGAGTGGACCGACGAGGCAGAGGCGGAGGAGTTGGACGAAATGGAGGAGTCTCCTGAAATAGTGTTTTCAATAGTAGGAAGGACCGCAGCGAGGAGGGAAGGGAGTTTAGAGGAAATTAAATCCATCATGTTCTTTTGATAGAGGTTATAAGGGGTGTACACGTACAACACACACGTCCTGGACGACTGCAGTGCAACAGGGAGGTCAACATCAACAGAGGGCGATCCGAAGGAGATCATCTTCACCCTCTTGGACTTCTGAGCCTTAGTCCTTACCCACACACCCACATCTACTGTGCTTGTGCTGCTTCCCATTGTCACTGTTTTCGCACTAACATCTTCCAGATCGGAGTCCTCCGCCATCTCCAACACCGTCTTCACCACCTTCTCAAGCTTACGCTTACTAATAGCACGTAGCTCCTCGACGAATGACCGACACCACTCGACCCTTCGCGTGTCGCCCTCCTCTAGAGCAGCTCCCTCCGCCCTCTTCATAGACTCTATCACCATCTCGGTCACGTGCATCTTTTCTACAATAGGACGAATCGACAACACCGGAAGCTCTGTCGTCTCCTCCGAGCGCCACAGAGAAAGGTAAGTGTTCAGCTCGATTTCACTATTGACGTTTGGCAACGGGCTGCACTCAAGGAACCTATTCCACTTGACTCTCTCCATCGAGGCATAACACTTGTTGTCCAATATCCTCGCCCTCTCCCTCTTCACATGCGCGTCTTCATCCTCTTCTCCCGTCAACCTCTACACACGCATGTACGCGTTCACATACACATATATATACATATATTCAATACACTCTAGTCAATACACTACATGCTTGTTATCCATCCCTTTTACTTCTTTCTGCAGTAACGCCTTATATATTCATTTTTTTTATAGCCCCGAAATATGCAGACCTATTTGCCAATACATTGTCACACTTTACATGCACTTTAGTCAAATGTATACTTTCATACACATACCCCTAACTCTCTCTTGCGGAATGCGCGCTCAAAGTCACGACGCTCCTTCTCTTCCTTTTGTCTGTTGCGATGATTCAAACACACACAAGGTTCTTTAGTCAACTAGAAATTCCACAACGAAACAAAAAGTATAGCATTACAAAGAAACTCTGATCACTGATTATGTACGAATTGTAAAGAATAATTAGCGCACATGAGGCGATCATTCGATTTCAATTGCTGTAGCGCTAGTACTCGATCACGAATCAATCACGACTAACAAACCTACCTCCTCTTTTCCTCTTGCTCCCTTCTCTTAAGCTCATATTCTTCTGCTGCTTTAGCTTCAAGGGCCTATACGCATAACATCAACATGGGAAATAAAGAACGATATTAATAGGTGATCTAGGTTTTTCGTACATTTCCCAACCACATCCCGTTGATGCGTTAACTTACCACACGGGCCAATCCTGCCAAAAACTCTTTCTTTTTCGCAGAAATCTTCCCTTTCTTTGGAGGAGGGGTTGGTGACGGCTGTGACATTCTATTCCTAAAAAACAACCTTGTTTTGCTTCTTCTTTCCTTTTCAGAGGTAACTGTTCTGAGAGAAGATATTTTGAAAAAAGCAGAGGAAATATGATAAATTATCCACGCGCTCCCTTTCGTTGTATTCCAAACATCACCATCCAGTAAGGCTTTAAATACCAATATCTAAACAGATTTGAAGAGGCAGAATTTGCTCAATCTCCTTTTTATGAACCTCCACAATGTTAATCACAAGACATTCCCAATTTAGAAAAGATCAAACAAAATATCTGTTTCTCCTTTGGATTTTGGTGCCATATGCAATGACACTGATTTATATGCAGACATTTCTACTCGAAACACTGCATACACATGTGATCATACATGCTTCAAATTTACTTCAACTGCTGTTATATCAGGGGAAGACACATCTACTCGTTTCCCCCATTATTTAACCCTGCACTTCCATTTTATTTCTTCTTTCCTTGCCAAAAAGATTCTTACACCTGCTCATTTAACAATATTTATGCTTTTATATCTTATTACTTCGCCAGCCTCAATGAACCATTATAGGTTTGTGGTACTGGCAGTGCTTGCATTGCTGTCAGTAGCTTTTGCTGCATCCACACCAGACATTCCCCAGCAGATTCACCTTGCTGTAACGGGAAAACACCCCAAGGATGGTACTAGCTCTGGACTCACTGTTTCTTGGCAGACTGTAGAGAACACTGCTACTTCTGTAGTCAAAATTGGAACCTCCCCTAGAAAGTACACCAAAACATACTCTGGTATGTATCTACATCAATTTTTGCTGGTTTATCACTCTTTGCTTACATTCTCCAGAAAAGTTCACGATATCCAATGTATGCATACACCGCGCCATTCGTGCAACACACCACTCATCGGAAGCTATGAAGCTGCTTGTTTATGAAATCTATTTACTATTTATCTCTAAATATTCACTCTTGTGTTCGGTGAACAGGAAAGAGTTCTTCTTACCTCAAGACATTTGATCACCATGTCGTGATCGATGACCTTGAACCCAACACTGTTTACTACTACATCTGTGGAGACGAGACGAAGGGATATTCCAAGGGAGAAGAAGGTGAAGACAGCCCCATCCGCTTCTACGAAGAGCTTTAAGTTCATGGCTTTCGGGAGATCTTGGAACTGGAAAAACTGGACATGCCGTCGACACATTCAACTTCCTGAACAAGACCAAGGGGGAGTACGACTTGTACGTCCACGCAGGAGACATCGGGTACGCCGACGACTCTTTCCTACACTGGCTCATCTCCTTCAAGTACGAGGAGGTGTACAACAAATACATGAACGACGTTGGATCTGCCTTCGCCTCTGAGTATCCTTACATGGTATGTCCTGGTAATCATGAGAGCGAGTGCCACTCACCAAGCTGCCTCGCCGACTCTACCTACAGACACAAGCTGTCGAATTTCTCCGCGTACAACAGCAGGTTCTCGATGCCCTCCGAGTACTCCGGCGGTGTGTCCAGCATGTGGTACTCTTTCAACTTCGGAAATGTTCACTTCGTTTCCTTTGACACGGAGACTGACTTTGCTGGAGCACCTGAGATGAATTCTGGAGATTCCTACATCCTCCCTGCTGGACACTTCGCTCCTGAAGGAGAACAGATCGCCTGGCTGAAGAGAGACCTTGCAAGGGCGGTAGAAGACAGGAAGCAGGGAGTGCGCCCGTGGATCATTATGTATGGACATCGGCCCATGTATTCGGTGAAGGGTATCGCAAAGGCCCAGAGAAACGCCCTCGACGACATCCTGAAGACGTTCGGAGTAGACATCTACATCAACGGACACGAACACCTCTACGCCCGCACCTGGCCCATCCACAACGAAGTGATATCACAGAGGGACTACGACAACCCAACCGACCCCATGACCCTCATCGTCGGAGGAGCGGGATGCGACGAGATGAAGCTGTCGGACGAGCTTCTCCTTCCAGAGTTCATCGCAAAGGCGGACAGTGCGCACTACACCCGTCGCTGGAGTCGAGGTCCACAATGACACTCACCTGTCTGTTAACGTGTACAGCACCCTCAACGGAAGTATCGTCGACAACTTCACCCTCTTCAAGGAGCATGCGTACTAATTTATCGCTAGCACTCGCCCTCTCATGAACTCTTTCCTTAGCATTCGCTTCATCATTCACCGCTTGGAGTGAGGGGGAGGGCGAGAGGAGAGAGAGGGAGAGAAGGAAGGGAGAAACAGAATGGAAGTGAGGAGAATTCATTGTCTTAGGCATACCTCCACCTCTTTTCGATCACAACTACTACTTGCACATATCCTTCTTTGTGCACTGTTTGTTGTTCTCTTTTTTTTGACTCTCTCTTGTTCATCCACATTTCATTTACTCTTCTTTTTCATTCTTTTCATTCTTTTCGTTTCTTTTCTTTCTCTTTCTCCCCTTACTTTCTCTATCTTTGCTTTTTCTCTCTTTTATTTTCCTCCTTCCTGTCACTCGTTCATTTTTTTCTGTTTTTATATATTTCACGTTTGATACTTAACCGTAAGTTTATCTTTCGTGCTTTACTTGTTTTATTTTTTGTTCTCCTTTCCTCGCAACTTCTCTTGTCTTGTTTATTCGAATTTCATTAATTCTCATTCCTATCTGCATCACCACCTTCTTCTATTTCGTGCCCTGTTTATTCCGGTTACTTGTATTCGACTACCTACAGCACCAACCGTTCTCTTTTGTTTTGCATTTTTGCATTTTTGTTTTGTTGTTTTTGGTTATTTTTGGTTATTTTTATTTACCATTCGAACAACCAGATATGCGTTTCCTGGAATAACTTCTCATCCGCCACAGTTTTGCTCGCTTCCTTCTCTTCGTCTCACCCCCTCTCTTATCTCTCTCTTAAATATCTCATTTCTCTTTCTCTTTGCCCATCATTCTTTGTTTGTTTATGAACTGCTTATACGCGCTCGTCCTTTATCTTGCGCTTCTTTGTTTATAACTCACCCATCAGTCATATCCTGATCAGCCATATCTCCGCCATATCCTGGGGCGTGTGCTTTTCTATTCCGTCTGCTTTTAGCACGTCTTTCTTTGTTTACAATCGAACGTGTTTAATTTGTCTTTCCCTAAGAATATGAATATATGAGAATACGAGAATACTTGTTCCCCTATCGTCATTCAAATTCTCCTTTGCATCCACACACTCCCTATATATGCGTGCGGTATCTGCATGCTTGGTTGTGCGTGTTGTGCTAGCTTTGCTTTCTATGTTTCATGTTTGGATTGATATTTATGTTATTTCTCGAGGTTCTTGTCGTTCAGTTCAAATGCTCAGAAAATTAATGTTCACCACGTGCAAATACACAGTACTAACACTATCTACACAATAAACTCACTTACCACACCTCTTTGAGCTTATTTGATGAGCATTAGTCTCTCAGTAAAAAATTATCCTCACTCCTCTTTTCGTTTATTTCTTTCGAAGAATGCCTCCCGTCGTAGAGCATTCGTTGCAAGCCAGGAACGCATAAAATCTACAATGTAGTTTCGTCTGATTTTAATATGTATTTGTGATCTTTATTACAGCTACTTGCACGTCCCACATCCTTGCTAACTTCTAAGTACACAATGGAATATATACACTAAAGTGATAGATTGTACTGAAAAAGAAATGCGTTGAGAAATGCTTAGATTACGAGGAAAAAAATACTACTTTTTGAGTACTCAGTGAAGGAGAAATAAAATATTTGCACAACATAGATGCGAATAAAGATCCTGAACTGAACTCTGACTTGTACATACAATCAACAATGAATACATTCCCCCTAATATGAATGCGCAAACACGGCGTATGCTCCGTTTCATATGTGATCCTCTACTTGCATATAACACGTGCACAGGTAGTATGACTGACAGAGTTATTACATACTGTAATGAGCTAATAAGACCACCTCACATGCACGATACATCTACATACAGATTGCACTGTATATGTTATATACATGCACGTACTGTGGTGTAATAAGATTAGTAAGACGATATCCTGAACACATAGACCCGAACCAACGCATATACTTCGAGGAGGAGAGGAATCACTCTGCAATGGGAACACATACATTATCACATACACAGATATGGGAGTAGACAGAGGCAGAGGCAGAAATAGACGTATAACGTACAGACGCATCCCAGCCCACGTTAGAGATAGACGAGAATAGGAATTATTACCAATAAAGCACCAGCGTACATCAATCATTCACAACTGATTGCATGCACTACGAGGACTAAATATATACACAATACACGCAATAAACCACGGAGTTGTATTATCATTTAGAGTGCTTCTACTAGCAATGCATGTTTACATTTACTTACGTGAAAAAACCAAAGATGTACCAGAACGTCGTATAGTACCAGTAGTCGAGAATATACCACGTTATCATTAAAGTTGCCACGAAGTGACATGCGATATCTATTGCATAAAAAAGACAGTAGACAAGAAATGGCGTGAGAGGGTAGAACTCAAGCAGACGATCGAGTAAAGAGTCATACAGACTACACTGCATAAGGCATGCTAGAGATTAACATAAAACCCAGATTGTAATTGTATCTTGTAGAGGCCTCAGAATAAAACTTACCAATCCCATTTATGAGAGAAATAAACATCGAGAACCCACACATGAAGAATATCAATTCGGCTACCAGAAAGCCAAAAGATAACCACATGCACACAGATAAGTTTGTGTTTGCGAAACTGTATTCTGATGCAGTGTAATTCCTAGGGAGAGATCTATATATATTGTCATACTGCGTGAGCAGAACATACGCGTTTCCAGCTGCAATTAGTATAGGGATCATCAGTTCTTCATTGCACTTTGCGAAAGATCTTGCTGGAGTACACATACATACATACATACAACACTTACTCGTTGATAATATGCCATAATAATAGCGGAGAGATGGCTGATCGTACACAAAAACCTCATCGGTATAGTCATCGATAAATTATTCTTTAAAGTCATGGCCCCTGTCTTCTTTGAGTACATACGTTCATTAACATGGGGAACAGATGGACCACTTGAAATTAGAGTGAAAAAATAAATCAAGAATACACAATAATATGCAAGAATAAAACAATACCCGTCCAAATATATTTAGCTGAGACTCAGAAATATATAGACGCAAATTCAAAATAATTATTAACAGCCCCGTTTGTTAGGTAATTAACATATAAAGGGTGTCCTCAACGGATGGTCTCAATTTGAATGGAAATGATATTTTTGCTGTTTCTCCATTTCAAGGAAAGATTGGGAAACGATTACCAAAATGAGCAGTACTCCTAAAAATACTGCATATTACGTCATGCATGATCTTAATCACATAGAATTCATGTTTGTATTCTTTATTTATTTGAAAAAGATCATTTTTACTCGCTAAAATACTGTTGTTCTGACTTATATTCCCTTACACTAGCCCATTTCTTCCTCACTTTAACTATACCTCCTATAATTGTCTTGACTAAACGATTTAACATTATGCTTTACAACGCATTGTATTCGAGCAGGCACTCATAACCTTGTAGCTTGTTTAACATTTCTTTTTAAGAAATCCAAGCTCAACTAAAGACTCTCGTTTGAAAGCAGAAATTGAGGGGGATTTAGAACAAAACAAATACTCTACAGTAAACCTTAACAAACAGAAAGGACAACACAATGCTACAGAAGCGTAGAGCAGGAGGATATGAGAACTTATCATCGAACCCTCTTTTGAAGACTTCATACGACAAGAAGGAGCTACAGAAACATCATGAAGGCATCGTGACTGCGAGCACAATGTTGGATACGTGGAATAAGGACTACGTGGAAACCCAACAACTTCACAGACATAACAGGAAAGTGAACCGTCCCCAACAAGTCAGGAATACTGAAATTGAGAGGGAGAATCGCATTTTGGTGGAGAAGATGAGCAAGACGGTGCTGCGCCCTGGAGGGTCTTACTCCCCTGCGACCGTCGCCGCCTCTCTCCCCACAGTTGCGAAGCAGCCTACGTCATACACAACGCTGAACTACATCTCGAGAAAGAACGAGAAGGAAAAGATCATGCGCGAGAACCTCGCGTTGGCTAAGCGTATCATCGAAAAGAAGCCGGTGATCAGCACATCTTCGTTGGATGTGTTTGGGAAAGATTACGAGAGACAACTACAGAACATGACCAAGGTCAACAACAACCTCACGCCGGGAGTTATACACGGATCGGGTGCGCATGGCACTGGGAGAGAGGTGAGGTCGTCCGCTCTGAGGATGGGTGGAAAAGAGGGACTCAACACGTCGTACGGACATGGAAGAAGGCAAGGGGGGTACGAGGGGGAGAGGGAGGGTAGAGAGAGGGACGGAAGGGAGAGGGAGAGGGAGAGAGTACCTTCTTCTGTATCTCTTGTTTCAGCAGGGAGACTGTCGACTGGGATGAAGGCGTTCACTCCGATAAGAGAAAGCGGACTACTGAGACCCTCCAAATACGAATCTCCCTTTATCGATATCACCGCAGTGGAGCAGAGGGACAGAGAGAGGAAGAAGGAGCGCGAGTTCTGGGAGGCAGAGATGGAGAGACAGAGGGAGAGGGAGAGGGAAAGGGAGAGGGAAAGGGAGAGGAGGATGGAGAGAGGGGGCGAGGAAAACTACGAGAGCGGAGAGGAAAGTGGAAGGCTTAGGGACGATAGATCTTTAGCACTGGAGAGAGAAGTCGAGAGGGAGGAGAGGGAGGAGAGGGAAGAAAGGGAAAGGGAGCTGGAATTCGAGCGTGGACAGGGAAGGAACGAACAAGAGCGAAGGAAGGACGCTAGGAATAAGGGAATTGAGAGGGCTCAGTCAATGTCCGTGAAGGAGGAGGAGGGGGAGGTGGAAGGGGAGGGAGGGACAGATGGAGAGGCGCAGGGAGAGGCGGAGAGAGGGATGGAGGGAGAGGCAGAAGGAGAGGACGAGCGAGTGGAGGAAGGAGAGAGGGTGCAGGTACAGGAGGAGAGAGATGAGAGAAGTGGAGATATTGTTCAGAGAGAAAGCGTTGGAGCCCAAAGGGCGAAGGAGGGAGATGAGGCGGAGATTCAGGGAGGGGAAGCAGTGCCTCAGGGAGAGGAAACGGAGGCTGAGGGAGAGGTAGCGGAGGCTGAGGTAAAAAGAGCGATAGAGGAGGAAGAGAAGGGAGAGTTGGGAAATACACAGGAGCAGAGACAAGAACAAACTCAGAACGAAGGAGGGCTCGAGGAAGAGGAAGACGGAGAGAGGAATGACGTTCAGGAGAACGGAAACAGAACAGAAGACGTGAATGATACCAAGAAGGAAGATGTGGAGGGGGTTGGGGGAGCCTACTCATCTGGAGATAAGAGTGACGATGGAGTTGACATACCTACAGGAAAGGAACAGGAGGGAGAGGAGGAGAAACAAGGTGAAGACGCAGTGCAGGAGAATGAAGACGAAGAAAATGCAGAGAGAGAGAACAACGCTATCGCTGTACCACAGTAAATAAGAGTATACAAATCAGAATACTCAATCTAGTGTTATCTAGCCTCAGCCTTTCTTTGACTCAACACACATTTCTTGTTTTTCTCTCTGCTCTTCTGTCAGCCGGTCTGTTTCTCAATGCCCCTGTGTTCATACGTTCTTTACCTGTTTTGTTCTTAGCATTTTTTTCTTTTTCAACAATCCGCACTCTTGGATTTACACTCAATTCAAGTGCTATTAACATTTTTTTGTTGCTCATAGTGCATGTATTTCATTCATTGTCCATAAATAACTCGCATTTCATCTGAACTAGCTCTCGTGTTTATTCTATCTTTACCTTTTCATCAGTTCTTTTTTTTTTATTTTCATTGATTGACAGTTTATACTACACGATAATCACACTTCAAATGCACACCCACTCTATTTTAGTCTTTACATGCCATATACATTGTGGATATGATGCAGACACTCAGTAAACTTAATTTACCGTAACATCGCCGTTAACATATCTCTTTCGTCATAAAGTCATGGGCGCTATTTTTCTTCGCACCCCGAACCCGAAGAGAATACTGTGTTCCTCCACTGCAGATATTTTAAAAATATGGTTACTTGCATATATTAGTGTAAATATAACATCATTTAAATATATGCCCACAGTTGTGGAGACACTTTTTTTTACAAACTACGGATAAGAATTTGGTAATTTCTTCACAACGATAAGAAGACTAAAATCTAGGGTTTAAATTCAAAAACACCATTTGTGGTGCAGATATTATCTAAAGTCCGCCCCGTCGCCCATAAAAAATCTGGAAAAAATATCTGTCTACGTGGACATTCTCCAACAAAGCACTGAAGAACATTACCATAATTAATAACAACCCGAACAGACATTCATTTTTTTCATGTTTGTACAAGTTATTTACAATACGTATATATATACACACCTTTAATATACATTCTAATAGAATTAATTACGCTCATATATGCAGTTACCCGAAAAAATGTCCCTCACTGAAAGCCAAATCGAGATCGTTGAGTCCACCTGGGAGGTTGCCTCTAAGATTGGAGCTGTCGCCGTTGGAAGAGCTTTCTACCAGCGTATCTTCTCTCAGGTAAACTAATTACAAAATATGTATTCGTGTAATCAGTACTGTATATGACACAGTTTCTAACTAGAATTGGTTGAACTACCCATGCAACTTTTATATTCACTACGATTACACATGATCAGCACCCTGAAGCCTTGGCCCTCTTCTCCTTCAAGAACGAGCCCGACATGTTCCACTCTGAGAAGTTCGAGAGACACGCCGCCGGAGTGATCCGCACCGTTGGACTCGCAGTTAAGCACTTGCGTACTTTGGACGAGGTTGTTCCCAAGCTCAAGGCCCTTGGAGCCCGCCACATCCACTACGGAGTCGTTGATGCTCACTACCCTATCATCGGAGAGGCCCTTCTCTACGTCCTTGCTGAGGGAGCTGGAGACAAGTTCACCCCCGAGGCCAAGGAGATCTGGACTCAGGTGTACGGGGTTGTCGCTGACACCATGAAGGCTGGAGCTGCTGAGGCTGAGGCCGAGCTTAAGGCTAAGGAGGAGGCCAAGGCTAAGGAGGAGTAGAAAGCTTAATACTGCCTTTCGCTTTGTTCATTGTGTAAACTCAATGATTTAGTTCTATTAGTTTCTGTTTCCATTCTACGCTCATTTTAATAATTCTGAAAATACCTAAAACAAAACAATATATGCTCCATACATTGGACCTACACACATATTTAGTATATGTTTATATTTTCTAAAACATACTAGTTTCCCCAAATAAAAGTTATCGATTTATGCAACCAACCTGTGACTCTCATTAACTATTCTTCTGTGATAATTGTGGAGGCATATGAGATGTTGCACTCCTGCCAAATACACTAGCCCTGGAAATGGAGATGGATGGTGCTCAAGCGGATAACCTACGCTCGGCCATGCGTGCGTTTTCTTTGTACATACATGTGTAGGGAGGGAGTTGTGGAGAGTGGGTTGAACCTGCATGGGTAACCACGACCGATGCCATTTCTCCAGTGCAGATCTCGGTGGTAGCAGCACCGTATCTACTTGTTCGCTTACTTGCTTTGTTCAGCTAATTATTCTGGTTTATTGAGATGTCCTTGCGACGTTTTTCATCTTTTGGTGGTTGCTAGAGTTAAGTTCTTTTTTCTGGTAGTACAGAGTGATCAAGAGAAGAGAGGAAACTACGTCGTGATGCTTGTTTCATTTTCATAAAGCAAGAACTATACAAATTTCAGTTGACACGACATGGTGCAATGCGATGTAGTACTGAGCATCTCCTGTTCGTCCCCACGTGCTTGCTTTATACGATTCGACCTTTGCTTTTAACCGTTTCGTCTTTTGCTGTTCTTTTTCGCTTTCCTTCATGCGCGGACGATGCATACTTAGTAGTTAAAACGGACAACCATATGAATGAACGCGGGAGTTCATATTGCATATTGTAGATCTCTATAGCTTTTTGCGTACACTTTATCCCGTACCTCTATTATTGGCTCCCGCTTCTGTATGACCTACTATCAGTTCTTTTTGATTCTCACGTGCATACATTACACGCGATGCTATCTATGCCACCTTTTCTGCTTTGAGTAGTTGTGTTTTTATGTTTAATTCAGCATGTCAAAGCTACTCATATTCTTCGGTCTTTCCTGACAAGTGTTAGATGGTAATGTCGTTAATTTAGGGCTTTTTATTTTGAAGCATGCCAATAAGGTTCGTGTGCTATACGAACGCTAATAAGGTTTGTACTAAGTTTTGCAAAGTAATGTATGTTGATGTCTTTAAGGGCAGTTTATTTTGTGTTTTGGTTTTTAAATAAATGTATCAGTCAAAAAAAAAATATGTTGCTTAAATAAAATAATTATTTTTCTGAGCTGATTCTCTAGACTACGTCGACAGACTGAAAATGTAAAAATGCCGAATGAGTAAATGTAAAAAAGTCGAAAGAGAGGATTATTTCCTGACAGACTGAGCGACGTTTCTCTTGAAGAAGGGGTCGTGGATGTCGATTCCATGGGTGTCCTGGTTCTTGTTGCGGATGAGGTGCTCGATGTGAGCGTCGGTAGGTCCGCTCATCTCGGCAGAGAGAGGTCCACGCCTCTTGCCCATGAACTCTCCAATAGCAACCTCCAGAGAACGTCCTCCAGGCACGTGGTACATGAGAGGCAGCACGTACGCCTCGAAGTCGTTAATACGGTCGCGAAGGTATTCCTGGTGGTCGGTGTACTGCTGAGCAGTTTTGTGCTGAAGAAGGAAGGGAAAGCTCCAGGTGAACTTGTCTGCTTCAATTCCGTAGAAGCTGATAGGAACGTCAGAGAGAATAGCAGATCTAGACATAGCGTAGTTGGTAGTGAGACCAAGAATGCTTCTGAATCCGTTCGCCATGCTAGTTCCCAACTGGTGCACGGAGTCAGAGGTGTTCAGGGCGAGGACTCCAACTCCCTCCCAGTGGTCTCTGGGCTTGGAGTAAGAGAGGAAGGTAGGAAGTTCTCCGGTGGAGGAGGTAGTGACAGGGTCTATGAGGTCCATCACCCTGCGGAGTCTCTCGAGGTTCTCGGTGGTGAAGATCTCAGACTGGGAGGCGTTGGGGTAGATCTTGGTCATGAACTCGAATACATCCTCGGCGGAAAGCTGGTGTAGGGAGGAGGGTTCGATGAACTTTCCGTAGAATCTGGTCCTGGTCAACAACAACTCCTTGTGAATGCGGTAGAGGGCGTTGCGGAACTGATCATAAGGATCGTAGTACTCCACACAGTTGCTCACGTTCGAGTGTCCGGTCGCACGGAAAAGACCGAACAACTCTTCGGGCAAGTGTCCCTTTCTCACGGGGTAGGCCACCACGTGGGCTCCGTGAGGATTCCTCTTCACTCCAGCCACGATTGCGTTCAAGTATTCAGCCTGCTCGGCGTAAGAAGGCTCCTCCCCCAAATCATACAGAGAAAGACTCACGGCAGTACGAGGAGGCTGAATATTCTTAATAGTCTTCTCGTCGCGCAGAGTTCCCGGGTATAATTCGTAACGCTCATCTCCAAACAATTTTTTAGTGGCATCAGACTCGAGCTGAGTGCTGTTGAAATCCAAATATCTATCATACTTCTTCATATGTCTGTACGCAAACAAAGAAGTTCCAGGGACAGCAACATTGAGAGGAAGCTTATCCTCTCCCAACTTGTTTTGCTGGTTACAGAGTTGAAACTCGTGCAAGTAGTCAGCCAACAAATCTATTTGTCTAGGAACAGTACGGTTCGCGATGGGGCTGTTGAGCCATCTGTATAATTGTCTTGCGTGGTCATTTTCAAAAGAGTTACTGAGCTTATAAGCAGGTGCTCCTCCGGAAGCATTGAGGAAGGTGCATCTTCCAGACCTACCAACAACACCTCCGACCAGCTTTCCCACCAACGCCTGCTTGAAGAGACCAGTGAATGAACCAGTCACTGGTGCTTTGTATTGGCGATAGTACATTAGTAATCACCCACCGAAGTGATTTACTAAGCGAATAAATATAGATAATAATAAATAAATGACGGGTTAGACGAAATAAATATTGTTTACAAATCCTATGTATTGCATAAACAAGCGTTTTCTCCTCTACAGCTTCCGATCTGATTTTTTCGTATTAATATCTGAGAGGAAAGAGAGTATATTATTCAAAATGTATATATGAGAGATGCCAAAACGAGTTAATATGTGCGTTATGATTATACTTTAGACATGATGTGTTGTTATTGTTTTATTTTTTTTCATTGTGATAAGGCAGTCTTGTTGTTTCTTTTGTGTCCGCTTTTTGAGGATAGGCATGGTCAAATTTTTCTCAAGCATCGCTAATAGCGATTCGCTATATTGCGTTGAACAGTTGCAATGCTTCTATATGGCAAAACGTATATAATTTACTTCGTTACAAAAAAGAATAAACGAAAGGTACGCGATTACACAAATCGGAACTATGTACGTGTAAAGTTAGCATACGTATGAGCACAGAAATAAGTGCAGGGTGAAAAAAGCAAAAATAACAACTATACGCACACACGCACACACACACACACACACATAAACAAAACTTGAGTGTTAGCCCCAAGTGACCGCAACGGGTATACGTTTCAGGTCACTCTTGAATTTCTCTGCTTGGTGGCAAGTGTAAGTAATTTCTCAGACATAATTGTAGCTCCCGGGAACTTCGCAGACGAGGTTAGTAGCCCGTTTGCGTTCACAAACGTCTGCCTCGCGAGGAAGTCTCAATAAAAGAGCCAAAGAGCCTCAACACAAATTAATATGCACAAATAAAAGAGTCAGTTCGATCCCGATTAGGTACATTCTATTTTTATTTGGTCGAATTTATGGTGTCACAGTGTCGATGTGTACTGCTTATTTTAAGCGTTCAATTTACTGACATTCGGCTTTCTTTTGTTGTATTACGAGGCCTTGTCGAGTGAAATTGCATAATACACAGTATATGCATGATTAATACGTAAAACAGTTTAACTCTTTATTGCGCACAATTAACGATTCATGGAATACAAATGTCAGCATTTGTGCTAGGTACGACTACATGGAGAAATGATTCAGAGACTACAAAAATGCAACTATTGCCTATTGACAGAGAGAACTACAATACACTGATGAATATTCGAAACACAAAAAACACATACTTGCGCACTAACACACGAGGCTAACATCTCAGACACCGAGACCAAGCTAGGCCAGGTCATACCCGTATCTCCGTGAATTGGAGAATAACACCTCAGTCGGGATATCGAGCCTCGGTCGGAATACTGAGCCTCGGTCGGGATATTGAGACACGTGGAGCGCACAGTATGCTTTACAGAAGAGAATGGATGAGAGAGATAGAGGGGAAAGATGCAAGTACGGAATGGGAGATAGAACGATAAAAACACGACACTCATCCTACTCCTGAATGAACACATACTTCTTAGACAACTTCTCAATTGCCTTCTCTAGTTTGCTTAGGTGAGCCTCATACTCTTCCTTCCTCCTCTTCTTTCCAATTGTGTCCAGATTGACGATGTGAGTAGTAGTTTGATACTTTTTGTTCACTTCTTCCCACTCTCTCTTTAATTTCCACAACAGCTCCTCCCTTTCAGCATCATCCATAAGTTGAGCAGACGCTCTGCCCCTAGCCTGGCTGAGCCCTCTCTCTCTCCTCAATAGCTCTCTCAATGGCCCTCTCCTCATCCTCCACTTGCCTCTTCACCTTTGACAGATATCTAGGAACCTCTCCGAAGTCCTTCTTCTTCAAGTAGTTCACCTTTCCATTGTTCACCGAGGTGACAGAAACAGAGTCATCATCTGTCTGAGGAGGTTTCCATTCTCACAGCAGCCATCGTGTTCTCCGCAATGAAGTTCTTAGGGGGACTCTGAATGGTTATGCCTCTCGTCACACCCTCTACATCAGAGGTATACAGGTTAGCTTTCACCTTATCATCGTATGAGAAAGGCTTGGCTGTTGGTACACATCGCAACATAGCAAACATTTGCAATAAATACATTACCATTAGACAACATCGATTCAAGGGAAGTAGCCTGCACGCGCATGAAGGATACAAGGCGATAGATGATTTTTTACAACGTACGAGAAGGGAGACTGCGGTCAGACTTCTTCAGATAAGAAGTGGGGTCAGAGTAGGACTCATCTCTAGGACCAAACGTCCCGAACTTCTTTTTCCCAGCAATTCAGGGGGAAGAGTGTAGTCTCCAGCAATATTAGTAATGTTTGCAATCGACCTGTTAGATCTGCAAAACGTAGATGCAGTAGGGGCAGTGTTGCTAGGGTACTTGCTCACATATCTCGTAGTCTCAATGTGGCTCTCCTTAGGCTGAACTATCAACGAATAAATCGAATCATCAGGGTCTTCGTTAAAAGAAGAACGAAGACTTTGAGACTTATATTGATGCATCGTGCTTTATACCAAACACAAGCACACACATCCACGCACAACACACATCGTGCAGTTAAAGAGTCATTTTCGTACATTAGCTTTTGAAGTCATTGCGAATTGTATATTCAAGAAAACACAGTATAACCAACTTCTTCACCAAACCTCAGTTATACATAGCAGTATAAAATACAATGCTTAGTCCCAAATAATAAAGTCACATCTCAAAAACACTCTTCTCTCATTTAGCACACTTTCCACAACTGTTACATTCGTCCATTTAGCTCATGAAAGGATACACATTCGTATGTATCTCACAGAATGCACACACATCAGTATGTTACATGAACTCAATAACAATAACATGCCCATAAACACAACATATCTACAAGAATGCTTAGCAGTTTTCCCAGAGCCCATTTTGTTTAGACTTTCTAAAAAAAAAGTTTGAAAAGAAAAACGAAATTTCAGCTCAGAAAAATACCCCCGCACAGAACACACACACAAGAATACATATTAAACACATCCATTATATACTACCATATTTATATACATCATAACCAATAAAATACATGACTGTATGATTCATTAATTTTTCGTCCGTTTCTATGAGCTATATATATTTATGAATACAGATATTTATCTGAAGGAAAAAACAGCTTTAATCACATTTACAATATGAGATAATTCTTCGTCCTCACACAACTTTTCTAATTCAAAAATGCAAGCAATTTATGGACACAGAAGTGACTAACCAAACAGTATTTTACATTACATACAAAAAAACGAGAGATCCATTCTAAAAATATCTTTTCCTCAACTAGATTGAAGTTGCATATGGATCTTGCTATTTACCCTTTCAGTATCCACACAGTTCTTGCTCTCTACTTATTTCCTGCGCTCATTGTTTTGATATGTCCTAGTCTTAATATTCACACAATCTTACCACCTGTTCTTATACCTGAATAGCTTTTTGTTACTAACAAATTATCTCACAATTTTCGCATTCATGTGTGCGTATCATCACATGCATTCCTTCGATACACGCAGTATGAAGGGAACTACCTTCTTGAACTTAGACTTGTGCACCCATATGCCCCCCTGTTGATCCTTCACAGTTCGGCTTCCTTGCGTTAGTGCTAGGATTTGCTGGAATTGCTCTGGTTATGCTCTTCTTCATGTAAGAACGCATATTGACCATACAATATGCCCGTTTACATTTTGATCTAAGATTATTGATTTCCCACGCTCATCTATTTTTCCATACATGCATATACAAATATGCAATTCAAAGCTGTATGAGCATATAATCGATAATTCAGATACACGCCATCACAATTTATCACTTTAATCTATTGATGACCTATTAACTCTCTTTTATGCCATCAACTCAACCATTCATTTCTGCCTTTCTCTCACTTACGTTCTGCAGCTACGAAGTTTCTGTGTCGAATGAAAATCGCAAACTCACTACCGAGTTTGGCTTAGGTATGTATTTCATTTTTCCTCGTCTCTTCTTGCCTTCACCAGTTTTGTTTGCTAACACCCTAACGTAATTACCCTTGAACTCCGACCGAATCTATTCACAGCTGCCCTACTTCCATCGTTTCAGGTTTTGCATTCCTTTTCTCCTGCTTTGGGCTGGGTTGTATGTGTAATTGAAGAGCTCTGTGTAGGATAAACAGCGTCATTCCAGAGGTGAACCGAGACTCCTCGCGCATTGCTCTTTTTAATTGTTTACAATCTCCAATGACCATTGTCCGCTTTATTTGTTGACAGAACTGCCCTTCATATATACATTTCATACTTTGACCGATACATAATTGGCGTCGTATATATTCAGTCATTTCTTCTATTTTACTTTTTTTTTCTTTTTAGTTTTCTGCATAAGAACAAATTTTTATGTTACTTTACTTTAAACACATAGTTTACACATTCATATTTAGCAATTCCACACATTTATGCATTCTCATAAAATATTTCTTTCCCCCATTTTATAAAATCCTCAGGGCTATTTTGGAACACAAATTCTACTCCCTAAGAGACACTGGAGAAATAGTTCATAGCACAACACACATATCTTTGTTACGTTATTCGCAGCAAGTTATTATATCAATCAAAGCTACTTTGTTAATAGGCTCATACAAGCACTTGCCAAACCAAAAGACATTCGCATATTGAAGCGTATATAAACATTTACAACTAGGAAATTCGCGCCTAGAAAGTGCAGATTTTTTTTTGAATAGTGAAAACTAATGACTTGAAGTAAATAGTAATTGCGCACGCTCAAATAAAACATCTTAAACTAAAAACCACACAAATACCAGAAGTTTTACCATCGATTTCATTAACTAAATTTAAGGTTATATTCTTAGCCATAAGTACATATTCAGTATTATATGGCGAGGCAGAAATAGCTCTGAAAAGAGGGCAAGAAGCCGAACCAAAACCTCCTCTGACACATCTAATATAAATTCGCAAAACGAGGGAGCGGGTGGCAAACAACTTCGTTCGAAGATCAAAGACCATTCTGATGAAAATGGGAAGTTAACACAGGTAAATACAATTTATGCTATTACGTTAAGAGTAAATGAATGTTCATTTACATACATTTTCTTCAATATATTGCATTCATAATTAATATGCTGCGCCATAACGAAACAAAATCCGTTAACCTAAGGAATGTATAACATCCATAGAAGTCTGAAGGATTATCTGGTGTTTACCGGTTACGAAGTCCATTTCAGGACTCAGAAACTAGCCTTTCTGTATCGAATACGAAAAACCAAGCGCAACATATTAGCAAAAAAGTTCAGCAAAAACAGCTATCCAGACTACAAAAAAGGGTTACAGTCAATCGCTTTAGCATCTGCTGACAAAGAAAGAACAGAAAAACACAACAAAGAACCTTCCTTTGCAGAATCAAATGAGGGCCGCAATGATTATTCTATGATTTACTACGGATTGGATGACCATGATCAAGACCAGCTAGAGCTATTCAAAGAGTTAGATGATGTAATAGACAATTCTAGGCCAGTACATCACGACTCACCCTACCCCACCACCCGCAACAAAAAAAAAGAGATCACGAGAGAAGGGGATACACACCACCTATACGATAATAAGAGTAAGAAGCAGAGAGAAAATAAGACTCGAACGACTGACAAAACAGATGATACAAAATATAACACCTTGCTGAACACTCATCAACATTCATCTCCGAACCAACTACTAACTGGAAAGAAGCCCACCACAAAGGCGATATAAGAAATCAAGCGCTGACATCTCAGTTATTACTCCTCCCAGAACAAGAGGCTCTCTCCTGACTCATCAAATTAGTTCAACCAGCAAAGTTGATTCACATTCATCAAATAAGAAGAGCACATATGGGAAGAATACTAAATACAAATCTCAGGAGAGTCCAGTTGTCAACAACCAAGCTGCTGAAGCTGCGCCACTTGATCATTCCCCGGTCGAGACACCTAGGAGCAAGGGATTCAGTAATGTGGAAGATAACAAACCAAGACATTCAGATGAGAACAGTGAGGATGAAGACAGAACAATATCTACACCATTAGCTTATCGTGAAACAACGATTGATCATGCATTGGTTCAAAGAACTCATCCCTTCGCTCCAGCAAACAGATTACCAACCCTAGAGAGATAAAGAGGCACATCAACGAATCGAATATTAATCTTTCATCTGCAAATAATGATATTGCAGACTCCAATATGGCGGATTTACAATTCTCTAAATCACGATGGCCGTCCCTCTTAAATTCTGATGACTCAAAAATACACAGTCGACTGGAGGATATTATCAAGCGAAGAAAACTCTTCAGAAGAGAAGACTTCAGAAAACTCTGCTCCAATTAGTAATACATCTTCACAGACGCCAGATACACCTGTCTGCTTCATTTGCTCCCTATCCACGATATCAAAAAACCACTCCATTCCATCCTGTCGAAAAGCCTCGATCGATTCATCACAGTACGCTCACAAGAACCCAACAAGTGCTGCTAACCCACGTTTGCACAATCATGGAAGATCCACTACAACGTGCCACCTTTTCCGCCTCTATTACAATCATCTGAGGTGATATTCAACAACAGAGAAATCAACATACTAAATGATTAAGCACTGAGGACCTCTGAGTAACTCACCCAGAACACACAGAAGCAGAACAATGTACAATTGATAATCAATACAGAAATATCACATGGGAGGAAAAAACACACACCAAAAGGGATCATGATTCCGTAGAGGACAATCAGTCAGCCAAATCTTATGCACGAAAGTCCTCAGCAGATCATGTAGATAGAAGAACACCGTCTTCGAGAAATAACAATTCCCCTCCCACAATCCATTCCCCACCAAATTTCAACGAGCCATTTACTCCCCAATCTAGCACCCATCACTCTTTTCAACCCCCCTACCAGACCCCATCGTTTCCAAATCAACATCATCCTCTGCGGTTTCCTTCGTTTGCAACACCTTCGTCTATTTTTTCTCCTCCTTCTTTATCATCACCTTTGGCTCAGTTTTCAATCTCATCCATGCTACAGCCGCATGTTCACTCTACTCCCACTCATGCCGAAAGTACATACTCTCAACTGCTGAACCAAGCTACACACCAGAGGAGAATGATGACTGAGGAAACAATGCTACATATGGAGTCGCAACTAATGCTAGAAAGGGAGCGGGAGATAGCGAGAGAAGAGAGAGAGCATTATTAATGCAAAGGGAAAGGGAAAGAATGGATGAGTTGTATCGTCTAAGTGAAATTAATCGTATTACAGACTGGAACGCTTTGACTGCGTTTCAAAAGATAGAGTTTATGAGGCAAAGAGATGAGTTAGAGACATTAAGAGCCGCTGAGAGAAGGAAAACGAAGAGGATGAACAAGGGGGTCCCTTTGGAGTTTATCCGTCCACAAGTGGATGAGATAAAACCATTAAGAAGAGAAGAGGATTTACGATTAAGAAATGAGGGAAAACATGTTTCTGCAGGACACGAACTCTCAACTGTAGCGGATACATACACGCGCAAGAAAACACCCCAAACGAATACAAACCACGATGACAGCAGCAGATTAAACAGCGAATGAAATAGAGAAATGTACAACAAGGGTGATACAGATAATACGGATAGTTACGAGAGAAGAAAATTACTGCTCGCCAAACGAAGAGTAAGGAACAAGATACGAGAGGAAAGGAAGAATGTCTGGTGGGCGAGAGAGAATAACACATACATTCCATTCCCACGTAATAGCTTCAATATAAGTGACTCTGAAGATGATAAGAAGGAAACCACGAGTGGGGGAAATTTGGTCATGAAGAATTTGACATGGTAGACGTTATCATGTATTCCAGCAGCGATGATGAAGGAGACGCACGAACAGAAGAAAAAAAGGAGACTACAAGGGAATAAACAATTCACTAAGACAAGAGCTTCACAATGACATCAACACCAACGACCGGTTAAACGAGACACGATCAAACGAAAGGCTTACTAATGTTCTCGAACGAGAACAGAATTCATACGACTTAGGATCTTTGTTTAATCAAGCTATAGCACGGGGTACGCCTATGAACCTTCCCAAGGAAGAAGAAAGCGATGCTAATATACCAGATACAACCAGCCTCAATCGCGATTTAGGAAAGTGGGATTCGAACAAACAAAATGACACACCATCCCTACGTCGAGTCGTTAATTGACATAGAAGGAGAACTACATACTCGCCTCGCTCAGATCAAAGAACGGAATGTTACTAGACAAACGAAAGAACGAGCTAGAGGACGTTCATCAGATGACGATATGTTTCCACCATCTCAATCAGGCCCCAACAAAGTTTCACAATCACAAACATCTTTTACAGCCTCAATTTACCCCCTTTCCCCTCTATCACAACGTCAACACAATAACTCAACAATACAGTCAATTGATAAACATCAAGCCAGCCATGAAAATGTGCTGAACACAAGTTACGTCTCTCCCCTGTCCAGTGATTCTTCAAATGAGATAATCCAATCACATCAACACGACTCACGTTCTCACCTGGAAACAGTAGCATCTTCTCCTTCAACCCCACCGCACCCGTCTACGTTGACAACCAGAAAAAGTATTCAAGAATATAAGAATCTATAAGAAGTTAGTCAATCAATCCCTATTCAAAATAAGTCATTTGCCAAAGCTTCGCATGTAACCCACCTCGGACCAGAAGAGCATCGAAAATCAATGAACCGCCTAATCTAGACTCGAATAGAAGCAACTATTCACTCATCAAGTCACCTGCTAAAAAAGGCGCAAAAGAGCCCCTCAAGGCCGAACTAAAGGAAAACAATACGAACACACCCACAAATCGAAAAAGAAGAGGCTTCAACTGCGAATGAACTTTTAGAAGACGATAACAAAAGCAAGCAACATGAAGACCCTAGCGAAGAGTCTTCTCACGAATCTGATGAATTAATAATCGAAGATAATTTACTTGAAGCACCAAAACCATCGAAACATCCGTCCGCAGTAAAGAAAGACTCATCACCCACACAGAATGCGAAAAAACATGCAAGGAAGCGAAGGAAAAGTATAGTTTTCAAGCCGAAGACTACAAGAAGGTCAAGGGCTTCGGACGGCTCCAGCCTAGATTCTAAACACAGCTCTGAGGATATAGCTAGCAAAGAACGCACACATTCAGATGACGAGGTCAACATCCGAGGTGGCGAAAGAAGTACCATAACCGAACAAAAGAAAAAACAACACGAGTCAAAGACAGACAATAGAAACAATACCAAGGAAACCGAATACACTTCCAAAAATGAACGCAAACTTCCACTGTTGAGCAGAAGCGATCCACTCAAAGAAGATGGAAGTGTCAAACAAATAAGGGCAGGCAAGACTGGCCGAAGAGCATCTGACCCAATTCAGCTTTCAAAGAAAACCGAAGAGACAGAGATTGATGAGCTTTACAAGCGAACTCGATCACATGACCACCATAATGATGAAGAAGCAGCGACCAACATCCCTAGTGCAGGCAACTAACAAGAAAACAGAGCGAACAAAGAACACTCAAAAAGACTCTTGCCATAAAGAAGGGAGTGTTTTCAATGGGTTCTCTGTATAACTCCAGAAAAAGCCCCTAGAGTGGTGATACCTATCTTCTGGGAAAAATTTCACACTCCCAAAGTGTTGAGATCACTAAGAGTCATGCAACTTCATTTACGGCCCCCTCTTCACTATCATCATCTTCATCTTCCGGGGTTCTCTCCTTTCTTCTGTCATCCTCTACATCACTCTCTGCCTCCATCGTCCTCATCTTCCCAACCAATTTCTTATTCAGATGGAGATGCTATGTATTTTAACCATATTTCCAAACCAAGAGATGACCCTCATCTATCTCTTTCTCCACTTTCTTCTCCAGTTCAAGCTATCGCCCGTGACGAGATTCATGAACAGAAAGGAAAAAACCAACCCAAAAGAAAATAGCCCAGGAAGTCGAGGAAGGAAAAGAAAAAAAAAGATCGCACTTTTTCCGAGCGAAGTAGCTAATAGAAAGCATCCTTTGGCATCAATGCACTGATCAATCATTGATTGACATTCCTGAACCACGCTACATAGTAAAAAACATGAACTCACTTTATTACTAGACATTTTATGAACCATGCTTTCATGGACCAATACTACAATCTAATCTGCCAAAAGAACGACGGTTTCTGTACAAGCGCATACTAACACGCACACACATAGACACACACATGACACATTGAACAAATCAACAAAATTATATTAACGTTAAAAGAAACGCAGTAGCATACAATAGAGACACACGCAGATGCTCAGAATACGAAGTTAAAAACGAACGTATCGCTTGATCCCTTTCGTTGCTGCAAACGGAAGACACTCGCATTGCTAAGCTCTATCAATCAATCAATCAACCAATCATCCGAACTACACTAAACGAGGAACGTATGTGATTATAGAGATTGTTGAAGTCCAAACCAAATTATCCTTAGCCGTGCTAGCAAGAACACTCGCTGTCCCTTTCTATAATCCTCTCCCCGATTTCATTTTCCTCCTTTTCTCCTCGTGTTGAGCTGGAACATGAATTCCAGCGTTCGTGAGCTTAGATTCAACACTCTTAAACTTGCTCATCTTAAATAACTCCTTCTCCTCTTCCTTGGGTCGTCGATACGCATGTCCCTTTGCCGCCAGAGTCAACGTAGACTTTCTTCAGGGTGTCGTTCGAGCTTTTTGGAAGCCAGTTTCTTATAGCTCCAACCATCTTCTTTTTTTCTCCTTTCTGACAAGTACTCGTCGCTGAAACTGATTTGACACCAAGCTGGAATACAATCACGAGGTACGATGATGGTAATTTAGCATTTCGTTTGTTTGCCAGATATGAAGAAAATGCTACACACATTTGCATTCGTTGACCTACGCCACAAAATATAAAGGAAGCTCACTACATGCACACACAAAACAGAAATTACCTGGAAACGGAAGTGTCTACAGGAGAGGGCTTTCCAAATCACCGTGCTCTGATCATAACCCAGCTTTACCGCGAGGCTCAGGCTTACTTTTCACGCGAATTTCATTACCCACTCTGTACTTGGAAATGTCGGTGGTACTAACGGGCTCCCTTATCGATAGCATCCTTGATCATTCTCGCCAAATCCTTGGTGGGATCGGATCAGGATTCTTCCCTGTGGATGGACCAAGTGTTAATCAAAGAGGCTGCGCTCTCAGCATCAGGAAATTGTCTCTCTTTCCATAACAAAATTCAGAGGGAGGGAGAGCAGTAGTAGAATGACGCACATCACCTTTCAGTCGTAGTGCGAAGTAGAAGGTAATCAGTCTGCTCCTTAGGAGGAACAATTCTCTTGGTGGAGTGTTGATCTTTCGAGACAACATGATTTCTGTGTTGACTCAACGCTCGAGGCTTGCACAGAGGATGCGACTGGCATCTTCACAGGCGAAGTAGACATGTTTACATCATAAAAACAGTTTGAAATATTATTTCACCCACAATTAATGACACATTCTCATAGATTACATTCAAATATATATTAATTCATCTCGTTCACAAGTCATTCAATTAAACAATCGACCCTAAACCAAAAACGGCCGTTTCTATTTTTCTCACAGATAGACAGATTTTTTTCTTGATTATCTATGGATTTGAATCGAGATTTTTTTTTACTTAAGACAGGTGAAAACACATACTATAAATTGTTTAGAATCATAGGGATCTACATACACACTCTACAGTTGCCAGCTGGGTTCCAACGTGCTTTTATGCATCGGTGGAAGGAAAATTCTACTTTTATGGAAATTACACATTCCATATTTCTGCATTCTTTGAAACCCACTGGAGTAATAATACGATCTAAAACCACAAAGAAAATCAAGGGAATAGACCTAGACAATTTTCTTCACAGTTCAGTTGAAGTGTAGTACATCACATTGAACATTTTCAACAAAATATATTAAGTCATCTGCTGAAAAATCCATACTTTGACAGATACAGTAAGTAACAAACAGAGTCGAACGCAGTTTCTGCACTAATACGTAGGTAGACAGAATAGAGGAGGCATACATAACTAATCGCCGCACGGAACATACATTCAGCATCCTCCTTTGCTACTCTTCCACCACACCTCTCACCCTCTTTCTTCTTCTCTTAGGTTTTCACTTGTACTCTCTCCTTCCACTCCTCTGTACGGCGCTCGCAATTTTTTTTACAATATAACAATTTTGTAAACTACCTTTAAGCAAAATATGTCAACGCTCATATATTTTTTCTCAACTGTATGCTTTTCAAATCACACGAACATTTGTATACGGTGTCTACTACACGCTTCTTTGTGGTTTTATTCAAATTTCTTGCTCATTTCTTCTTGCTATACGGGTCTAATAATTACAATATCACACACTGGCAATCATCTACATATATATAATATGCATGTATATATCTCACGCACTTAACATGTCCGGAGTTCCGAATATCGACATCTTTATCGTAACTTCTCGAAAGTTACAAAAAAAAAAACGAAAAAAAAAACTAGAACCATCTTCATGAATTCTTCCTGTATACACCCAAAACAAAAATAAATGCCAACACAAACTATTGAAGTCTATACATAAAATTCTGCACATTTAAAGGAATTACGTACTTGCAAGGCTTTAAAGACATGGAATACCACGTTAGTAGAGACAGATTTTCACGGATTTTTTTTCTCTCTGATGCGCATAAATGTTTATTAGGGGTAATACACGAAGTTTATAACTCTGTAGAGTTGTGCCTATGAAGTATACAAACCGAGTAGCTAAGAAAACTACGTTGATAAATCCTCTCTTTATATCCCATTAGCGCAGAAAAGTTGTCATCTAAGCTGTACTTACATTTCTTTGTATCATGCTAGAGTGCGTGTGTGTGGCGTGTGTAACAGTTTTTTTCGTGTTTCGTTTGCTGATACTGCAAAAGCATTTTCTGCTCCAGTACAGATAATGCTTGACATTTCAAGCTTGTGGGTTAAATGTTTATATGTAACCCACTGCTGATTTCACGACAGTCACTAACAAGTACCTTTTCACATCCCATATGCCAAAATGCTATTTTCAAAATCTAGTAGCTTGCCCAAGCTCTCTGTTATAGGTGGGAGATTTGAGCAAGTCCCAACTCATTTAAACAAGTATGCAGAGTTCGTATAACTCTCAAGGATCTGACAAGGATGTCAGCCATTCTAGTAAGTGAACGCGCCCCCGCTACTAGTTCTACAACAAGCCTCGATTGCTTATCTCAAATAGCTCTTCTGCTCGCACTTCGACTGGTTTTCTCAACATGCGCAATAGTTTTTTGTCTACTATTTATGCGGAAGTCAAGATATAACGACAGTACCTATACATCCTTATCCGTATGTATTATCGAAAACACACTTAACTCGACACTTTATTATATTCCACATTCTTTAACTGCCCATCGGTTGACATCATTTGTTTCGGAAAAATTAGCATCTTCGTTTTGCGAAGTTCTTTCCTTTCAGCATCGCAAACCACTATATATTCCAACAGTGCCCGCTTTTATGCCTTTCGAAAATGAAGAACGGAGCGCTTTCAGCTCCCATTGATTCGTCGAAAGTGACATTCTACTCGAGATGTGAAAAAGAAGACGTACGACGAGAGTGTGGAGAAAGTGAAAGCGATAGTTCAAATGTCTTCGTCTGAGACCTCGATAAACAAGTGAGTATTCCTAATTATTCCTTACCCACTTCATACTACTCTTTCATGAAGACCATTGTGTGTTCTGTCTCAGTACTAGTCGATTATTTCAGCGGCAGCTTGACGTTGTTACTTTACTTTCTCATTTCGACCTCCTCCATATCCTCGAATCTAGCTCAATCATTGCTGATCTCGCACATTCTGTTTCGTATTCCTGTCATTTTTTTATTTTGCACTTTTCTGTTTATTTTTCAACTTGCGTTTCTTCGATTCTGTATTACTCGTGCATTCACTGTTTGTTTCTTCGGGTATCTGTGTCTTCATCTGCCCTCCTGTTCCCTACTCCCTACCCCTCCTCTGATAATCTTGCCCTTTTATTCAGAATGTTCCGCTTCTTAGAGGATCAAATCCTCCAACTCTTACGGCAGACGCTGAGAATATACGTGAACGATCATATTTCCACAAAGGTACGGCATATTGGGTTTTTGTACAGTTGCTTGACGTTCGTTGAGCCCTACCTTTTATGGCTTACCAATTGTTAGCAGTGAATTCCGGCCAGCCTTTTGCTTTTTCTTATCGTCTGCCCCGATGTGATCGGTGTCGCTGTTTTTATGTTTGATTTGCTTGCGGGGAGCCTTCATGCACATGACCCTGTGCCAGATGCTTGCGTTGTTCTTATTTCTAATCTGAGAGAGTTGCATTGCTACTTGATCACATTCTCATTCGTTCACTCGTTCACTCGTTCACTCGTTTCCACTACTATCTTCAGGCTCCCCCCGACTCCCCTGAGTGATCGTGTTGGAGCCTGAGGGCCTGTTCCTTTGGAGTTCGTGTCTTCATCTAACTCCGCTGCTGTCGCATCTGCGATATCGTTTGCTCAGTCATCTCCTGCTCTAGCCTCTACCTCTTCCATTTCCGCGAGTACTCCCCCTTCACACCTGAGGCCCCCTTCTTCGAGAGGTTCTAATAGCTCACCTTCTCCCTCTGTACCTCTGTTCTTCCTCTCCTGCTACTCGTCTCCCATCCGCATCCCAATCCCGAACTCATCCATCTCCAGCCTCCTCATCTTCCACTCCGCTATCGCATCCAACAACATCTTCAACAAAAGCGATGACTCTACCCCTTCCGCCGTCTCAGCCCAAGCTGACGTGACCATACCCTCATATGCCTCTCTCCAGGAATGCCCTGATAAAGTTTTTGAAGTGATGTCTGGCCCTCTGAGTATGTACCGCTCTCTCTCATGTACAGTTACTTGTCGAGGGAGATGGTCCTCCTGCGCAACCCCCAGAACGACCCTAGGTACAACCACGTCATCGACTCTGGTTACGTGTCTCACTCCCTTTCTGTATCATGCTCTTCCCCTGCCTCTTTAGCTGCTAGAGTGGACCAGAATAAGAGAAAAGTGATGAAAAGAAGAGAGGCAAGGACAGAGAGGCTCTCTTCTGCGAATGATAACGCACACGACGAAGAGGAAGGGGAGGAACGATATGGAGGATGAGGAGGAGGAGGAGGACGAGAGAGAAGATGAGGTGGATGCCTACAACCCCAAGGTGCTCTTGATGATTCCCATTGAGTTCGACCTCAAGTCCTGCTCTAATGAGGAAGACAGACACATCATGGGAGTCATTCACGCAGTCACCTACTATACAAAGGCAGAGAGGGAGCAGATGGCGAGGGAGAGGAGGGAGAAGCTCGAGAAAGAGAGGGCTCTGAAGAACCAGGATGAGGGGGGAGGCAGCAAGGCTATGATCGACGACATGGAGGAGGAGATAGTGGACGAGAGGAAGGAGGACTCGACTGATGGTACGCAGGAGGGCGCTTCTTCTTCCCCCGTCGCCTCCCTCGCCCCCATCACCCTTCGCTCTACCTCTCCCGTGGTGGCTGTGCCACCCCCTTCTCTTATGGTAGAGTTCGGTCGGTGATGTGTCTGGGGAAATGATTGGCAACAGTTTGTGGCAATGCATGCTAATTTCGAACAGCAGAGAGCGTGGGTTGATCGCAGAGTCATACTACAAGAGGTTTTCTTCTGTGCTCAGCGTCACCAACGCCCTCCTCACAAAGACTAAGATGAGTGACGTCGTCCGCATGGTTGTTTCCCAAGTCCCTAGTCTTATCGACTGTGATCGATGCACTTTTCTTTGTCGACAAAGAGAAAGAGGAACTCATCGCTACAAGAGGGGCTTCCCACGGAAGACCTATCTCCCTC
The DNA here is from genome assembly GCA_035043665.1 of Drosophila quasianomalipes. Taxonomy (NCBI): domain Eukaryota; kingdom Metazoa; phylum Arthropoda; class Insecta; order Diptera; family Drosophilidae; genus Drosophila; species Drosophila quasianomalipes. The sequence goes on along the minus strand of JAWNMU010000246.1, from coordinate 23,763 downwards.
ACTTCCTGGATTTTCGGTCAGTCGAATGCCCCTGAACTCCCTTTCAAACCCGACGAGAGAGAGCTTAGGCTGCCCATGGGCAATGGTCTCGCAGGATACGTTGCTCGTACTGGACTCGTGTTGAACATTAAAGACGCTCAGAACGACGAAAGGTTCAATTCACAGATCGACAGAAATACCGGGTACAAGACCAGAAACGTGTTATGCGTGCCCCTCTCTACGGACAGAGGAGACGTAATCGGAGTGCTGCAAGCGATCAACAAGAACCCCTTTTCCCCTCCTTCACAGAGGAGGACGAGGCCCTCCTTGGCTCCTTCGCTATCCAGGCTACCCTTGCTGTTAGGAACTCTATGCTGTTGGAGAGGAAGCAGAGGGCTCTGGCGCAGAGCGATGCCCTCTTGGAGGTCGCACAAGTGCTTGCTCTTGAGATGAACAACGTGGAGATCCTCCTCAAGAAGATTGTTGGAAAGGTCCAGTCCCTCCTGTCCTGCGAGCGCTGCACTGCCTTCCTCGTCGACGAGGAGAATAGAGAGTTGTACACGCACAAAGATATGAGCTTCGGAATGGGCCCCGAACTGCCAATTCGTCACGACAGAAGCTCGTTTATCCGCTTTAAAATGGACCACGGAATCGCAGGTTCCGTCGCGACGACCTTGAACACTGTCTGCATCGGAGATGCGTACGATGACCCTCGTTTCGACAAGGAGAATGGATATCCAGACAGGATGGAGGAGCAGAAGCATCCTCTGCATGGCTGTGCTTGCTCCCGGAGGAACCAAGGCTATCGGTGTCATCCAATGTATGAACAAAAAGGTCCGCGTTTCCGATGACGACGATACTCTGAGGTAAGCGCAGTCAAACATTTACACCCATGCATACGCGCTCATACATAACATGCTTGATATTCACTATTTCATTCGTCACACACACGCATTTACGCCGCCATATTCACGTACGGACTACGGAGGCCCCTACATACATACATACAAATACTTCTGCGAGCTTGACGCACCCCTCATCCCCCTATTTTTGTTAAACATTTATTCTCTCATTTCCACAAACTCACATTTTCTTTTCGTCTCATCCTGCTGCTTTCCCCTTTTCTTGCACCCTTTACCTTTCCCTTCTTCTCTTTCCCCTGCCCCTCTCCCTTCTTATCAACGCTTTCCCCCACAGATACGGCGTTTTCGACGACGATGACATAACTCTTCTCGGCTCTTTCTGCGCTCAGGCTGCCACTGCGATCTTGAACAGCAGACTTTATAACGAGACGGAGAGAGCATTGAACCAAGTGCAACTCAAGTTGAGAATCCTAAAGTTCAAACTGAAGATCTCTAACTCGAGGAGACAGGCGGAGATAGCTCTATTCACGATCATTAGGCAGGCGGTGGACAACTTAATCAAACCAGACGACTGCTCTCTGTACATCATTGACCCTACTACGAACCAATTCTACCAGGTTGCCATGGATCCCCCCTACAAGTTTGACATCGGGGATGGGATCGTGGGAGCAGTGGCTAAGACAGGAGACATCGTATTGATAAACAAAGACGCGTATAAGGACAAGAGAGTGAACAGCTTCATCGATCAACGACTCAACAACCAGATCATGAGCGCTCTCTGCATACCTGTGTTCAGAGAGCCTAAGTTCAACGTTTACTCGAATGTTCGCAATGATCCTGGGGAAGAGGGTATGGGAATTAACCCTGCAGACAAGTTCAACAAGGCGAAGGGGGACAGGGATGACGTAGTGGCCGTCATCATGATCAGTGACAGAGAGTACAAGGAGGATTCTTCCACCAAGATATAGAAATACTACAAGTCTGCGCTGCACAGGCTTCAATATACATGGCTAATTCTATCAGCTACTCTAGTGATGAGGAGGAGACGATGATGGAGGAACGGGACAATATTTGACTAGCAGAGGAATGAACCTAAGCGATGGAGACATTGAGAAGTTTACTTTTAAAGCGACTGACATCATGATCGAGAAGTCTATCGGAGAGGGAGCATTTGGAAGAGTCTTCAAAGCGTTGGCACGTGATAAGGTTGCCGCTGTGAAACATCTTAAGCAGATACTTTCTCCGCAACAGATCGATGCCTTCTGCAAGGAGGCTTCCCTTATGTGTCAATTGAATCACCCAAACATCGTGACGTTCATCGGAGCAGTCACCGAGCCCTCCTGCCTCTGCATTATCACTCAGTACTGCGAGAGGGGGCCCCTCTTCAACGAGCTCTTCAAGAAGGACCCTATGACGGGTGAGATTATTAAGCTCTCATTTGCGAGGAAGATGGAATGCATCGAGAGTACGTGCGAAGGAATGCTGTATCTCCACAACTTCAACCCTACGATCATCCACAGAGACCTGAAAGCTGAAAATATACTCGTTGACAAAGATGGGAAACTCAAGGTCGCGGACTTCGGTCTCACCCGTTTCCTCACAAGGGCCACCATGCCCCTCGAGGGAACTCCTCTGTGGCTCAGCCCCGAAGTCCTCAAGAAGAAAAAGGTGACCCACCTCGTCCTCACCATCACACTGCTTTACCCTCTCTCACTCTCGCTCGTTCAACAGTCTTTCCTTGCCGCATTTTTGCCTTCTATGCTGTGATTCGTGATTCATGACCTGTCGTTTATTTGCTATATTCTTACCTCATTTGTTTGATTGCTGTCCTTGTTCTTGTGTCTGCGCCTATGTATATACTCTGTATGCCTATCTAGTTCTCTTGCAAATCAGATGTGTATGCGTTTGGAATCTTGATGTGGGAGGTCTTGAGTCAGAAAGAACCCTATTACGACGTGCCCGTGGAGAAGGTCATCCACGACGTGATTTGGAAGAACACTCGTCCCACCATCTCTCCTGAGTTTGAGTTCTCTCCCTTGATTCCCCTTATCAGAGACTGTTGGAGTGAGAAGCCCGATGATCGCCCTTCCTTCGACATCATCAAGATCAGGTTGGCAAAGATCTTGAGCGAAGTGGGATCAGGCCCAGTGGACGAGTACGGAATTCCTCTTGGAGGACTGGGGCAGAAGAGCCACAACTTTGTTATCAATAACATGGCTCCCTCCAATCCCCTCCCTGACCTCCCCCTGCCTCCCCAATAAGTGGGCTGAGACTCATTCATAGCCGAATCCAAGTCCTTCCTGACCCATGCCCTACACTTTTCTTTGTTTCCCTTATCTGTCCCTGTCCCCGTATGTTTCCTTTCTCCTCTCTGTCTCTCTTCTATCTGACTTTCTTGTTTGTTTTTCGTATCACTTGACTTCCCTGTTACTTGCTTTGCGTAGCACCTATCTTCTTCGATTACTTCGTTCTCAGTTGGCTAAGCTCAACACACACCGACTTCCACACTGTCTTTATTTCTTTCTATTTCCTGTAGCGTTGGGTCAACTCAGAACCGCCCTTAGCTTTTTTTTTATATCTATTATTTCTGCAATACTATTTTTCTTCTCTACGAATGCTTATGCCTACTCAGCAGTACTATTTTTTTGTACTTCCGCTTTTGATTTGTTGTTGCTCAACCCATCATCTCTATCATTTCTATCGCATTTCTTTTCTTCTATTGTATATATAACTGGCATATTATGTATAAATGCACGTTTCATTCACTCTGCAATATTTCCATTCTTGCGAGCATTGTCCCCCACTCCTTCGCCTTACTCGGCCCCCGCCCCTTCCCTCTCTCTCTCCCTCTCTCTCTCCCTCTCTCTCTCCCTCTCTCTCGCCATCTTCCCTTCCTTTTTTTTTTTAATCTTTTTTTTTTCGTGTTTTTCTTTTATAGTCGCTTTAACATCTGTTGGAAATATCTACGCTTCTATTCCGATAAGCTTTTTTCGTGTTCATTAACACATTTATATTCCTGCATACTTGAGGAACCCTTCATATTCTCCAACTCTCCCTTACACATTATTCGTTGATTTTCTCTATGCGCAGGCAGTATCGCAACACTATTTTTTTTTTTTCGTCCTGTTTATGTGACGTTTGTTTTTTTTCGTAATTTTTATTCTCTTACATTTCACGAAAATAAGTTCAAGTAAAACATGAATGATTTTAAGTTAAATGCAGCACTAGACCTGGAGTTTCAGGTTCTGAACCAACGTGAATCCGCAGTACTTGCTGTTCTGAAGGACGACTACAGGTAGTCCCTATGTATTGTTGCGTTTGTAATCGAACCAAAGAGCATTAGCTTAATCGTGCTGCCATCAACGTCGGTACGCAGACGCTTACACTGTGTGGCCCGTCCTTCGTTCTTGCTGTTCCTTTCTTCATGCTCTTTTTCGATTTCCTTTGCGCACCCATGCTCAGCAACTCATATTTCTAACAATATAATGATCGGGAAAGTTCATGTTGTCCTCTGTGTTTATCTCTTTCTACATGTGCCGGATCAAGTACCTTTGCTTTCTACTCCTGCTTCTGTACGGTCCGTTTTCAGGTATCTCAGAGTTCCCCTTGCTTGCGTTACAAACGGAGCTACCAAATATTGTTTATCTCTTTATTTATTCTTCTGCTGTTTTGGAAAGTATTGCGTAGTAACAGTTTTACAGTCTTAGCGGGTTAAAATAAACGAACAAGAGACAATAACCCAAAGGCAATTTGTTAACAAAGTAGCAAATTAAAAACATATATTGGGCCAATAGAGCAAAATATACAAATTGTGAATTATAGTAAATACATTACATAATTTTTCAATATGGGGCTATGGTGTATCGGTATCATTCTTCTTTAGGGTAGAAGAGGTAGCGGGTTCAATTCCCGCTGGCCCCATTTTTTGATAAAAGAACGAGCTCATAGCTAAGTCGTTGGCGATTGAGAAACAGAAGCTAACAAATTTTATTTACACAACAATGCGTTGTACACTTGAAACTATATATTTTATTCACTACGAGAAGATAAGTGGTGGATAACGCATGCGGTTCTACTCTTGGTCACTCTTGGCGCGAGTTTCTTCGGTTGCTGACTTGATCCACTTGGGCGCCATGTCCATTGCATTCGAAGGACATCCGAGCATGACGTCCTTTCCCTTCAAAGACTTTGGGAACGCGATCACTTTACGAAGGGCAAGGGGAATGGGGGAGATTGCTGCTATTTGAGGAGGTGATTTCTGTGCGGTCTTCTTATGTTCAGAGGTGATAGCGTCTTTCTTGGAAGCGAGGATTTCGGACCACTCTCTGTAGGACTGAATGACCGAGATAAAGCGATCCAACTTAAGCGCAAATCCTCCATGAGGGGGACAGCCTAGCATTAGCAGGAGAAGCACGCCACCAATACAAACATAGATCGAAATCAACACATACATAAACTGTTAGTTACTCAAGTCGCAGATACGCATACACTAGCACATTGGGAGAAGACAAACAAAAGAACCTGCAATATATACATCTGAAACTCACCGAAAGAAAGAGCTTGGAGAAGGTTGCTCGAACTTATGTGTATGAACATTGATGAGTTCAAAGACATTCCTCTGGAGGGACTCCTCATGAATCCTAATGCTTCCTCCTCCTAGTTCCAGTCCGTTGGCAACGAAGTCATAGTGCTGCGCTCTAACTGATCGGAGGAGACGGAGGTGGTCCTCCCTGATCAACACATGATTGGAGACAGGGAGGGGAATAGGGTGCCCCATCACTGACTCAAGCAAGTGCACATCAGAGGGAATGGGGGCAGTGAAGGGGTGGTGCTCCGCTTTGATCGTGGCGACGAACCACTTCTTCTCCCACTTCCTAGCAGGAATATCAAGGGATTCCTTTATTTCACGGGCGTACTGAAGTTGGGTAGGAGATAAGGGGACCTGGTTTACAGAGCAAGATAGCTGAGCAAGAGTTCTCATATCCTGATCAACCTTGCTTTGCCTGTCTTCCTCTTCCTTCTTCAGCGTATCTTCGTCCTTCTCACTCCCTTCGGTTTCCACTAGAGTCTTCCCTCCAAACTCTTCTACCACTTCGATGTCGAACAACGGAAAATCCACCACGTACAAGTAGTTAGGTCTGAGAGGGGATAGAGCAAAGGGGGAGACGGACTCTTTCTCTAGGCCAGCGAACACAGTCAGCAATAGACGCAGTCTACCGAGGTAAGTGCACACCTCCTTCCAATTCCCACATGCAACGAACACAACACCAGAGCTGACGTCGTCCACTTCCTCAGATGAAATCTGGATAGAGGAGGCAGGCACAGAGGCAGCAGAGGCCAGACAAAGCAAAGTTCTTACTTTGCTGAAGCTCGTCTTCAAAAGAAAACTTGTTTCCCTTGGCACAGTGCTGCGCAACCTTATGAGAAAGAGAGGATAGAACGGGGAAGTGCGGATCAGCGGATCCATTGGAGGAGAGGGAAGAGAGGTCCAGTGTCCACAGGGGAATGCTAGGGTTTATATCCTTAATGACTGCTTTTATCTTCTTAATGTCCGACTTGCTTAATTTGATGTGCTTCGGGAGGGCTAAGGCCTTCACAACAACATCTGTGTACTGCATCTTCCCCCTCCCCTCAAAGCCCTCTATCTTCTGCGCTTCATCGTAGACTACAGTGGGGGAGGGTAGGGGAACAAGGGGGTCTTCTCTTGCTTGAAGAGGTGAGTAGTATCGTCGAAGAAGCGATCAAATTGAACACATTTCTTGAATATGACGTCGGAAGAGAGAGGGGGAGAGACGAGTCAGAGTCGCAGCAGTGAGAGTATTTATCGAAGATCCAAGTCAGATCGTGTATCGGAAACCCAAAGCGAACATCAGGTTTATCAGATCCTTTGTTGAGAAAAACAAACGAGGAGGGAGAAACAGAGAGAAACAAGGAACATATAATGTTAGAACATATATACTCACAATATGCACACACGAAATAAAATACTGCTAATGAGAACATCAACGCAGGTACATTGCTCAGAGATACATGCTACGACAAGGCTTACTCACCGAATCGATCGAGGGCCTCAGTGTAAGTGATCGTAGGGACGTTAGGGGAAAAGGAGCCCTCATCCGCAAACTCCTTGTTGGAAATATTGTGCACCAACCCGAAGATCGTCTGCATTATCTGTTGCTGAGAGGAAAAAGACATCTCCAAGTCAACCTGGGTGAACTCTGGCTGACGATCGGATCTTCCTTCCTCATCTCTGACAGTTACCAACATCCATCGTCATACACATCAAACAACAGTCACACAGAAGATACCGAAAGAGTCAGACGCAGATCATAACAACACATACGTACCCAATAGAAACACAGGACACGAACACACAGCACATATATGATGTGTAGGGGAGGCAACCAGCAAAGAGAGACAGAGATGATTCGGACGTGAGAAAAAAAAACGCAACAGCAGTAACAAACGAGAGGCACAAACACGCACCTGAAACACCTAGCTATTTGGTAGTATCGGTCGGTCCCCCCAGCCATGAGCATTTGCTTATGCTGCTGGGGACTCTGAGATAGCGCATAAAAGGAATCTTTCTCGTTGGAAGGAACGAGATATTCCCTCGCTCCTTCAGGAGTTGATTTCACCAGGGTAGGAGTCTCAACATGAACGAACCCAATGGATTGCATAAATGAGTGTATAGCGAGGTGGACTCTAGACCCTGAGACGAACGATAGACTGCATCTCATCCCTCCTCAGGTCCAGATATCGGAACTTGAGCACGGAGTCACCACAGTCAGAGACGTACACATCCTTACTCGAAGAAAATGCCGACGACACCAATCCCTTCTTCAGAGATCCAGGGACTTCTATGGAGGAGTTTAAGAGAACCAGCTTTTCTACATAAATCTCAATGTGGCCATTGAGCTGGTCACTCTTCTCCGCCCCACTTGCTCTCTTACGAATCACTCCCTCGACCGTCACCGCACTTTCTACACCACTGTTTGAATAAACTGACCACATTTGTTCATATGACTCAGGCATATCGTTGGCCTCTCCAGCCTTTGCTTTAATAGGAAGAATACACTGCACAACCCCAGAGAAATCTCTAAACACAAAGAAAGATAGGGGCCCGAACTCCCTCTTCGACTGAATCCAACCAGACAATTTAACTTTGTTCCCTTCTCCCATACCAGCAAGGTTCTTTACTAAACAAGTTCTAAACTCCGGGGCATGTTTGTAAACAGGCTCAGTAGCGGATAAGGTGTGAATGACTTTACCCACCGTTTCGTTAGAGGAGTACTGCTCGTTTTGAGTAGGACAAAATATTTCCTTAGAATCACAAAACCACCTTCGGCGCAGAGAAGTACACGCTCTCAAGGGAGCCCGCCGCCGCAAAACTTGCAACATCGTGCTCTGTTCCCGCTTTAAATAAAATATCGTTCGTGCAATAATTCAGCAACAGTCAATTTGTTCATTAGCATTTTGGATTACGCAATATTTGATTTTTCTTTTCCAGCTTTGTGAAATGAGTCACTTTGAAATGTAGTTAAATTCGAACAGAAAGCTTGTCCTTTTCATGCATGACATTTCAAAACACATGCGTGTTCCTTTAAAAGGTGTACATCACATTAATAACTATTTGAATTCTTTGAAGACCATTCGCCTCGGCATCAGGCAAAGTCGATGCATTCACATATATTACACAACTAATTTTTCAGGCGCATACTGTCACGACACAACAACCATGATCAAACCAAGAAAAAATCTGTACATTCACCACCATATACAATAGAAAACCACAAGAACTGAAGTATTTAATTATCAAACCATTATGCTTCTTCCGAAAGAGAAATATGAAAAATCATAGAAATATAAGATACACCTTAGCATGAATTGAATGGCTGTAGTGATGCATATGTTGATCAAATGCCGACAATGGGAGCACTGGGCTATACAAAATTTCGACAATGTTTAATATGCCGTTGTTTAATAAAGAGTAAAAATTACTGTATGATATATCTATGATACTCGGCTTGTTCAAGTGAGAACTTGAACATTCCCAGTGGGTGCAATATGCATCAATAAAATATTTATGAGCGAATAATCGAGCAAGACAATGTTTATTCTGCATTTTTCTACCGACATTAAATAAACCCTAATCCTCCTAATTATTTAAACATATTCACACATAGTTTACATTTCTTCATTTTTCTATCATGTTACCGTTAGGCAACCAAAATAAAAAAATCTAGTCTCAATTTTGATTTGAATTTCATTCGGATCTAAAACACCCCTTATATTTACTCAATACAACGAGCCAATCTGGCACACTATACCTGCCAAATTAAGCTGTATATGATACTCTAAGTTTGAATTATGTACAGTTCGTGTGATAACAAGCTCTGCGCAATATAATTTTATATTTAACCTAGTAATGCACAGCCCTAACTTGGCTAGATTTTTTCCTCACCTAAAAATTCTGAAACTCACTCACCAGCAGAGAGAGCAACTTTAAAATCAATCAATGATTGAAACGAACCAGCAGTGCTACTTGCATATGAATCCATCTTTTGTACTATAACTATTATATTCACATTATTGGACTCGGTTCGAGTAATCTGCACTCAGATACTTGCTACTTTAGCTAGGTTTCATTTTTTTCCCTCAACCAAAATATTGGTTTTGAGTAACCAAAATATTGGTTGGAGTATTGGCTCTTATTCTTGTGTTTCACGATATTCCCTTGCTTACTTACATCACATTCGACTCAAACATTATATTGTTCACAATCTTGCTCATATATCGCTTATTCTATTGCCTTTAATGGGCTTACTTTTCCTCTGAAATAGCTTGGCTTGCAAACGACAAACTTAAATATTCCTAACATATCAAATGCCCATGCTTACTCCATTCACATCCATTCTATTAGGAATTCGCTTCTGAATTTTGATTATTGCAACTATCATTGATTGGTACTAAAGCAATGTCTTCGATATACAACGACGAGAATTCTTCCACCCTTTCCACTGGGAGCTATGCAGCTAAGAACATCGCCAGTGGGGCTTCCAATGGAGTCCCTATCAACCGCAAACCCAGTGTACGCACTGCTCTAGGTGACATTAGTAACAGGATGGGTAGAGATGAGAGCGAGGACAAAGCAGTAAAGAGAACTGCTCTGTTTTCGACGAGAGAGGACACAACGATGGCTGCAAGAAGACCCGTTCCCCAGCCCCAACAGGTCTACTCAGAGAGACAGGATGTTCCTATGAGCCAGAACTCTTACGACGATGTGTCCATGACTGACCTCGACTTCCCTATCGAGGATGAACGTTCCTCTACTGCTGCCCATGAGTTGGCAAGAAAGAACGAGGAAGATAGGGAGAATACTCTGCTCGTCGCTGACTACGTGGAGGAGATCATGGTACACCTCAAGGCAGATGGAGGTTATCAGACACCCCAACAATGAGTACATGACCAGACAGACGGACATCAATGTCAAAATGAGAGAGATCCTGGTCGACTGGTTAGTGGAGGTCCATCTTAAGTTCAAGCTTGCGCAGGAGACCCTCTTCCTCACCGTCAACATCATTGACCGCTTCCTTGAACGCAGAGCCGTCTCTCGCACCAAGCTGCAGTTGGTTGGATGTGCTGCCATGCTCATTGCGAGCAAGTACGAGGAGATCTATGCACCCGAGGTGAACGATTTTGTCTACATCTCGGACAAGGCTTACACGAGAGAACAGATCCTCGCTATGGAGAGCATCATCCTCAACTCCCTCGAGTTCAACCTCACCTCTCCTTCCTCTCTTGTATTCTCCACCAGGTATGCCAGAGTCGCCGGGCTGGATGAGATCGCCCTTCACATGGTGAACTACTTGATCGAGCTCACCCTCCAGGACTACGCTTTCCTCAAGTACCTCCCCTCAACCATCGCTGCCTCTGCAGTCTCTCTCTCGCTCAAACTCTCTGGACACAACTGGTGGAACCCTCTCATGGCTGAGTGTTCGGGGTACTCTGAGGAAGAGCTTTCCTCTTGCGTGAAGGACCTTTGGCTATCTGTATCGAAACAAAACCCTAAGTACAAGGCCGTCAGAAAGAAATACGCCTCCTCAAAGTACGCAGAGTATCTAAAATTGAGATCCCTCCTCCCCAGAACTAAGCGTTCTCCTACCCTTCTTCCTCTTCTTTGTTTTCCCTCTTCCTCTTCCTCTTACTCTTACTCTTCCTCTTCCTCTTACTCTTACTCTTACTCTTCCTCTTCCTCTTCCTCTTCCTCTTCCTCTTCCTCTTCCTCCTCTACGTTTACCTCTTCCCCTTTCTCTTCCTCTTGATCTATCTCTTCATCACCATCGTCTTCGTTCTCTTTCTCTTCCTCTTCTTCCTCCTCCTGTTCTTCCTCTTCCTTTTTCTCTCTTCCTCTTTACTCTCCGTCCTCTTCTTGCCCTCGTTTCCGCCACCCCGCTCGCCGAGTCTTCTGTTCGAAATTGACTGCTCATCGGAGGTTTCTATGCGTTTCTATGGAGAGGGAGGGAAAGAAGACGCATGCTTCTAGAAGAACGGCCAGTCAGACATCCGGATTGAGAAAGTACTCGCGTTATTTCCAGTATGGATCCTTTCGAACATCTTTCCTTGTTGTTCGTTCCTTCTGCGCCTATTCTTCTTGATATCTACTTACTCACGCACCAGAGTATCTTTCTTTTTTTTTCTTGCTTAATGCTTAACGTTGATTTCATTTGTTGAAAGTATCGCATGTGTTGCACATCTACATATATCTTCTGTCCAATAGGAGGCATGCATTTATGCCTGTCCACACTTATCAGTATTTCTTATTTCCCCTCTTTTGATTATTTCTGTAGTATTTACAACGCAGGTTCTGTAATCCCCTATTTGTTTTTTCTAAGTAGACGAGTTTAAGCGTCTTCTACATTCAAGGGATACTTGCTTTTGCTGGCACGCCCCTTTATTAGTAGATTTAGATTCAATACCCTCTTTTTTTACTGCTATATAACCTCTGAGCCTAGTTTTCTCTCTTTGTTCAACGCGTTCTGTTGGGCATCATTCCTTTATAGTACTGCTTACCGTTTGCTCCCCTTTCCCCTGATATCATGTCTTTACCTAATATTCCATTCTTTCCCCAAACTTTTGTTGTTGAGTCAAAATTTTAGTTCCTTTTTTGTAGTCTAGTTTTCGTTTATTTAGTTCCTTCCATTTTTCGCTTCTGTACAATATTATTTTCTAGAGCACATAATTAATCTAGTGTCTAGAGTCCTTTTATAAAGCACAATTTACTTGAACTTATTATTGACTACATCGACATTCAAAAAATCAGCCTGAGTTACATCATCAACCGGATTAGGAAATATGAGAGAGTTTAACAATCAAAGAACAGAAAAAGCCTATTTATGTGCTCTGCATTTTGATAACCCAATGTTTTTCGTTCATGGGTGTTAAACTATGACCATTTGACATGTGATTAATCAAATCTGGGAAATCTTGCGATTAAATCATGGAATAGGCTACGTTGTTAGTATCTTCAAGTCATTTCGAAATAGATCTCAATGCATATTATCATTTTATGTGTTTCTACGGGTTGTATGCAATTAAATGAATTATTTTTGTTTTATATAATACGTTATATTTGTTAACACACGTTACATGTTAATACTATATACATATATACGATTAATCCACTTTTTGTAGGGGGCTTGCACTTGCCTATACAATGCTCCGCCGAGATTTATCTAAAAGTTTTCTAGTAGAATCAAATTGCAGTATGGCAGCAAACAAGGAACAAACTTGCTAAAGGCAATATCAGATTCCCCCCATTATACGCTATACGTACCAATCCAGAGAAATTGAAGAGGGCACAACTGAGTATCTTAGGAGATAACTCAGGAATCAAGTGGCTCACGAAGAGATTAAATGCTCATCCGGAGATTGTTCCTATAGCCTGGGGGGAAAAACATCCATGCCTGAGTGTTTCAAGTATACCTTGGAATGTGACAAATGGGTTTTACCTTAATAAGCGACCGGAGTATTATACAGATCCTTTGTATCATGCTGCTGGTTGCTATTATGCACAGGTCTGTACACAAATCTCCATCGCGTTTAAAAATAAGAACAGCCACATACGCATATACCGTATTTTTTTGTATATGTACTCTGCTTACACTGTCATGTGCGTTTGTATCTTAGCTCTCCCTGTCCTGCGTTCCTGCGTAATTGCCTCCCTTACGTTTTCTATGCGCCGTGTTCCCAACTTCCAAATTGATATTTCATAGGACGCTGGAAGCCAAATGCTGGCGTCAATATTGATAAACGATCTTTCGAAGACTATCACATCAAAGAAGGAAGAGGGTCCTTCCAGCGAGATAGATGACGATGAACTGGACCCTTGTTGTGACCGAACTACAAAAGTGCAGCGACCTCTGAGAATTTTGGATCTGTGCGCTGCCCCTGGAGGAAAGTCCACTCTCCTACTCCAACGCATCCACAAAGACTCCCTCCTTGTTGCAAACGATGCGGATCCCAAACGAGCGAGGGTCCTCTTGGAGAACATCGTGAAGAACGGCTGCAACAGCACCAATGTGATCATTACCTGTGCGAAGGCAGAACAAATCACGGCTCTACCCCTCTTCGACTGGAACAGGGAAAAAGAGACGGAAAAAGACAAACAAAAACGATCGTCACCCCAAATAACCCCTGCTTCTCTTTCACCCCTCTCCCTTCGCTCTGTGTTTGACCTGGTGCTCCTCGATGCTCCTTGCTCTGGATCTGCAATGCTGAGGCGCAAGGCAGCGAGGCAGTCCACTCAGAAAAGAAAGAGCAGCATCAACAACGCCCAGAACGTCAAGCATCTCAGCCAGCTACAAAAGTCACTGACGCAGGACGCTTTGATCCTTCTTAAGCGGGTGGGAGGAAGACTAGTGTACATGACGTGTTCGTTCGATTTAAATGAGAACACCGACGTAGTTCAGTACGTGCATAAAACAAACGCAGTAAGGATGCAGAGACTCAGAGAAAGAGCGGAGAGGGAGGAAATGAGCAACCAGACAAATATTGTAGAGGTGGGGAGGGCAGGGACAAAGATGGGAAGGGAGAGGGCCTTTCGGTCTCACCTGTCTCTATCTCCCTCACCTCTTTATTCCTCAGAGTCTGGCTCTTCTTTTTCTCGCACAGAAGTCTCATTGAGATTCCCAAGGGCGACAAATGAGGAGAGGGAAGAGGAAGAGCAGCAGTGGAGAGGAAAGGTTGCCCACTTGAAGAAGAAAATGAACCAGAAACAAGGGGATAGGGATAGGGAGAGGGAGAAGGAGAGGGGAAAAGCGGAGGTGACTACTTCGAAGGATGAGCTATCCTTGGATGAAGAGATTCTCTTGGCTAGGGCGAGGGAGGGAACAGAGGGGTTGGGGCGCGAGGAGGAAGACGTCCCCCTCGTGGCTCCACTGTTCTTCGATCAAATAGACAAACATTGGGAGGAGTGGGGTATAACTCTGGCGTCGGTCATCGGAGATACGTCCTCCATCTCCCTCTCCCCCTATCATCGTTCTCTCCTTAGGGAAAGTCAGCAACTCCGAGGGGAGCATTCAGAGTCGGAGGGAGAGGGAGTGAGAGGGGGAAGGAGCAAGTGAATGCAGTGAAGAGCGAGAGGAAGGGAGAAGGGAAGGGGAGGGCGGAGGCGAAAGCAGGTGAAAAAACAGGAGACAACCTTTCATCGATTAGCAAATACGCGAAGAAGCTTTATCTGAAGGCGTTGAAGGAGGGGAGGGAAGATGAAGCAGAACTCATACGGAGGGGGGAGGGGGTATAGAGAAAGAAAACCATAGGTTTAAGGAAAGTGAGAGTAAGGGGGGAGAAAGCGGAGGGGAAAGGAGAGAGAGATATGAGTTCTGTTGAGGGAGTAGTCGATTTAGTTCAAAACACCTATCTCGGGCTTCCTTCCCTTTCTCCTCTAGAAGGATTCTTCGCTGCTGGCTTCATTACCGTTGGAAATTCGCTTGCGCACCCCCCTCACACGCCTCATCTTCCTCTTCCTCCGCCTCTTCTCCATCTTCTTCCCCTTCCTCATCCTCAACCACCACACCTCTGTCTCCACCCCCGTCCCTTGCCCCTCCTTCTTCGACTCTTCATCTGAGCAGCATTACCTTCCTCCTCCTTCCTCTCTTCTTACTCCCAAGAAAACCCATCACTCACGAACTACAGGCAAAGTGTCCTTCTCTATTTGCCATGGAGGGCTAGTGGAGTGTCCGTCCCATATCCTCTCCCTCCTCTCGGATCAATGGCTCTGTATTCCCCCAGAAATGACAGTACTGCTGAGGAGAATTGGGTCATCGTCACCTGAAAGAACGAAGGAGATTGCGTCTGCAATCGCGAACGACAAAGTGATTGTGTCTCCCACGCACGTAGAGCAATTGTACGATGATAACAACTGGACGCAGGGACTCAGTGCAGGGGCGAAAGGGATGGAGGATGGGTTCACGATGTTCGATGAGGACGGGAAAGAGATTCACGTGCCTCTTGACCAAAAACATGACTTGGAGTTCTCGGTGCACATTTTTCACTCACACCATTTGTCTGTCCTTAGAAAGCTGAGACTAAACCACCAAGTAGACGTACTCAAGGTGGGGCTGGAGGCAGGAACCCTCTTCATTGATGCAGATAGAGACGCTGTCAGAAACATCTCTTCGCTGCTGGAAGAGGCAGAGAAGAGATCCGCTTCAATCGACCAGGCGTCCCTCTCCTTAGCTTCTTCCTCCTCTCCTTCTCCCTCTTCTTCTGCTTCCCTGTCATCTGCTCCTCACCAGACTCTACCTGATGTCGGACTAAGCCCCTCTCCTTCGCCTGTTCAATCCTCGCTACCTCCTCCCGTGCACATTCCCTCCAATGACTTCGACTTTCCCAGTAGAAATATTTTTTTCCTCCCTTCCCACGAACTCTCTTTGAACCCTTCCCTCCTCCACCCCGACCTCCTGCAGCCCAATTCCTCGCTCTCTCTCCACGAGAGCCTGGCCTTTGCGTTCACCCTCCACCCAGAGGTTCTGATCGATTCCTGCTTCGATACTGGCTCTAAGACTTCCATCACGAAAGAGACCCCTTCCCACACCTCTTCAAGCGAATTTTCCTCCGGACAGGACTCCAATCCTCCTTCCGATGCCCCATTTACTCCTCCTTATCCCGTGTTCCCTCCCGCTCCTCTTGACCCTGGCGTCTGCCCTTCTTCTCCTTCTGCCGCAAATTGGGACGAGGGAAGCTGGATGGCTGACATTCCCTCGTACCCCCACCACGAGGGAGTGGCTCTTCCTCTCTCGGCTCACACTGACTCCACCGGGAACACTGCTGGCCCTGGGACCATTCGTCTGACGCACCTTCACAATATCCCCATTGGGTGGTCGCAACTTATTGACAACAAGTGGCATTCCCTCTTTCCTTTGCAGTGGGCTATTCGGAGAGTCAAGCGAAGGAGATCCCTTTCTGCCGATGCCTTAGCGGAAGAATCTGCGGACGACGAGGAGGATGACTGCATCATCACTGAGTAAAAAGCATTCCCCCTTCAAAGCTACTGCGACAATCCTCACAGCGATGAGTCTCTCTGAGTTTCCTCACTTCATAGTGAACATTAGACATTTTCGCTTGCATATATATAGTTAGATCACCCTTCAACTAGGTGTCTGTCATTTAATCCGTTTTCATTCACTGTATCGAATAATATATACCTCCTATACTCATTTGAAGAAACATTATTTGGGAGTTTATTTCTGCTTGCATTTAGTTCGCTAACTTTTTCAAAACGAATATATTTTTATGCTCTGCAAGCTACTAACCCTATAACGTTCCTGCAATAACGCAAGTATCACTTTGCCCAATAAAAAAAATCAACTATCGAATAGAAACATATATACAAAAACAGTGCCTACCGAAGCAGGCAAACTATTCATCTGTTTCGAAGCATTATTTCTATACGACGAAGTTTGCGTTGAGTTTTCCCAAGTGATCCCTCGGTTGATAAGGCTCAATTAGATGACTGGGGATCTCGAAGATGAAGGAGGAGGGGAGAACAGGATCCCCCTTCCCATTCTTTTCCACCAGACTCAGAAATAGCTTCTCTTTTGCCCTCGTGCATCCGACATACATAAGCCTCCTCTCCTCTTCCATCCCCTCTTCTCCTTTGTCAAGTATCACTGTGGGAGCGACATGGACGGATTCCTCGAACAGGGAGTTTGTTTTGTTCAATGGGTAGGGAGGAGCTGAAGAAGTAGGGGGAGGTACAAGAGATGCGGAGGAAAAAGATGAAGATTCGTCGCTGTTCTGAGAAGTGAGGATGGGGAGTGTTCCGTGGTTGACTCGGACGAGGATGACTGCGTTCCATTCCAGTCCCTTCGCTCTGTGGATAGTGCTCAGAGTTACTCTCTCCATCCGCATCAGCTTCTTCTTCCTCTCCTCCTCCTCTCTCTTTCTCTCCATCGCTTCTTTCAGTTCCCACTCCTTGCCCACTCCCTTTGTGCTATGTCCCTGGTTGTTCTTCATAACAGTCTTTTCGAAAAGGAAAGGGTCCAGGCACACCCACTCCACGAACCAATCCGCACAGTCCCTCCCCGTCTTAGTGGAGGCTACCACTTCCTCAGCGACAGACAAAGGGATTTCACTTACTGTGCTATATAGCCTCCTCTTCCGCTCCTGCCTCTCTCTCCTCTCTCGCTCCTCTCGTTCCTTCATCGTTTCTCTTTTCGTCTTGCTCTTACTCTTCCCCTTCTTTGTGTTACTCTTTTTCTCCACCTCACCTTTTTTCTGCGCCCATTCCTTTCCCTCAGCCTCCATCTCAACCCTCATTCTGCACATGAAAACATACTGATCAGCGTATTTAGACAAGATACAGAGGTTCTGGAGGATAAAGAACTCCTCCTGGTTGAGTCCAAGGTCTCCCTCAATCGCACCTTCTCCAAACGCTTCCATCTTCTTCCTTACTTCTTCGTATACAGCCACTTTCTTTTTCCCCAACACCTCCGCATACTCATTTCCTCCATCTTCCATATCCCTTTCAACCCCCTCCATGATCTGTCTCTCCTTCCGCCCAACCATTTCCTCCACCACTCCCCACCCTCTGTCTAAGTCCTCCCCGCATCCCCTCATCTCTCTCTCCAGTCCAATCTTGGAAAGAACCATGCACACTAACAACCGAATGTTGAAGTTTGTTTGTATTCGGTCCTTCATGTCGTCTAGCTCCTTTTCGATTCTCTCTCCTTTCTTAAAAGAAGAGATGGTAGAACACGAGTCAGAAGAGGGGGTGTTGACTTGGGGACGAGAGAGGGCGAAGATAGGGAAGATAGAGGAAGACGAAGAGGGGCGGGAGGAGAGCTTGGATGCAGTGGCCCTCGATGCTTGTATGAGAGAGAGGTACTCCTTGATCGACTGGATGCTTTGGGGTCGGATCGAAAACAACACGGAATCGTACTTGTTCATGAGTACTGATATCAGGCTTCTCACCAATCCCTTCTTTTCTACCTTCCTCTCTCCTTTCTTGTCTCCTGCATCCCCTTTTGTCAGATTTCTCCTTCGAAAGTGCGTCCCTTTCTTCCTTGATCCTCTCCTTCTCAACCTTTTTCCTCTCGATTTCCTCGATCGTTTTCAACACAGAGGGACCGATCTTTCTCCCTGGGTTATTTATCGTTAGCCTCACTGCATCATCATCGTTATCCCCTCTCTTCCCTATCATTCGCAAGTACCCTAGCACCACACTCCCCCACTCTTCCCGAACCTTTCGTTTTTCTTTCCCGCCTGTCTCCTTCTCCTTCTCCTCCCCAGTCTCTTTCCTCCTCCTCCTGCCTTTCTTGTGAACCACATCCAGATAAACGTCCGTCTTGACCTTCAATATATCCTTCATTGAAATTAGATCATCCTCCATCTCACAAAGATAGAACTCTTCCAAAGCTTCCCTTTCCTCATCTCTTTCCTCATCTCCTTCCTCCTCCCTTTTCACAGTTTTTGTGCCCTTTCCTCCTCCCATTTCTCTCTTCCTCTCTCCCTCTTCAACGCAAACACTAAGCTCATCTATTTCTGCTTCCTTTGCTTCCATTTGGTTTTTCGTCTTCTTCATCTACTTCATCATCTATAATCCTCACAGAGGGCCCCTTTCCCAACCCTTCATACAGGCTTCTCTTCACCCCTGCACTCCCCCTCACTGCCCCTTCCTTTCTTCCCTTACTTTGTTCATCTGTCATCGCCTCTCTCTTCTTCCTCGCCTCTAGCTTCTTCCTGAGATTGTGCACATACTGGTGATAGTTCTTTGCAATCTTGAGAATCTGGTTGTGTGTGGGTTCAAGAGAAGCTCTAGTCCTCCCAATCACAGCGATGTCGCCGAAGGGAATTCCCTCTTCTTCATGCAAATACACCACCAGTTCTCCCACCCTCTCAGCCTCTTCGTCCTCATCTACTGAGAGCATAAGCTTGATTTTCTCTCCCTTTTCCCTATCTGTCCAAATTTTTTTTTCTTTAGTCTCTTCCTGTTGTTCACAATCACTGATGATGCTGCTGACACTATGTTTCCGTTGCACCTATATGACTGCTCCAACGCAACCACCTCTGCATTCGGGTACACTCTCTGGAAATTTTCAAACCCTACGCCCCCCGCACCTCTCCATCTGAGAAGTAGAGGTAGGGGAGTGCAAAAGGGAATACACACGGTAGGAGTAAGATTAAGAAACAACATGCTCTGTTATTAGAAGAAGAGAAGAAAGACAAAAAACTTAAACGGTACACAAAAATAAACACTAAGATAATGGGAGATATAGAAAGAAAGAAAAAGATGAAGAGAAAGAGAAAAAGATAGGGAAACGACAAGAAACTGACCCATAAATAGTCTGATCATCGTCACCAACGCAAGTCAGTGTAAGTGAGGTCAGTACGAATTACTCCACTAAGAATTGTATGGGAAGAGGGGGGGATTGATAGAGATGAGGAGGAAGAGGAGGAGTAGGGAGTAGACGAGGGAAAGAAGAGGAAGAAGAGAGAGGATTGTAGAAAAGGAAGGTGTCGATAATAATTGAAGGAACTCCCATTGGTCTGAGGAGACGTCCTATGGGAGAGAGAGAGTTGATTGAAGAAGTGAGCAAACATACAGATCAAGTCAAATAATAATACAAAAAAAACGTGCGTGTATGAAGGCAGAACGCGTGGCAGAAAAAGTCATAAGGAAAATAAGTAGATACATAGAACAAGTGAAAGGAAAGGGTAATTACTAAGGGAAGGAGAAGGGTAGGACGTACCTGGAACTCATCGACAAAGATGTATCTGTATTTGTGTTGGACTTCGTCTCGGACTAAGAGGAAAAGTGAACAGCAGAACATGGGAAGAGCGACAGAAAGAGAAAAAGACAGAGACGAAGAAAGATAGAGAAGTTAATCATGAAGAGACGATTTAGGAGCGAAGGAACGCAGCCAAAAAGATAAGACATAGTGGAAAAGGAAGGAAGGACCAATAAAAAGAAACAGAAAAAGAGGCGAAGTCACACATTTCCAAAACTCGGAGGAAGGGAAAGGGAGAAAAGGAAAGACGCTCACCTTGGGCATTGGACTCCAACAAAGAACAACAGTACGGAACCAAATCAGAGAAGTCAAGACACTCTCTCTCCTTGAGCTGTTGGGAATACAATTCGAGTACCTCTTCCTCGTCAACCTCATCCTCTATCCCTTCCCTCCCTTCCTCGCCACCACTGCTTTCTTCCCCACTGCAATTGCCGTCACTACGTTTACTCTCCGATGTTTTTCCAAAGCTTCCCAGCTTCTGCTTCAATTGGCTGAGCCTTCGATCGCTCTCTCTGCTTCCCCCCACGTCTTCCCTTGACTTTCCCCACACACCAGCCTCCTGCAGATTCCTTCCCATCCTACCTCTAAGCCCTCCTTTATTCTTCCTCTGCTGAATAATGAAGAGAAAGTAGGTCGTAAGCAGGGCCACCTTCTTTTCATCCTCGGGGGAGAGGTAGAAGGGGAGAGGGCAGCAGCAGTGGATGAAGACATGGAAGAGGAAAGAGGAAACATAGACGTTGACGATTGTGAACCTAAAGAGGAGGGAAAAAGGTTATAGAAGGGAAGGGGATGGAAAGAATGAGGAGGAGGAAGATGTGGGCACTACAGGGGAAGGGACTTGGGAAAAGGAAAATCCAGATTTTCTCTGAGAAGCAGCAATATGGGCTAGTGAGGAGAGGGAAGAAGAGTTTGAGGAGGAGGAGGAAGACACATGATCGATAAGACTAAAGTTCGGCAGGAAAGCAGATGGAGTGAAGGGGATAGGCAAGGAGGATGGAGTAGATCCTACTCCGCTGGCATTGGAGCTCCCTTGGCTCAGATGAGAGAATGAGGAGGATTGGGAAGAAGACAGTTGAGATGGAAACAATGGGAGTCCTGAACGGGGGCAGGAACGAACCATCAATAGGAGGCGTGGGGGTGAGAGACTGTGCGAAGGAAGAGGAAGATGAGGATAGAGCGGAAGAAGAGGTAGGGAGGGAAGAGGGCCCAGAAGAGGGGTGGGTCGAATGGGAGAGAACTCCGCCCGAGTACGTCTTGACCCCTTCAAATTGAGACTGTATGGTTGTTGCTGGTCAGAAGAGGTCGGTCATGATAAGGTCCATCATCTCTACCTTAGCAGCTAGAACTCTGGGGTCGAGGGCCCTCTTCATCACCCGACTCACCCTTTTTTTCCCCCCCAGAGCCCCCCCTCCCCACGGAAGCTCTCCTCTTCCCTCCCTCCCGCCTCTCTCCTTTGCCGGAGTCCCCTTCCCCAACTGGGAATACGACCCACTCCACCTCACTTCCCTTTGCTTCCACTTCTGTGCTTCCCTTTCCCTTTGCTTCTCCAACTCTTTGTCTAATATCACCATTTTTTCTTCCTCTTCCCTCTCCTGTTCACGTGCATTAATCATCAACAGTTTCTGCGCTGATTTCTCACTAACACACCCTCCTAGAGGGGAAGAGGAAAGAGAGGATGTGAGGGAGTGCGCATGGGATCGAGGTAATGAAGAACAGGAGAGGAAAAAATGGTGATATTAGACAAAGTTGGGTGGCGGAAGCAGAAGATTCGGACTTAGGAGGGAACGAGGAAGGCTCCACGGGAATGAAAGTGATCTGTAGGTAGTTCGTCGACATGCTCGCTTGTACAGTCATGAGCTACCTCTCTCGCTCGCACCCCATGGTCGTTCTGTCTCTCTAGAGCCAACAGGATCTGTCCCCTTCCGCATCTTTCCCCAACTGATCTCCCTCCCTCTGTATTGCTTCTCTCGCTCTCTCTCTCGCATCTCTTTAGATTTTGTCCGTCAGCCGTCTCGTGGTGTCATCCTATGCCTGCGTGCACGACCGAGAGAGAGAGAGAGAGAGCAGGGTGTGAGAGACGGGGGGGGTGACTAATCGGCGGGGGGGGGGGAGGTGACGGTGAGCTCAGGCTCCTGTTGGACGGTCCAGGCTGCTCGGCTGTTTCATCTCACTTTTCCACTATGTCTTTAATGGCATTTCGCTCCTTCTTCATGATTAACTTCTGGCTCTTTCTTCGTCTCTGGCCTTCTGCTCGGTGTCCCACTGTTCCTGTGTGAAAGTCAACACAAAATGCAGATTACATCTTTGTCAGTGAGTTCCAGGCCCGTCCTACCCTTCTCCTTCCCTTAGTAATTACCCTTTCCTTTAAAAAAAAAAAAAAAAAAAAAAAAATATGTATGTATTACTTTTCTGCCACGCTTGCTTACACACGTTTGTAATCTACCATGTTTCACTTCTTCAATCAATATAGCGTCCCTCAGACAATGGGAGTTCCAGTGTGAATCGACACCTTCTTTCTATCCTCTCTTCTTCTTTCTCCTCGTCCTACCCTCACTCTTCCTCTCATCTCTATCAGTGCTTCCCATACACCTAACTAGTGGAGTGACACGGTGATCAGACTACACTCTTTCTTCATCTTTTCTTTCTTTCTATATCTCCCATTATCTTAGTGTTGACTTACCATTTTGTCACACAACCTAATACACGGTGGCTCCCCCTACACTTCTCTTGATATAAGGTTTAATTTCAAATACAGGCAATGAAAGGAAACCTTGGCAAACTGTCAGCAATCATCCGGAAAAGGCACGGGGAAAAGCCACAATAGTGATGAAGTTGTAAATGAAGCAGAGGAAGAATAGATGGTAGTTGCCGAGAATGAGAGAGCGAGATGATCACACCGGGTGACAGAGAGAGGGAGAGGGAGACTGAGAGAGAGAGAGCGAGAGAGAGAGATTTCGAAAGAATGAGTGTGGGGTACCGTAGGGGCGATGATGATGCCCCGGTAGTCCATCTGGTGAAGGCGGGAGGAAGGGGGGAGGTAAGAAAGGACCACGAACAACGCGATCCGACTAGGTCCGACTCTCATACACAGAGAACCCGCCCCTCTTTAAACACCAATATGTATATAGATAT
Source organism: Drosophila quasianomalipes (assembly GCA_035043665.1). NCBI lineage: Eukaryota > Metazoa > Arthropoda > Insecta > Diptera > Drosophilidae > Drosophila > Drosophila quasianomalipes. The sequence continues at coordinate 497 of JAWNMU010000246.1, read as the reverse complement.
AATACGATAAATCTTTAAGAAAGGAAGGCTGAACGACCGCGACGGACGCGCGACAGAGAGAGCGAGACAGTGTGTGTGGTGGGGGGGGGGGGTATGAAGGAGACCAACGAAATGACGAAGTAGGTAGGGAGACGGTATGTACATTTCGTGACTGAAAAAGGTAGTGGGGGGGGGGGGGGGGGGGGGGGGGGGGGGGGGGGGGCTCCACATCTCCCCTACTTCTTTTGACAAAACCAAACTCCCTAGTTGTTCCGAGTCCGACAGAGAGAGGAGAAATTTGTCGTAGGTCAGTGAGAATGCCAAGTTGCCAGTAAGAAGCTCGGCAATTTCTCGTAATGCTTCGAAATGGCCTGCAGACTGTATTCGATAGTTGTTTTTTATTGGGTAAAGTGATACTGCGACAAAATTGCCAAATTTAACTTGCAGAGCATAAAAACTGAAAAGTTAACAACTTTTCTTCAAATAGAGATATTCGATACAGTGAGCGTTAATGGCAG